>CAXAMN010014647.1:0-76747 GCA_963970005.1 Durusdinium trenchii | reverse complement strand
TGCCTTACTACTAGGAGCAAGAAGCTACGAACGTAACAAGAAGCTACTAGTAACAAGTGCATCGCTACTAGTAACAAGTGCCTTACTAGTAGTAACAGGTGCCTTACTACTAGTAACAAGAAACTACTATTTTGGCTTCTTCGTCGCCATGGACCGTCTGTTGACCGTCCGGATGCCCAGCTTGAATTTGTCTTGGTGAAAACAAGCTTCAGAAGGTTGCATGAGAAGGTATGACAACCATCTGATGCGGAAAAAGAAGTAAGAAAGAAACAACAACTGAGTTGGGACCTTGATCTGAGTTGTTGGGACCTGGCTCATCTCTGGTTCTCAGCCATCTTTTGACCCAAGAAGCATTACAGGCCGCCAGCTCGTTGCACAATCAGCTTGATGATTGCTCCCATGTCCTCAACAGCAAGCCTGGACGGTTTTTCCGTGGTTGGTGATGTCCCTGCACCCGACCACATGAATGATCCAATTGCTCATTTGGAGAATCACATCGGGCAGATTGCCGGGCCCTAAGATCTGGCATTTAGTAGATTTAGTTCGCGAAAACTGTGGAGTGTATCAACATGCTGTTAAGTTGATCGCTGAGGTTTCCTACTTTGGTGATGGGCACGAGATGATCAAGATGTCTATGAAACAGGGCGAGACAACCATAGAGAACCTGTCCATAATGGAGCGTGAGTTGAGATCACATCGTGATCATGACGCTGCAAAACGGATTGTCGGAAACTCAGTTTGCTTTATTGCCTCATGTTGTGGGTTGACGGTTCATGTTACGTTTACCTGTCGCACGCCTGCACCAAGGTGAAGTATTCACAAGCTGCCTCGGTCCACTCTGTCAACCAGGTCTTGCCAATGAGGGGCCACATCCAAGAGATCGCAGAGCTGCTTTGTGAGGTAGTGGACCCTGACGTCCAGATGGACCCCCAGAGCCTGAAACATGTCATCTTGGCGGTGCACCAGGAGTCTGAGGCTGCACATCGCATCGCAACAAGTGGCTTGGAGAAGTTCCAACAACTCGTGGAGCAACTTAACGACATTTTTCAGGATTACCAGGAAAGAATTGAGAAAGCAAAGCAGCAAGTCGAGGACAGTCAGAAGAGTGCGACTGAGTACGAGGAGGAAGCCCACAGGCTGAAGAAGAAGAGCGACACTAGTGGGATTCTGGCAGTGGTTTCTGGTGCCACTAGTGTGCCAGCAGCATCCATTCCGTGGATAACTGCTGGCACCCAGGGCGGATGGGTGACAGCGGCAGTCACTGTCTTCAACCCTTGGGGAGTCGTTATTGGTACCACTTTGACCGCAGCTTGTGTCGGATATTCTATCTATGCTGGTGTGGGTCGTCGCGAAGCTCAACGCGAGAAAGAACAGGCTTTGCAAGAAAAAGAGAAAGCTGAAAAAGACGCAGAACGTGGGAAGGCTGTCGTGGAGAAGACACAAACAAACATGGACCTCGCAAGTCAGATGAGGGACACAGCCCAGACACATGAGACTCTGTGGGATGGCATGTCAAAGGCTGCAGTGCAAGCTGCCAACACATTCTCCCAGCTACGACATATTGACCCATCAGGTGCTCGCCGCAAGCGGTTTGAGGACAAGATGAAGACATACACCTCTCACCTGCTGGCTTTCGTTCAGGCCAGCATTTTAGATGTTCCAGCTTGTTCCAGTTTTGTTTTTCAGAGCAGTTTTGACGCACGACTCGACCCCCCTACTTTGTTTTTGTTGTGTTGACGTTTGAGGCTGTGGATGAATACCTGTTCTTCCTGCACAAGAAGGGCCTGATCCCTCCCAACTTCCGCCTTGAGAGCACAGTGGGGCGAGAGAAGCTTTGCAGATGGAGAGGGACTGGACAGCTGCCGCAGATGGACTGAATTCCACAAGTGAGAGCCACCCTACTCCGCAACTGACAGATGCAACGGCTGAGGATGCCTAGGAATGCAACATGGTTTGTGCCAGTTTTGCCCGCCGCATCACCAGTATGCAACAGGGTTATCTTGCCGCCGGCGTATCCAACAGAAGCTGGATGTCAGCAGTTCATGGTGTTCAGCATACGCCTGTTGGCCAAATTGGCCAATGACATCTTCCCAAGCGGCATTTGGATGTGACACCGCCATTCCCACGGGCCAAATAAAGCACCTGTTCTTTATCCTTTGACATGTTGTTCCTCCTTGCGTTTTTCAACTTATTTGTAAGTCTACTTCTGAAATTCTGTGCGCAGTGAAAGTTCTGCTCGAAGTACAACAGAGAGCTTGGTGATGTTGACTGCTGACTGCAAGATTTTTGGACCTAGCCACCTCACAGTTTCTAAGGTTGGGAAGACTTGGTTTTCAACAACCTCTTGAAGGGGTGCCCGCTCGTTCAAATCTGACTGGGATCACGAAGAGGCATTTCAATCTTGATCCCCATGCGTTAGACGCGTATTGATCGGGGGCCGAGGCAGTTCTGCTTGTATAAAGCCGAGGCACTTCTGTTGTGATTTCCCCAATCCAACCTCATGAATGCGAGATAGTTCGAGGGTTGATTCTTCAAACGTACTTCAGCAAGTGCCTTTGCATGGACTGGTGAAGTTGAGAGACATGTTCAGCCACCGCCTTGAGAGAGACATGTTCAGCCCAGGATGCAGTAGCTTTGCTCCAGAAGATCTTTGCCAAAGTAAATTCTGGCTTTGGTACCGACAGCACTGAGGAGAACATCGATCGTGCTAACTTACAGCAACATGTATGAAGAGCATTGTGCCAAGGAAAACCTTTATGTTATCGGTGATTTTGGATTGTCTTGCGGAAGTGTCGTACCTGTGGAGGTGTCGGCCCTGTGCCAAACCACTTTGACATGTCAGTAGTAGCACCCCAGCCTATTGAGGTGCGGCATGTCCTGAGACATGAAATCTGATTAACTTTGGTTTCAATGCACCTGCCCGCACTGGAGCAGGCTTCGTTTTTGATTTTGTGACAGTATGTGATAAACTGCTGACAGCGTAGATGCATCAATGCAGATATCTTCACGCTTTGAAGTTCCCGAATCGAATGGAATGATCCAAAGTTCGACTTTTGAGACAGACTTTCCTAGGAACACCATGTTCTTCCTTGGTCGCACGAATTCATTGTTGTGAGGAAGTAACCACTACTCATACAAGTCTTTTTGGAAAGGTTGTATGACTACACTTAGCTTTATCAGCACATATCACCTACCAAGTCTCACCCTTTGCGAATCACTTAACTTGTGCTACTGCTGCCTTAACTTGTCGCAATCCACCCGTCCATGTCGTTTGAAAAATCCTCCATTTTGCTAAAGCTGAACCTTGTCTCCAAGGTCAAGATCAACTCAAGTCAAGCAGTTCAACTAACATGAGTTCTATATAGGGAGAATGGCATTACTAAACAATTGAAGTTCCTCACAATGAGGGCGTTCATCTTCGACTTCGACGTTCCTCCATGAGGCCCAATCAATGGCGGGATTTCGGCTGGTTTTGTCACTTTCGACCCCAAACATGCTCTTCCTCGCTGCAGGTATGGTGAGGTGACCTACCATGGCATGGAACGCTTGTACGACGCCTTAGAGCTCCGCAACGAGGAGAGACCAATGAGAAGGGCAACCAGGCCAATGAGTTCTTTTGGACTTCAAAAAGGAGTATCCACTGAATCAAAAAAAGGATTGGGTCAAGAGAAAAGCTTTCCTGGTACTTCCGACACCTGCGTGTTGGCGGATTGCCATATCACTCCATGGCCGAAGTCATGTTGCCAAACGCGCCGACCTTGGCATCCAAGCTCCTCAGCTCACGATGTGTTTTCGCGCCAGGATGTCTTCTACGACCTCGGCTGTGGCGTGGGGAAGCTCGTGCTCTATGTGGCCCTCCGGGGCGCAGCGCAACGCTCCGTGGGGCTCGAGGCGAAACCCGAGCGACGGGTCGCGACACTCGAGTTGCGACGCGACGCGAGTTGGCGATGCATCGGTGTGATGCGTAGCTCGTTCTCTTTGGAACTCGTGGTTTCCTGAAAGGCTTTTGGCCCACTACTAATACTGGCCCACTTATGAGGGAAACCGGGCACGCAACAGGAATGTGCGACGGAATCTATCAGATATATAATTAGGTCTCTATCATGGTTTAAGATGGCGCCCTTGCCATTGTCTTTCATCAACATCTCACTCCAAGCAATGCACGCAGAACGTCTACCAACAAGGGGGACCAGCTCACTCACTCGCTCGAACGATGCTCGAACGCTGCAGCGCCGAACGCCCTACGCCCGAACCGGGCCCCGGTTCGGCCCTCCGTGCGCCGTGCCGAGCCGAGTCTCCGCGCCGCGCCGAGTCGAAGCGAGCGACGTCCCTGGCGAGGTCGGGCAACGGCGGTTCCTGCTGGCGGAAGGCCCTGGGTCCGACCGGACCGGACCGGACGACGCGGACCGTGACGTGAGGAAATGCGTGTTTTCCATGCTGTGAGCGAAACGAGTGGAGTGTTGTCACCAGTAAGGATGAGTGAGTTGGACAGGTTAGTAGGACGTTGAAGGGTGAAAGATGTCGAAGTACACGCCGAGGAAGACATGGACAACGAAAGTGGTTTTTTGCACCTGTTCGTAAAGGGAAGTAGGTCCGTCAGTCACTCAAGCTCCACGGGACCATTTTTCATTCATTGTCCACTTTCATGTGATGTGTTGGTCAGAGTGTAACCTACCTCTGGAGATTGTCCCTGATGCTTCGATGTCGCTTTTATTTTCTTTTCGCGGATCACCGGTAGGAGAACCGTAGTTTCACACGATCTCAGAGAGTGTCGCCCCCCCTTTCTTGACGCATCCAACGCAAATTTCACCACATTTGTGAGATGAAAGAATGGGTGATGGATGTGATGGTCTACCTCCTCACTTGTCCAGTTAGCTCACATCATCAGCAACCAGCAACCCGGCTGAGCGTCATCCTGCAGCTGTTGTTTGTCCGCCAGGTGCGCGCAACTCCCTGGACGAGGACAGAGGTCTTTTTGGGGATGATGGCCATTGGCCATGGCCAGCTTTTTTGCGCAAACAAATATGAGGAATCATGAGGAAAAGGGAAGGCCGGAGGCACTTGAACAAGTCAGCTTTTGGACGCTTTTTCAAGTATCTTCTTTTTTTGCGGAACATGTTCTCTTGCTCAATATGTGAGAAGGGTTTGAATGGTTTCAAATAGAGCCATCTCATCCCAATGCATTCTAACGCCATCCCGAACCACGCTAGTTGCAAAACACCTGGTCGATAGAAAGCTCTTGTCAGGAGATGGAGCATCAAAAGAAGAAACACGGTCCAGAGCCTTGACGTGAACTGGAGCGCGTGAACTTGGCGTCTGACGCCGTTTGTAGCCCTTGGCCCTCTTCCTTTTGCTCTCTTCGAAGACGCGAAGCTTTCAGCCAAGAACCGCCACCTGATCCGGGCCATGGGTTTGTGGCCTGTACCGTTTTTGACACCGGCGACACGAGCCTCCCAAAAAGACCAAAAGGCCCTATATATGCCATCTACGCCATCCGAAGTGGCGTTCTTTCTATTCTATAGAACTTCATCGAACTCACACACACACTGCGACAGTTCATGAGATCTGCTCACATGGTTCATTTGTGATCTTCCAAGTTCTCCACTTGCTTGGGTAGACAAAGGTGTAAAACATGTGTAAACTAGGTTCACATCTGGATGCAACAAAGTCATCCCAATACCACTGCAAACAGCATTTTTTGACTTGTTGTCTCTACAAAGAGTAGATTGAAAGTCTGGGTTTATTGAATCTTCATTTGATTTGTAGTTTTCAATGCCAGAATCACACCAAGGAGGGTCAGCCTTCCACAGAATGCAGGTTTCAGTTGCTCATCAGCATGTTTGAGGGGCCAAGGTTGAGGGTCATGGATGTTCGGTGGTCATGTTTCTTTGGAGGATCGTGCTAAACTAGGAAACTCTGCCGGCAGTTCAAGCACGATCATCCTTCCCGACAATTAGAGTTTGGCTTTGAAACTATGAACTCGGTCCGTGTCTTTATGGGCACTGGAACCTCCCTCAACCTTGCTCGGCAAAGCAGGTCTACCGTCGTCTACCGTCTACCTTTCACTTGTGGCAGACCTGTGGCTTTTTGATGTCTCTCCCTGTTTGGAGTCCATAGAACTGACTTTAACGACGAGATGGGAGATCCTGGCCACTTCAGTGGGTGAACCATTTTCCAGATGGGATGAGGCAGCCTTCATTGGTAAAGGAAGCCTTCCCGAGCAACTATGCATGGGTACTACAGTCTTCATGAAGGTGTGTTTGTGGCAGAGTTGCACCTTTTCTTGAGCCCTTGAAAAAGGCCAGCACCAAAAACTGTTGGCTCACCTTTACTGGCAAGGCCTTGTCTTTTTTCAAACTGATGACGAGTTTATGTTTGATATGAGTCTCTGACAGATTTGGTCATGATAGCACACAGATATATAGCTCCACGATCTGCTCTGCCGACATCAGGCTAGCGGACATCAGCAGGCCAGTCCCACGCTTGTTGGGACGGAAGGAACATGAAGACACGGCTTGATTGAAGGATCAACGACCCACTGAGTAGAAGTGAATGCGATGTTTTGATGTGGTATTTCATCATAGGCAACTGTCCCCAGGCCCTGACCCCCGAAGCACGTCGAATTGAAGCCAAAGTCTTTGGACCCTAGCCAAGGCCCCACTGTCTTTTGCAAAGAACGCTTCAAACACATCGCGCCGCATGCGAAACGTGAAAGCTCTCGGAGTGGCGTGGATGACACTTAGCCCCCACCCCAAAGCAAGCACCACACAGACAGGCTCCGACCGACAAAAGGGTGATGTTGGGCGGTTCTTTGGTGCAAACCGCTTGAGGGAAAAACATGGGCGTCGCAATGGGCGTCGCAATTTGCCCCTAATTTGTAGCGATGCCCTTGCTCCTAGTAGTAATGCCAGGAGCCCCTAGTAGCGTCCTCTTGCTCCGTTCGTAGCGATGCCCTTTGCTCCGTTCGTAGCTATTGGATGTTTGTGCGTTGCAGGTACCGCTATCTCGATCCCACTGCCGCGCGACGGCACCGATTTCGGAGGGCTGATGGTTTTATGTCCGTGGGTCAAAACTGGGGGACCCTGGTTGACCAGCGAAAACGAAAACGAATAGATGCCCCGTGCCCAAACCGACACATGGTCAACCTACTAGGGTGGGTAGGGCTCCAGGTTGTGACTGCCCTGATCCGGGAAGGAGCTCTGGAGATGTTGAGAGTCAGATAGAATCCCTGCTGGCTGATCTTGTTGAGGTCTTACCGACGGAAGAAGGACATGAGAGGATTCATGAGTCAGGAGGTAGGTAGTGCTACAACCATGAACAGGACATGAGGACATCCTGTAAAACTTCCTGTGTGTTGTCCTGTGATATCCTGTAACCGACTGCATGAATGAGAATTAAAGAAAAGCTTTGGGATTGGGCGTTGCAATATGTCTCGACAGAATCTGGGTGTTGGTCAGTACTTGGCCGACTAAAGGCCTTTTCTTCTGTGTTTGGTGTTCATGTCCCTACACTGATCCACTTCAATTTCTTAGTTGTGACAGGCCGATTTTGACTGGTTTTCACCCAAGTGAGTTGATATGAGTTGATTGTTGGTTCAAGAAGATGGTGGATTTTGTTGGCTCAGGAACCTGGGCGATGGCGATGGTCAGAAAACGCAGAATCACCACCTTTTAATCACTTTTGCCGACATCCACAGATCCTCCCCAGCTCTTTCTGTGTACTTTGAGGGAAGGCCATAGACTCCATCGCAGTACCTCCAATGGCCACCAGCAGCTCCAGAGGGACCACCCAGAGGGAGACACACAACCAGGGAGCGGAGTTGAGGGGATCCAGTGGGACCGCTGGCGCTTTTGTCGGAACAGCCGGATCGGTCTGAGGTGGCAGTCCTCACGAACCTGTGCATGGACACCTCGGATTTGCAGAAAGAATGCGTTTCTTCCGCCTGTTTGGGCAGTCGATCGGACATGTGGCCGCCAGAGGCCGCGGCCAGGCCAGGCGGGAACAGTCGGCCAGTTCTTGGCCAGCTCTTGGCCACTGGCGATCCCATCCGTGCTTGGAATCTGTGGAGTGTTTTGGTCCAAAGAGACAAACTGTCCAAGTTCACAAACTGACTTAAGTCCCAACCGACTTGAGCATGCCTTGAGTTGACAGACTCAGGACATGGGCGTTCAAAGCCGCACCTTGAACTGCCTCCTTCGATGTCCTTGCTTTAGGCACCGCGCATATGCAGCTGCCAATGTAGCTCTTTCCAGCTCGTGTCAGTCAGTCGAAGGCAGTAGTTTGGTAGCGAGGTTGGATTTTAGTTTGGTTCCTGGTATCTCCTCATCTCGTTGGACAACCAGAAAGTTTTTCCTGTTTCCCTCGCAAACAGCAAGTCCCTACCTGCCTGCAATGGGAGGAACTGCTACCTGCTTAGCTTTACTTATCTGCCTACTTACGCTGAAAAAGACAGCAGATTTCCACCAGAGATGGAGGCTCCGTCGTTTGGCATCCCACAGGCGATTGGTGAGCATCACCCCCTTGCCACACACCAGGCTCGGGATTTGTGACTTCAGTCCATCCAGAGAATTGCAGTGAATGGACGGAAGTCATGCGTGCTTTGTGTGGTTTTTGGTTGGTTTGGGTCTGTGTTTTGTGCACCTTTTTCCCAACTATTTGCTTCTTGCTTCTTCTCAGTCCTTCTTTTTGGGGGCGGGTCGTCGCTGCATCAGAGACCTGGAAAGGCGAAAGAAGGAGCTGAACTATACCCACACGTGAAAGACATGTGTCACCAAAAGAAAGAGTCAAACTCAGTCAAACAGGCGCAACTTCAGGGAAATTATATGATATTATGAAAATACGAAGAATGGACGTTCATCCAATTTCATCCATCCAACCAAGTAAAATGAAATCACACGATCCCTGAAGCGAAGACATTGTTTTTGGACTTTGGAGGGGCGGCAGGGGGGGGGAGCATGTCGGGGAGCATGTCGAAGCACGAGAGGCTGAAGCTGGTCCGCTCTGTGCTGGTTTCCTGCACATGGGCGAAAGTCTCAGCTTGGCAGGTGCTCAGCCTGTGTGGGGGCATTTGGGGATTTGGGGAAGCCAAGATGAGCCAAGTTGGGTGTTGGAGCAAGGCTGAGCAAGGTAACTAGTGGCTCAGGAGATCTCAAGAGGGCTTTGCTTCAATCAGAAAATGAATTAAGATGAAGATGATGATGATTATGCCAACTCGTTTCAAAAGAATCCTGCAAGCTGCATCAAGCTGCCAGAATCTACCAGTCCAGTTGTTTTTTTCACCCCCTCAGGTGGCTTGGAACCAGTTCGCCGCTCCTTGGCCCCGTGCAGGTCTACGATGTCTTGCCTCCGCAGGACGTCCGAGCAGGGACGAGATCTCGCGAGGTCGCGAGGTCCGTCGAAGATCGTCTGTTCGGTCTGTTCGTCTGGAAGAAGGGCCGGGTAGTGGAAACCAGTGGAAACTAGGTGACAAGAAGATCCAAAGCTACCACCCCTTCCAGCAGAAAAGAAGTGATGATGAGCACTGAAAAAAGAAGAAACGTAAAAAAAACGAAAAAACTACGCCAAATTCCTAACCTCCTCCGGGTCACCCCAAGTGGGTGACCGTTACCACCCACGCCCAAAACGCCGGGCCGCCCCACTAAAACGGTCCCCTTTTCGGCGCCCCGCCACGCCACGCGCCCTGACCAGGAGCCGCTGGCGCGGAGTTGGATCACTGGCCCCACGGCGCTGAAGCGGAGCAACAGCAGCCACACCTCCGTGCTGAAGAGGCGGGTCGTGCGGCGGGTCGAGTGCGGCGAAGCGGTCGAGCCGTTTCGCGGCGGACAGGGCGGTCGAGCCGTTTTGGGCGGCTCGTGGTTGGGAGATGCTCTGAGATCCTCTGAGATCCAGATGTTTTTCGTCATGCTTTGCACGGTCTGAGGATCATCCCATATATCATATTCAGTATCATATTCCTGTAAAGAGAATAGGGAGAATCCCGAGTCCCCTGATCATTTACCAGGGGCTTCTCCCTATATACCTTTGAGGGGTCAGTGTGTTTGCTCTGGTTTTTGCGTCGTCTTGAGTCTTCAGGTCCGGAGAACGGAAACGGTTGGTCGGACGGTGGGTCGAAAAGGGCGACGGTTGGATCTGGATGAAAACAATCATATGTAGACTCTTGAGAAGTAATTAACCCCTGATTTAACCATTGATTCTGAACAAATCAAGAGGAAATCAAAAGGAATCGATGAAACAATCATGGAAGATCTCCCCTGAAACGATCATGGTGACGTGGAGCGGAGTTCACCACCTCTTTGGTATTCGGATTTGATGGCACTCCCGGGGCCATGTGAATAACTTCCATTATTATATATTTCAGGGAGTGTATATACAAGAGATGACTTTGCGACTACGTCCATGCTAATTACCAAGACCCAGTGTACTCACCAACACCATCCAACACACAGTTGTCTTTTTTTTGACACTTAAAACATCACCCAATGGCTTGGGACACCATCATCGAAGCCGGACCGCCTGCGCACACCTGCGCAGGAACCGGGCTCCTTGGTCGCGAGAGTCTCGAGGGCAAGCGCCACGCCCACGGCGGCGGGTTTCGAATGACGGAAGATACTCCGAAGACCATCTTCGGTCATCTTGGTGGGCATGTATTCAAATTGATTTCAGCCTTTCAGGCCTGTAAGTACGGAAGTAGGGAGATTTGGGCAGTGTAACTGTATTGTTATAGCCGGCCATCTAAAAGAACCATTCTGAAGAAGTATTGTAACTGTATTGAAGTTGACCATTCTGAAGATCAATATCACGCCACTCCACCTAACTGAGAGCAGTGAGAAGAGTCTATATAGCTTTCGTGAGTTGCACTTCATGGGCGCTTCCTTCCAGTGGATTTTTTCGTTTCTATTTACTTTTTCGTTTCATTTCACAAACCCAAAAAAAGACATCGGCCATGCCTTCTCGAACATGGGGCATCCGGGCTGCGCACGGCGACCGGGCTCGTGACATCGGGTGTGCACTTCAGCACCGAGGAGTCCCTGACGAACGTGGAGAAGAAGGCGCACGGGAGTCGTCGAACGTCGTCGAAGTGGAGAGTGCAAGTAACGGGCGACCCGTGAGAACGGCACGGCGGAGTGGAGGCGGTCAAGGATGGTCAATGATGTTCAGGCTTCTTTTCGTTCGACCTGACACCAAGTGGTCCAATCGGATTGGTTCTTGATCTGATCTTGGATCGATTGAATCGGTCAGAAAGAGGTGGAGCCAAGAGGTCCAGTGGAATGAATTCCCTGTATAATATAATACCCTAGGCCCTAGACTTCCGTTCGACCATGGAAAGACATGGGAACGACCTCTTAGTGTAAAATCCTTAGTTGATTCGGGATTCAGCCTATTAAAATAGTTGTTGGAAGCCTTTTGGGGTATAGATGCCTATGATGTCCTCCCCCGATGTTCATCGTGCCAGACCTGATCCGCGAGGTGAGGTCCGTGGTGGAGGTCCGTGGTGTTCTCCTCCTCCTCAGGTTGTACCTGCAGCAACTAGAAAAGGCCCTCTCCTTATGGTCCTTATGGTTTCGCAGCGATACGAGAAGACGCCTTGTAGCTTATGGGCTTATGAGTTTTTGTTGGTCCTTCCGTTCAAACCAAGCCCTCTCTCCCCCAACCCATGGGTGTTGTGTGGCTGTTTCCTTTCCGCAGGCCGGATCGACCTCCGCCGCTTCCAGGACCTCCTCCCGCCGATTTTGAGTCCACAGACGCTGCGGAAGTCCAAAATCCTTCCGAACGCACGGCCCGGAAAGCCCAGGGCAGGGATTCGGACGCGGAGACATAGTGAGGAGACATGGTTGGGATGGTTGGGATGGTTCGGATGGTTCTTTTCAAACACCATGTTTCTGGACATCCACTTCACCATTTGCTTGATGGTTTGTGCCACAGAACGATCTGTTGGGGCCGAGGTGGCCGAGGTGGCCGAGATCTCGATATTCCAGCAGACCTTGGGAGGTCAATCAGGAGACAGCCCTCAACCAATGTCAACCTGTCGAAACCAATCTCAATGGCTCTGATTTTCAAGTCGAGGAGGGATGTTTGCGGGTTTCACCTCTTGAGAAGGATGTGGGGACAGATGGGACGCCGTGCTGGGGACATTTGAATCTGTTTGCTTCTTACAGTGTACAGCACTCGTGGACTAAACTGCTCCACGACATGGAGATACATTTCAAGTTGCCTTAGGGAAATATATGGACATGTATATTTTTGGGGTGGACTGTGTCTGTTTATGGTGGACAAGGGGAGCAACAAGTTCTTGCATCATGCGCTTGCGTTCTCAGAATCGGATTTCTTGGGTGGGGCCAATCGCTTGAACAGGGGATTTGCGAGAAAAACCACCCGCTTCCTCCGTTCACCACTTCCGCCTTTCACAGATCGACTTCCCCCTCCGTTCGCACGTGCCGAGGCGTTGCGCGTCTGTGAAGCGTACCGTGCCGTCGAGACCTCAGCGGGCCGATGACCGATGAGGGCGACGCATCCGCGTGATGGAGACGGAGACGATGTGGAGACCAGTGGCCTTCGGGAGACCAGTGGCACGAGTCCTCTCGCACATACAAAAGCAGTTGCAATGATTCCGGATGATTCGATGGTATTTCATACCAAGCATCAAATGCCTTCCATATTATTGATGTGATTTGACTTCAAGGATCAGTGCAACATTTTGCCTGCGCACCATCAAACGGCGACAAATCAATCTTCCCGTGGCATATTAAATGGATGACCATTGATGACCAGGTTCTTTATCTCCGTCCATTTCTTTCAACCAAAGAGCGAGCTTTCTAAACATACAGATGCTGCACATGCCCTAAGAAGTAGCCTATATTATCAAAACATCACCTGAAAGACGGCGCTGTCACCACACGCTCGCGGGTCGCAAAACGCGCACATCGCAAAACGACCACCCGCTCCCTCCAGCGCGCTCTCGCGGACTGGACTGGACCGACTCCGACTGCGAGCGAGCGAGCGAGTTCGACCCAGGCGCGCCAGTTCGACCCTGGAGACGAAGCTGCCGGGCCTGGTCACGGCCACGGGCCCGGCCACAGCCACGGAGAAGCTGCCTGGCGCGGCGACACCGTCGAGTGAGAAGGAGAAGGAAGCTTGAGGAAGGAGCAAGTGTTTGAGGTGTTTGAGGACTGGTGAAAGGATGTGAAAGTCAGAGCTTTTCTTTTGAGATACTGTGATACATTGTGATATTGATACTCTTTCAGGTACCAATCAAGCTGTTGGATCCCATCTGATGATGTATGAGGGTGTATTAGCCCGCAAGGTTGAGCTTTCTATCAGATTCCCTGACAATTTGCGAACGAATCATAGTATATAAACGAAGGTCAATGGTAGTTATTGATGCTCAATGACCCGACCAAAACCAAAAAGAGCCTCTCACCAAGAGCACACCTCTGCCTTACATAGTTGGACCTTCCACCAAGAATTAAATACGCACTCCACTGGCTGGTAGCAAGAGTTGAACCAATCCTTTTGGCGTTTGGCGTGATCTTCAGTTCAGTCAATTCGCAGCCAGGAAGGAGGAACATCGAACTCATGTTCATCGTTCGATGGTCGGTTTTCGGAAGGAAGTTCGACGATTTTTTGGAAACGAACGGGCCTGTCCAAAGGTCTGACAGGCAAAACCCCGGCAGCTGAAGATCAGACGATCGGTGTGTGGCTAGGCTGATCAGTCAAAGCAGGTTGGCAGCTGGCTGTTTGTAGTCTGGCAGGTATGATGCCATTTACTTCGGACAGCTATCTGAAAGCTGATATGATGTAATTTTAAGATAGCTGATTGGATTTGTTACCAAAACACTGTGGTTTTGGACCATGGTGAGTTGTAGATGTTGTAGGTTGAACAAATGTAAGGCCTCCTGCCACCATTCCATCTGAACATGTGCTCGCAGACCGTTAGTCTATTCCGCTTACCAACTCCTCTGCATGGAAAGTAATCCAACCATATTATATAAATATAAATATATAATATCATATGTCGCTTGCATCCCTTGGTACTGTATGAAGTGTTCACAGAAGCTTGGATTCTTTTTGCACTTTGGACAGTCCTGCAGAGATGAGATCGTTGAGTTTTCCATGAGCGACCCCCTCTTTCTTCAAATGCACGTTCACACGGCTCTGTTGCCTAGCGGAGCCATCAGCCAACCATCACTTGCTGCCGGTTCCGCGCATGATGCGCAGTCAAGCGCCAAGTTTTGGCGTTGCACGTTTGCGACTTTTTAGATTGGCCAACCGTGCCACAGGGCGCTGCGACTTTGTCCCGCCGAGCTTTTCCACATCGTGTCTTGCCGTGGAGGCGAAGAAAGGTCGTCTCCCAGCGGCCCACTCAAGAGAGGTCCATCTCCCCCGTTCGTGCGGAAGGTTCGTTGGAGGAAGAAAAAACACCGGTTGCAGGACATGTTTCCAGGTTCCTCAAGCAAATCATTGGAAGATTTGTGACTTGTCAGGAGATGAGCTTCCACAGTGGGAGAGAGTGGTCGCATATGTAGTGTGACTGGCATGACGTCGTATGGCTCTGTCTGACTGTGCTCTCCGTCCAGAGTCAGCGCTGTCGGTCTGGAGTAGTCTTGGAGCAGTGGTTGGGGTCGAGGCTCAAACATGCGCAGTTGAGTTGAAAGAAAGGGAATGAACTGCGTTTATCTCAGTCTCCACAGTAGAAGAATCTATCAAAAACACATAGAAGGAAACGTGCATCATACCATACCACACCCATCTCTACTGGAGACTAAGCCAATTCAGGATTTTTCAATGTCCTGCTTTCCCTTACATTCCTTCCACAGGTTCATGGTCACGTTCGCTCATTTTCAGACAATGGGAATGACATTCTATGCAGGTTTTTACCGAGGCCTGGTTAGAGTAAGTGTCAGCAGCGGCTTCGTTTCGGGGGTCTCACGTGAATTTTCATGTTTTTGCTGCGGATCTTTATCGAGTTTTCATCGAAAGGAGCTCAAACCAAAGGCTTTGTAGCCATTACATCCCGAAGATCTTTTTCAAGTCCCCGCCCCGATCGAATCTTCTGAAGCTTCTCTTTAAGACCCCACAGATGGATGCGCAAGAGCGCACGTGGGGTCAAGCTGGCTTGGAGCGGTTTAGGAATGCTGGGCTGCGTCGCCTTCGGGTGAAAAAGAACGACGTGGACCGTCCGCCACTCCAAGGTCCGCTACTCCCTCGTTTGTTGGGTTTGAAGAAGGTGATGGCAATGCAAAAACATCTTTCAAACACCTACTAAGTTGAAAATTGGGACTTGACACCTATAGCCTATAGGGCCTATAGCCTTCAACAAGATCGGTAGCTCGAGCTACTCGGTGTTTAGCTTTGGTTCAGCTTTGATGAGTTATCATGAGTTATCATGGGCTCCGGTTTGCTCAATATATAGCCGTGACAAAACCCATCCAAGGCATCAACAACTTCTCACCTTTTGTTCTTTCACGCAAGGTTCATACACATCGCCGACGGTCCGGACGGTTCATCGTTGCAATTCACCAGTTCGTTCATCGTCCAACTCCACTTGGCGAGTCTTCGCGAGTCGAGTTTCACCTGGATTTTGCGCGATGAACACTCAGCATCACGAGAGCGACGTAGCCCTGGCAAGTGGGTTGTCCCCAGTTTCCCCAGCCACAGAAGCGGCTGTAGTTTCTAGGCTTTGGAGTCTGTCGGCTTCGTGCACGTGCGATCCAGTCGTCTTGGAGTGAAGCGGTGAAGCGGCTGCCGTTTTGGCGAGACGAATATCCAGACATTGGGAATAGACATTGGAATCCACCAGCTTGGACTGGTAGTCAGTATACTGGTTATGCAACGAGTGCTGCCATTAGGCAGATGAGAATCTATTGTCCCTAGCTATAATTGATAGCCACCGGGGAGAATGTAGGAAGCCTCAAGCCACCTAGACTTTCCAAGTAACATCCGTTCTATTCTCGTCCCAACTGGATATCTAGAAGCTAAATGATCCTCGTGGGAGTTAGTCACAAAGACCGACACATCATGATCAATCCAACCATTCACAACCGTTCTCACAAGCATTCCAACGAAAAACACTTTCATTCGATGAGACTCTGCACGCATCGCCGTTCGCAAGCTGGCAGCCAATCGATTTTCAAGCATGGCTTCAGGATGGGTTCGAGAGCTCCAATTGACGACCGCTGTGAGCGACCGCTTGGTTTGGCGAGAAAGCAGCGACGCTGCAGGTGGTTTGGCATGTGTAGACTGTAGACGAAGAGTACCAAGGCCACAAGAGGTGAAACATAGGACTCAGTCAGGCGGTTCTTTTTGCCCAACAGGGACAAGAAGAATTTTAGAGAAAGGAATCAACAAGCGGGTTGATTGCACAACTGAGAGTGGGGCACGTTTGAAAGTGAGGCACGATCTCGCTGCTCGCGAAGAAAAGCATTCTGGCAAATCATTCTGAAGCAACTCAGAGGGATAAACAATTTCTTGGGCAAATATCCAGGTTGTTGCTTCTTTTTCAAAGAACTGAACTGCTTCTTTGCTTCTTGGCAAGATCTTCCTGCTATTTTCAAGTTTCCATTCATAGGATTAGGCCCTCTTCTCTTGCCTATAGTATTTCTCCATCATAGCGTGATCTTCCTTTGCGGTCTTGTACCCCCTCTCATACAATGCTTCCCTCATTTGCAACGGTGTATATCTAGTTGTTTGAGTAAACCTGAGGCTGGCTGTCATGGTGGGAATTGCAATGTTTGGTTCTCTTGAACTAATGGGCTTTTTGATAGGTACATGCAGTTGTAGATTTCGATCCATGTTTAACCATCTACAGTGCAATAAGAGGTATAGGAACACCTTCATCCAAAGAATAGAACATCTCTCTCATGATGAACGGGCACTGCGTGAACGGGCACACCGTTCGGGCACCCCGTTCGTGACATTCGAACCCGAAGGACCGGTTTGGCTTGGGGTGGAAAGAACGATGCCGCGGGTTTGGTTAGGGCGGAACACATACAAAACAACGCAGATGTTCTTGGTCTACTTGGTCTACTCCTTGTTTGTTGGGTCCTGAAAGAGTCTGCTAGTCCGAAGCTTTCGTGGCAGTCCGGTTCTTTTCTTTTGTTTTGCCCAAACAATGCATCTGACTGAATGCATCGTGATGGTCACTCACAAGTACTCACAGCAGTCTGAGCTTGAACCTTAAAGCCCAAGCAAGAAGCGGACTTGACTTTTCTCCTGAAGCAGTTTCTACTCTCTTGCGCTTTTCAAGAGACCTTGTAGGTAGAGCGTGATAGCTATGTTTCCCCCTGGCGGCGCCGCCGGAAGACAAAAGAAGGTTAACATGAAAAAGTGCGTGGCAGCCGTGGCATTGGGATCGCAAGCTGGACACTGGACACGTTTCAATGCCAAACGACACCGTTTCGTCTGAATCTGTCGTTTCTGAATACGTACTTCGAGTGTCATTCCCAAGAGCAAACATAGAAGATCTTGGCTTTTTTTTCGACGCCCAGTGTGCAGGACCAACTAAAGACCATGTCATTGTATACTACCACCGTCAACGCTTGCACGCTGCCCCAACGTACGAAGTTCGGTCTCTCCCCACCGTTGGGCTCGTTGGAGGCAAATCCGGGACATCACCGCCGATCCCTCAGAGATCATCGGAACCCGAGCGGATCGGGGCGGTGCTGATTGTGATGTTCGGTGTGATGTTCGGGCTCTGGGGCCACTTTTGTTCGGTTGTTGAACATGGGTGAGTTCGGCGTTCCGTCAGACAGAATGGGTCGATGGGGTCGATGGGGTCAATGTGATAGAAGGTGAATGTGATAGACGGTGATAGACGTGGAGTAAGTTTGGGGGAGTCGACATTGTTTGCTTTGGTCGACCAGAGGTTGATTTGGGTCTGTGACAGAACGTGATCCCAAGAAGCCTCCCAAAGCCAAGCATCAACAAGTGGACAAGGGATTCTTCAACCAGTTCTGTGCGAAAGGGGTGGACTTATCTATTCCCCCTACTGTCCAGCATAGAATCGGAAATTGTATAACATTGCTCAGGTTGTGTACCGAATTCATCCTTCCACATATTCTGCAGCAAAGAATCAGGCATGTGATCCATTTGTGATCCATGCTTTCTTGAATCAAACACTCACTTTTCCACCCATCCTGGCCCATCCTGATCATTCTCATCTTGATCATCCTGAAGCCCGAAAACACCATTTATCAAGATGTCCCTCTTCTTGTCCCGTGTGGCACATCCCTTGTCTTTCACATCCGTGGTTCTATCCTCTTCGGTTCTATCCTCTTCGCACATCCGTGTCGCACACTGTCGCACTTGTTTTTCGCTCCTGCACACGCTGTGTCAGAAGTTCGCCTTCTCCTCCTCCACGGAGCAAAGAATGATCTCTGAGCAGCGGATGAAGGTGCGCGGTTAGAGATGAGCCCGAGGAGGGACGGTTATACTGTGTCAGTTCTGTATAGCTTTCAACGACCATAACGACCAAAGGGTATACAGAACACCAGAGAGTCGGAGGGCCCGACGACGGGATGGCGGAAACCGAGCCACGACCGGGTCTGTGACCGGGTCTGTGACGGTGGGTTGGTTTTGGGATGAAGATCGAGGGCCTTGAGAGTGATTGATTAATTGAGGAGAGTGGAGCTGTGCTATGGAGTGGAGGCCTTCTTGATTTCTTGAGGTCATTTGTACGGCCTAAATTCATTCAGGGCAAAACCATGACAATCCCTCAGGAGGCCAGCCACTTGAGGAGACACCTTAGGAACAGTTACTCATGCTCCGCCAACTGGCTCGTGGATCTGCCCCGATTGGGAGTTCGGAAAACAGCTGGAAGCTGCTTTCACCTCCAACACCACACCCAAGAGGCCAGGCACCCCACCCCACCACCCAAAACGGTCCCACCATGTCCCACCCTTCCATCTCCACCATGTCCCACCCGCTCGCAGCCTCCGAAAACGACCCGCTGTCCCAGCGCGGCGTGCGCGTTGACGCTCGGTGGCGGTCTCCGAGGGCGGGACCTCGCCGGGCGGTGCGGCGTGCCGGTGCGGCAGGAGCTGGAGGATCTGCTTGGAAAGAAAACAGAGGAGCCTGGGTCAGGAATCGCCTCCTCACCTGCCCATTGTGTCATCGCCTTAGGGCTTTCGTGCTTCCTTTTTTTGGGGAGAGTTGTTGAACAACTTGCAAGGTTGGCAGGCTTCATGTTCCTTTCTTGATCTCAAGACCAGTGCAGTAAAGAAGGGGAAAGTAGTAGAGGAGGGTCGAGGGTAAAGCATTTCGGGGTAGTTTTTTTTGCTGCACAGACAGGCCACTCATGTTCAGACGCACTCAATCTGCATGAATTTGCTCAGAGATCGCCCCGGGTTCGGAAAGCAGAAGCCTCCTTCGGAAGATTGGCTTCATGAAATCCTCCCTGAAATCCTGGTTTTGCTCATAGGAAGATCTTTTACTTAATCTATTCTTGAGTGAATCCCCCTCTCAGAAAGGGTTTTCCATCTCTAAAATCCGGCCACCAAGTCCACCGCAGTGTCCCCGCTGCCAAGTCACCCGTTCGCCACTTCCTTGCGGCAGACGTCGCTCCCGCGCAGCGCGAGGAGTCGGAGCAGCTGCAGCGCGAGCGTCAGGAGATCGACGCGGAGTGCGCGCAGGCCGAGCGGCGCGGAGGAGCGGCGGAGGAGCGGCGGGAGGTGCGGAGCGGCGTGGCCGGTCGAGCGTCAGAAACATGAAGTAAGAGTCCAAGGAAGACAGAGTCCAAGGTGAATAGAGTAATTACACGTTTTTTACTAATGTGTGTGGCATGAGTTTTTTCCTTATGTGACGTCGCCATGTAACAATTGAACATCATCAACTCAGAACAGACCCTCTGATTGTTGCATGGCTCAAGCCTTTGCCCAGTGCGCCACATCCCCAGATCGGCCGACGTCATCTCAGCCATGCTCGGAAAGTCTGTCTTCGTGGCTGCAAGCCTCAGCATGGTCCATTTGGTGCCGCTTTTCTTGCAGCCCTTGCAGGCATCCTGGGGTTGGACTGCCGGCATGCCCATGTGCACGCCCACATTCGCTTTGGAGGTTGGACCTTCGATGGTTCCTCCACCATTGCAGCAGGCACCTCGGCCAATGTGACCTGCAGCAACGGTGGTACGCCATCAGTAATGACAGTGGTGTGCCCTGAGAGCACACCCATCAACAAGACGATGGATCCAGAGTGGTGGAGTACATGCGGTGGCGGAGATTCCTGCAAGGCTAACAAGGAGATTGGCGATGAGGTGCAGTGCGTTGCTCCCTCGAGTGGGGCAGCCACGCTGGGCTTTGGCGCAACACTGGCTGCGTTCTTTCACTTTGCCTGATTGTTGAGCCTTGAGCTACGATCATGCCAGCCTGGCACAGCCATTTTCCGTTGCACAGTCCTTTTCGCCCGTGGATTTTGTGTCTTACGGGATCTTAGGCAAGGATTCTAAGAGAATCCGAGCACACTTCGCGAGGACAGCATTCAAAGACACACTGTCCAGTCGCACCTGCACATCTTGAGCTTCTTTCCCATTGAGAGACAGCGGAAGAAAAGGGCCGCAAGCGGCTTCACCGCAGCTGCAGTGGCCATCACACACATATGCTAACTATATGTTTTTTGTGATTGAACAAACATAGTGCTTAGATGTGTTTAGAAGTTCTGCAGAAGCATGATATGTTTTTCGTGTTTGATCACCGTCCTTTCCGGTTCCCTGTTGTTTCCTGTTCCCAAACTCCCCAGACCCCACCGAACCACCGGAAGCACCGGAAGCACCCTGAACCCAGCGGGGCCCAGCTTTTTTTGCTTGCTGCGTCTCCGCGACGCCGCGGCCAGGTGCGGGTGGACGTGGCGGACTTGGAGCAGCAGAGTCGAAGCTTCTTGGAGGACGAGACGACGCAGACGACGCAGACGACGCAGACGACGAGACGACCGCGCGCGCGCGCGCGAGGGCGACCGGGCGACGACCGGGAGATGGTCTCGTGGAGACGCCGCTGCGAAGCGCAGTTGTTGGGAGCTGAAGCCGGGTGCGGGAAGCCGGGTCCGGAGTCCAGGTATGGTCCGGGAATGGAAAGGAAGGGGAGTTTTGAGGATCGAACTTGCGATGGTCTCAGAAGATGGCTTCGGGTTATGGAGGCATATGGAGGCGGGTTAGAATGGATGTGAGGTGATGCGGAGGGGGGCATTTGAGGTGCTGGCAAGCACTGTGTTTACGTCAAACATCAAGCGTCCACAAAACCATGGCCGGGCAGGTGCAGGAGTGATGGTTGACATCCAGAGAGATTGTGCCAAACTGGCTGTAAAGAACTGTTTCAAAGTAAGTAATATGCAACAACGCAAGCAACATCAAGCAACCTGCTTCTTGTTACTAGTAGCGATGCACTTGTTACTAGTAGCGAAGCAGACTTGTTACTTAGTTCTTACTCCATGGTGAACATGATCTTTGAGAGCTTCGCCTTGTCGAGCATGCCGCTCCTGGTCCAGGTTGATCTGGTGAAGAGTCTCCCAAGTGTGAAGGCGTTTTTCCATCACAGCTCATTTCTTATCATTTGTCAAAACGAACTGCTCCCCAGACATGGTCTTCTTTGAGGGTCTACGTTTTGGGGGCAGACGTCCCCAAACGAAGTGCTCCTCCTTCCGATCCGATCGCGCAAGCTCAATTCTGCCTCGCTGCGCTCTTGGCTCGATTCAGCCTGCTGCCCGCTCACCCACGCATGGCAGCCTGATTTGGTGCCTCCGGCTATCGGGTGTGGAAGTGGAGAGGGCAAGTCGACTATAGTCACTATGAGCTCCCACCCATGGGGTGGGCCTCCCAAGAAAGATGGCAGGCAACAAAGTATTTTTTTTTCACAAAAAGCGCAAACAGCTGAATTGGTCCCTTCGTTCTCATCCTTTCCGGTGTCCAAACTCTTGAAAAAGCACGATCAGTCCGCCGCCCGCCGAAGCGCGCCGCCAGCGGGTCGCCAGGCTCCAACAGTTACTACTGCATCATCATTAGCCACCGCTGACGCGGAGGCATCGGCAGTCACAAGCGTCTCTGTGGGTCGCTAGCGATGAGAACACCTCAGGGCGAACGTCTAGTTCTCAGATCTCTCACTCAGTCCTGTGGTTTGCTTCCATCTCGGCTTGCCGCCGAGGGCGACCGAATGATCCAGGACATGTGCCTTCAACTACTCACTACTCTTCCAGAATACGCCACCTGCTTCCTCGCGTGTTCATGATGTTGTTTTTTTCTTGATCGGCTTTTATCCGACCAAACACACGTACAGTACAATGCATCCGACTGGGCATGCTTGGCGAGGGCGAAACACGAACTTCTCAGTGTTCCACGGGCGAAGCGAAACGCCGGGATTCGGGAGGCGAACCTATCAGCGTACACTGCACCTGAGCAATGAACTCGAGTTCGTACACAAGCAACATGCCCGGGAGCTGAGTGCGTTTCACATCGTGGTGCGGAGGAGGATCGGTGCGTGCGTGCGGAGGATCGGTGCAGAGAGGTGGTTATGAAGGATTCGACAACGCTCGGTTGGTGGCCCTAAGACAGGATCAAAAGGCCAGGCTAAAGCTCGACTGGCAGCCGATGGGTGTTTGGAGTTTGAAGCAGAACTGATTCTTGGAGATGAAGGCCAAGCTTCTTAATGCTTGTTGCTATAATATGGACGATGTGAAAAACAATGTGTGATTCAGAGGCAAACAGAAGGGTAGTGCACAGAAAGAGTTTTGCACAAACCTGTTCTACTAACATCGTGGAAGGCGCGGGACATTCGTGGAACCCGGGGCTATTCGTGGACGTTTCGTGGAACGGTGCAGTAGGAAAACTGACAAAATCCCAAAAACCTTCGCAGAACTTCGTGGAAGGTATTTTTGATGCACCAGCTTCGTATAAGATCGTATAAGTGATGTTTGCTGACCCCCTTGCCCCACACACACCCTCCATCTAGCCTTCAATGATGATGTATGAAACGTAGAGTCTGAAGCTTGGAACGTGGGTGTTTGTCTGAAAAAGTGTGAGATGAGCTTTGTTGCCCGAGGCTTAGACAATTAAACGTGTAGAATCTACCAGCCTCAGAACACTTTACGACATCGTCTTGGCCAGAACGAGGAGTATGACAGCCATATACAGCCATACAATCGCCACGGAATACCATGGGAACATGAAGACCATGGGAATTGCCATCAACCTTCACTATGCATGCTGAGGCCCGTGGTTGAGGGAGACTTCTTTATTCAGGCCGACCATTTGGGACGCCGCGCAGCGTGTTTCGCCGGACTTGGACAGGCCTCCGCCGGAGCCGCCTGGCCTGTCCACCGGGTTTCCATGGAACACGGCCGGGCACCGTGTGGGCAAGGTATGAAAGGCCAAGTGATTTTTTTCAAAGGCTCTTCTAGGTTGTAGTAACAAGGGCATCGCTATGAACGGAACAAGGACGCTACGAACGGCCGCTACGAACGGGGCTATTGGCCATTCTATAGGTTGTAGCAATTTGCAGCAAATTCTAGCCACCAGTGCTTGCCAGTTTGGGAAGACTGCAAGGATGTTGCGACTGAAAAAAACAGAACTCGTGGCAGGCATGGGCCTTTGTGATCTCTGCGCGAGTGGAGCTGGGGCTGTTCCTGGCTGCCCTCTTGGACTGGAGCTCAGACTCCGCTCGCGGACTGGGACCGCCATGGACAGCCTGAGGTGTTCAAAGTGATGTGTTGGTAAGCATCACTTGTGTGGTAATACCAACATCATTCACATGAGATGTCAGCATCCCAATGTCAGCATCCGAGTTACTAGTTTCTCTTTTTATGAACGGTGTTTGCTCCATGCCTGGTGCTGAATCACACTAGTACCAGAAGGACCAGAAGGTTCGGATCTTGCCCACCAACTCGTTGCGCTGCGGGGGTCCGTTTAGGCTACCAAAGACGTAGGACACACCCACACCATGCCAGACCCCATGGGAGACCTCGGAGACCTGATCTTGGTGACCAATGAGACGAACCATTGCTGAAGTTGATCATGTTGCCCAAAATTGGGGGTGGAGAGCTCCAGAAATCACCCTCCAAGGAAGCCACAACAACGGGCGGATGAGAAGCTCGTTGATCAGTCGGAACCACACGGATGTTGAACAGATGGGACATTAACCCATATGGACACACACTTGAGCACACACGCACACAGCACAGTCCACCATTTGCCGCGCGGTTTTCGACCTCCACATGGAAGGTCTGGAACATTTGGGTCGACCTCCGGGTACCACATGCCATGACCCTCTGCTATGGAGTCTTAGAACTGGCAGAGCCTTGTTCCTCACCACGTTCGGCCACGTTTGGCCTCGTTCCTCACCTCGCCTAGTTCCTGCAGTCGAACTGCGGAGCACTGTTTTGAATTCATTCCTGAGTGCAGTGTTGGAGTAGTGGCGGGCGCAGGCCCGCCTGCCATGACTGGACTTCGGTTTTTTGGACCCTCAGGCGCACTTCCTCCTCTTTGGCAACTCCACTCCCTCCAAGTCGAAACGAAGCAAGGACCCGGACCTGGATTTGGTGGAGCGGATGGAAGGGTCTGGAAGGGTCAAGGATGGCGCCAAAAAGGGCCGCCACCCTGGGTGTCAGGTACACTTGGTGGAACCATCTATGAAGGGGAGTTGACCAACCGTTTTGTTTGTTTGTAGAGGGAAATGGTCATCCTTCGCAGGCCATGCCATCCACGTAACATCACCTAACCATGAATATTGCAGGGAGTGTCGGAGTGTTTGTTTGTTTTTTCCATGTTTTATCGTCTCTAACAGCGTTGAAGCTAGTGGGCAGCTTGAGCACGACTTCGACAGCTGAGCACAGATATAGGTCTTCAGTTGCTTTCGTGTGATCGATCAAACTTGAGACTCTGACCATTTTTAGTAATGATATGTATCCTCACGTGAGAACAAATTCATCAAGACAAACTGGCCTTGGCTTAAGCAGGAAGCCCATGCAAGAAGAGACGAAGCATCCTGTGAATTGAATGGGGATTCTTGAGGCTTTTTGGGGGTCGAAAGAAGGCGCTTGGGACAGTCGCCACCCTCACCTTGTTGGAATCAGATTCACAGCTCTCCTGTGATGTTCCTATCTCTTTGGTTTCCCTTTTGAACCACCCTACGTGAGAAACCCACACGCCGAGTTCACCGAACACCTGGGTGTGAATGGAGGCATGACCATGACGACCGACCCGAGCCGAATCCCTACGCAGCTCGTGTTTCTACTCCGCCACCGGTGGCATTGAGTTCGTTTCCGCGGAGGAAACGACCTTCACTCCGCAGCACTTCACCTCCGCCAAGGACGGCCGCGGTCGGCGACCGACGCCGGTACGTCGGTCGTCGCACATCGAGTCGATGGCCCGGCCGACATCGGACGGTCGTCGTGTCTTTTCGTCCCGGAGGGTTTGGTTTTTTGTCTCCGAGCCCTCGGAGGATGGTTTCATGGGCTTTGTTGCTGGTTCCATATCTTCATGTTTGTGTTTGGCTCATCCATGTCAACTCATTTTGGGCCGAACTATACCTTAAGGAAACACTCACATCAGCAAACATAAGCTGTTTGATGCTTTTCACCTTCCAACCGCACTGGCTTGGGTCAATTCAACTGGTGGTAGAGCTACGCGGCTTCCTTTCACAGATGAACACCGCTAGTTGCAAATCGACCAAGTCTCTTTGCGCAGGAAAAGAACCCAAATTGATGGATCCTTGATGTGTTGGTGTACCAAACACCCACCGTGGTTTTAGGGTGCTTGGTACATCTTGCTACATCTTGGTACCCTACTAGATGGTGATTTCCTTTGGCGCCGTGGCCGCCAAGACAACGTCAAGGGAAATCCGACCAGATTCATCCAGTGGATCTCAAGGTGCTCAGGATGAAGGTGCTCAGATCTCTTGGTGGCAATCCTGAGCACCGTCACAGATGTCTTGGCGTCCCAGGACGTAGAGCTGGCCTTCTCCGACGCCTCACGCTCCAACAACGCCCGCCAGGCCCCCTTCGGGGGCCTTCGTCGGGGGAAGGACGACGACCATTTCGACGGCGCGCTGTTGACTCGAGGGTTTCGAAGAAATGGAAGCAAACACTCGCAATATGGAGAGGTTGAACAGAAAGTTTAACATAATCACTTGCATTTTATCACGAAAGGTAGCCCTTTAGGGGATACCTTGAGTTTGACTTGCGAAGCAAGTGTCGGCGAGTCCGGGTCTAATAATTGATCATTCAATTCAACCCCCCCCCCCCTCGAATTGATTTTTCATTACAGACCCCCCCCCTCTAAAATCAATTCTCTCCTGGAGAACGTCTTCGTGAGCCTCTCATGATTTCAGGATAGTTGAAACCCTTTTGAACATTCAGAAAGAGTGAATATGCAATTCTAATCACGAAAGGTGTTCCCCGAGGGGATACATACCTAGAGTTTGTTTTGTGAAGCACGTCAATTCTCTCCTGGGGAGCGTCTTCGTGAGCCTCTTATGGTTTCAGGATAGTTCAAATCCTATGATGTTCCGATTCAATGCTCACCGATGATCTGAGCCATGGGGCAAGTTTGTTTTCCTAAGAATCTTTTTGAACATTTCGAGAGCATATGTTTGAAAATTTAGAGTGCATATATATGAACATATATTTACGAAAGGTCGCCTCCGAGGGGATAAATCACCATGTCGAACATTGCATTTTTGTTTCTGCCTCTCGCGTTCTCTTCTCTTCCCGCTGTCCTACCTTTCGTGTCTCCCTCCTCTCAAGTAGATGGTTAGTTTCCTAGTGTTTCCTGAGATTCTGGATGCTCAAGAAATATGTGGCAATATGTGGCAACGTGAATGAGTGATGCCGCTCAGGTTTGTGGATCTTTCACATTCTTAGAAGTCCAAATGATTTGCAAGGTGTTATTTTTCCTGGCAGCCTCAGGACAGGTCCCAACGTGTTTTCCAGGGTCTAGACGCCCGCCATTCTCGCTGTAAAGAGAGCGGTGTGTGGCACAGTTTGCGTGGCATCCTGCTGCGCTCTGGGAATCGGACTAATCGTATGGGAATCAACGACTTCAAACCCAGTTCACCCATTCTCGAAGGCCAGCAGCATTTGGCATTGCTAACCCAACAGCACACTATTTACCTCTATTAACCCCAGTGCCCCAACAAAGTGGCCACAATACACCGCAACGGCCGCAGCAGTGCATTGTTTGTTTGCCCAAGAAAATCCCATGGCCCCGCCCACTAGTAACAAGGGCATTACTACTAGGAACAAGAAGCTACTAGGAACAAGGGGCATTGCTACTATAGTAACACGAAACTACTATAGTAGCACAGGATGCCAAGGGCATGACTCATGCCATGCGCCCCCGCCGCTCCACGTTGGCAGGTTCTGAATTGCTGGTCCGCTGCGAAGAAGTTCCCCGAGTCCATCGATGTCCCTCTGGCGCGGACGCCTTGACCGCGGTCTCCCGTGGACCGGAGACCGGACGGACCGGCAGGAAAGCCAGGCCAGGCCGCCTTGTCCTGTGGACCCAAGGGTACGGAGAGTGGTACGGAGAGTGGTACGAACGGCTGAATTTTGGGTGGTGGAAGGAACACAGAAGAACACATCGTGTTGGAACACGATGCGATGATGATAAGAACCACGATCTTCTTGATATCAATACCATTCAATACCCCATTCGTAGTAACAAGAAGCTATTAGGAACAAGTGCATCGCTACTAGTAACAGTGCCTTACTAGTAGTAACAAGAAGCATCATCCTCTGAACGGTTGACCTGTCTGCACCTCGCACCTCGAGGCGCACGTCGTCGAGGCGATGCAACGTTTTAAGAAGGCGCGGGGTTTGCGCGGTCGCGGCGTGGGCGAGGAGTTGGCGAATGAAGAATTGGGGTACACCATGATGGTACACCGGTACACCCCATAAAGCTTCAGGCATGAGAAAGAGGATTTTCAAACACGTGAAGCAACTCCATGTGGGTTCTGCAGGTCCCTTAATTATTAACAGTGGTCTACGGAGTGAAATGGAAAGCAAGCCCACCGCCTTTAAAATGGTGCAAATGTTGTGCAGGGGTGCGGCCTTTGCACTAGGAAGGCAACCAAAAGTTCATGTTCCACAAATTCGGAGCCTCCCCTTTGGTCGAACGCTGCGCGAACGTTGCGACTCTTCTTGCGGCACTCTTCACAGGATGGAGACTACATCGTGAGTTTCTGGGCAGCAGACAAACATGGCATGGTTCTGGGCAAAGTATCAGGGGCTTGCCTTTAGCAAACAAACTCACGACTCACGCCCCTGATTGGTTTTTCTTTTTCCTCATCAAGTTTCAAATACACTATTCGATCTATTCGCAATCGGTCTTCACCTTGTTTTTGAGCCACTTTTTCGAGCTGATGAGACCCCGCGACGTCTGCGCGCCACGTGCGAGTTCGCCCCGTTTTCGCCCGCCGAGTTCGCCCCCGTTCAGCGGCTCGCTCGCCAAGGAGAGATCTCCGCCTACCTCGCCAAGCATCGCAGCTCGGTGCAGCGGTTGGCGGTGGAACTGGTGGTGGGTCTCCGCAGACAGAACCCAAGGGTTCTCCAAAAACGGTGGGTCGCCAAGAAAGCAGAAAACACTGGTGACGGGATTGCACCGACTGGTGGAGGATTGCCACCCAGCTGGTGAGGTAGGAAGGAGGATTTAAACCGATTTGGCCATGTTTGATGTCAATTCTAGGTCTCTAGGTCCTTTTCTGTAGACTGATGTTTGATCTTCCAAGCTGCATACCTGCACAGCGTGTTCAAGCCGAAGACGTCTGGAGTCTAGAGGACCAGCATGTTTGTCCCGCATTCAGCTTGATGCGTGAGCTTGAGCGTCGTTTCCGACTCCAGAGGCCAGTCTACCCAGCTCCAGGCACCCTGCAGGGTTTATCTCTCCCGGTTTAAATAGCCACCCATTGTGATAATGTCCTGCACTGCAACAGCGTTCAAGGCAGAGTGACGAAAACACAGAGCTATCCCCGAAGGCTTTGTGGCGATCACCAAGCCCAAGCATGCCTAAGCTCTTGAGAAAGCATCACTATCTTCGCTGAGCAATCAAATATTTCGATCTAGAAGTCTTTTCGACATGGTCGAATCCTATCGAAAATGATGCCCACGAGCAAAGGCTCCTGCAAGATGCAAGTCATCAATGAGCCTCGGCACGTCCGATCGCTCTCCGATGCGGGTTCCCCGTCGACGGCGGAACCCGTCCGTGTTCGGAGAACCTCCTGCGGGGGGCGGGGCGTCGGTTCTCCGGCCGTGTTGGATCCGCGCGGATCCAGTGAACTCAAATGCGGATCCGCGCCGCCAAATCCCAGACACTCCATGGGACTGCCATAGGACTGCCGCCCCCTTGACCCCCCTGGCACCACCCCAACTGATCGGCAGTCCTATGGCAGTCCCAGACGCGGTCCCTTGTACTCGGGTCGTTTGAACGATCTCGTCGAGTACACGGAAACCACACACGTAGACCCCGAAAGAGTGAGATGTCAAAGCCAATTCGGACCTCACACTCTCCTCGACGAAGCCGGGCAAACTGGGGAATCTGTCCACCCAGACGCGACCCTGGGCCCTCATATGGAGCGTATGGAGGGGTCTTGGGGTCTCAAATCGTCAGGTTTTCAGGGAACCAAGGGGAGTGCAGTTCCCGCCGTGCTCTGCGCCCAGTTCGTGGTCTGAAAAAGATCAGACATGTTGGGTACAAACGGATTGGAGTGTGTAGCTCACACAGGGAGACCGAACCGCCGGCAACGACACCCCTCGACGGTTCGGGAAATAGAAGAAAGAACTGATATATCCCATACACTCCATTGTATGCCATAATATGCCTACATTGACCCCCCCAAACCACCCCAATGTAGGCATATGGCATACATGGAGCGTCTGGGTATAGAACATTATAGAACTATAGAACTGATTCTCCCCTTTGAAAACTGCTTCGTTGGGAAGATATGGTTTCAGCTTGGGGACCGTCCACGAGGCGCTGGCTGTAGAGACGGTCCCTTAGCTCGACTTTGGGAGCTAAGGTTTCCAAGAGAGAGCTTTGTACTAAGGAGTTTGATGCACTTCCACGATGCGTTCGATGGGTCGTTTTCTCGTTTGCCGAGGATCTCCTGGACTCCTTGGCGAAACGTCGTGGGCCTGAGAAACGACGCGGAGAAGCATGGACAAAACGCACCGTTTCACGGTCGGAATCGGCATGGTTGTGGTGCGGGGACTGGCAACAAAAGACACCTGGGCTGGACCCAGAAGCTGGCAAGGTGCCATTCTTGCTTCAGATGACGCAATCGGAATCGGGATCTTCTATTTGGTGGTCTGGCTGATTTCATTGATCTTTGCCTCTTTTCGAATGAGGTCATGATTCAGACTTCGTGGCGGCATTCCTCAAGAGCTTGCCAGCAGGCGGAGATGAATGGGAGCTTTCTGTTGGGCATTCAGGAAGCTCCCTTCTCGGTTGAGACGTTGAACAGGAGCCGAAGGTTAGCTCTTGGCTGGATGAATTTGCAAGACATACTGTACTTGAAACAATCATGGAAGTGGACCATAGCCCATAGCTCCTTGTGGTTTTAGGGCAAGATCAAAACCTCGATGAGCCTCGGACTCCCTTCGCTCTTCTCCCTTCCAGCGCATGCAAACCGGGAGGCTTTGCGCTGGACAGCCGCAGCTATGAGATCCTGATGAACATGCACTTCACGTGGGGTCACCGAATTGGTGGTCGCGCACATCTCCCACGGCGATCCAGGTCGCTGGTGGAACCCAAATCACCTTCGCCCAAAAGGGGAGCCTTCGGGGTGGTACCACGTGGTCGAGGGCGTCTGTGGCTTTTACGAAGTGAGTCCGTTTTGTTATTTGGGACGCTCGGTCGGAGGCTCTGTCGGCATCCGTTACGAAAGACCACATCAGCTAACGTGACTGCCGACGGGAAACATGCAGACTGGACTCTTCATACGGGGCTTGTATTTTTGGATTTCCCCTAAGAATCCAGAAGTAGAGTAACACAGTTGTTGAGCAATGGTTACTTTTTTTTGCACATGAAGGACATTATAGAAAGGTGAACTCATCAATGTGCTGCAGAGGCATTACTCCATAGCATTAGATCAATCGTGCAAGCAAAATGCTAGTATTTTTTGCACAGCCAAGAAGCATCGACCAATTTTACTCCGAAAGCGTTTGCGTAGGTGCGGCCTTATAGCATGTAGGCACCCATTGCAGCCGCACAAGCTCGAGGACATTTCCACGAAGGGTATGTTTTTTGTGCAAGAAAGGCCTCACGCAAGAAAAGGTGAACAATGCCAAGCCGATGAACACCTGATTGTTTGCTGTGTTTTTTGAGACAAAGAGACAACCTCATACTGACTCATACTTATGACTTATGACTCCCATTGATCTTAACTTTGAACCACCTGCTGCCCCGCAAAAGGAACATCTCGGTGTGAACCGCTTCGACTGCCCGCGCGCGTACTCGTGCTCCTTTCGCACGTGCCTTCTCCGCCGTCCGAGGATGAGGAATTTTGAGAAGGTCGATGAGCTGGTGGCGGAAGCCAAGGCCAAGAAGGCGGCTCCAGTCGGGCGCTCCTCTGCGATGGCTCCGCTCGGCACGATGCAAGGTCAGTCAGCGCCGCAATGCTCTCGGTAGTTTGTACTTTTCAGGGCGGCTCTCATGGTGGAATTGAATGGATGATTCAGGACGATTCAGGAATTTTAGTGTAAGAGGGTGAATCATGGACACTCCATGTTCCTCCATGTTCCTCATGAGCTTTTAAGCTCTCAGGATTTGAGACGAGTTGGATTGTGTGCACCTGGATTTGGGACGAGTCTTTGTTGTTCAATCTGCCAGGGAGGACGTGACATGAATCAATCAGGGGCCACCATTTGTGACCAAAAGACCAAGCCTTGCACCGCCTTTGTTGGAATGGTCATACTTTGGGTCTGTCTCGAACTTACCTGTAGCAGACCCAAGTCATACGCGCTGTTATGGTTTTCTATCGACAAACATCTGCGGCCCAGCAGGTGGCTCTGAGCACACGTGCATCGATCGTGATCATTAAGACCGCCTTGAAGACGGAGAACTTTGAAGAGGCAAGGATTGACTTGCGTTGAATTGACAGACTGATGGACTGATGGACTGGGTTTCTCGGAAGTACTGATACATCACAACATATCACAACTGATATACGTACTTAGTCTAAAATTTATGCTTCTTGACTTGACTTGATGTTCAACACTCGCCAAACCGAACCCACCCGATACCAGACCTGGATGCCGCCGGAGCTTCGCACAGCTGGCCGCGCTTTTTGCGGTTCTCTGTTTGGACAGGTTTTTTCGTCCACTACCACGACGTTCAGACTTCGACCAAGCTACCAAGAGAGGTTTTTTGAGACCAGAACGTTCGGACCCTGTAATTAGTGGTATAGGATGGGATGGGCAAAGGCCGGGCTGTTCAACCTCTCTTGGTAGCTAATTAGCTGGCCCCCTATTCATTTTCTTCACTGTTCAAGACTTCCAAAAAGATTCACAGTCAAAGGGACCTTTGCATCTGCCCAATGGCTGATGGGTCTGACTCAGTCTGACTCAGTCTGTTTGTTCTTCTCTACGGTCTCACCGTCTACGGTCGCTCGGATCCGAACGAGTCTCCCGAGGCCTTGAAGACCTTTCGCGAGCTGAAAGCCTTGTGGACCGGCCCGAGCGCTCGGCGAATGGCAGATCGAATGGCTTCAGTGAAGACTTGAAACATGGCATGTTGGGAGAAGGGAGACCATCTTCTTACTTGCCGAAACCGCGAGCAACCGCTCCTTCCGTTCGATCGGGAGATCGGTGGCTCCACGGCTCGGTGCTCACAAGACTTCGCATGGCCACTTCTGGGCTTCTCATCGCTTCAGAAGTGGCATGGCCACGGTCATGGCCATATTGACATGATGTCTGCTCTATAATTATAGACCCCCCCAAAATCCTCCAGATAGATCAAAAAGTAGATCCCTCGCAACAAGAATGTATGGGAAACCGGTTGGTCTAGTCTATGCTGCAATTTCTGTTGCCTATAGGTCATATCTTTGTGTATCCGGTCGGCGCGTCATGATGCTTGCTGAGGCCATGTGGGGCCCTCCACAGCTCCCAGGCAGATTGTCGGGGGCCCAAGCAGTTGCATGGGTGCGCAAATAACTCTTTTTGCACGAACTTACCTGCAGAGCCGGCAGTAAAGAAGCAAATCACGATTCTTTTCTAATAAGGCCTTTAGTATATAATATAACCATCATCATCCACTGTTACAGGGATGCTCAGATGCTCCCTAGTATGAGCTTGAGCTCCTGATCAAATGGACGTCAGCTCTAAAAGACCAGCAATTTGAGTGCTTCTTCTGTGTGGTTGACTCACTGCGATGTGTAGATGACCTACTCCCTTTTCCGATGTCCGACCTTCTTCCACCTCCCCAGGACCATCGAGCGGAGATATTGAATTCAATAGGCGACCAGGACCCATCATCAACGACCTTCTTGGTGTTTTCTGGGTCGACTGACATGACATTTCACATCGACCTGTGAGGTGATGTCTCGATCCGGAATTGGTCAGTACTTCGGGCTAAACGCCTGAGGTCGCCCAGCTGGTCGACATGGCCTGCAAGGACACGCCGCGTAGTCTCTCACCGGGTGTCCGTCTCCGGTGCTGCAGAAACTGGGCGACGCGTCGCGACGTGAGACGCGGAGCTGTTCTTGCTGTCAGTTCCTGGATTGTCACCCAGTGGCGAACCGGAAGCTAATGCAATTTAATGGACACTTAATGGCTTTCAAGACGTCCCACATTCACAGATGTTGCGGGATTTGGTCAACTGGAAGACCACATTATGATCAACACTATATGACAAACACTCCCTGCTTGGCCCCCCCATACTTACCAATGTTTCCATGTTGTGTGTGAAATTGCCAACTTATCGATTGCTTCCCCAGGGTCTTGTACCATGGTCAAACCACCATGGCTTCGTCACTGGCACCAACCGCCACCGCAACCGCCACCCCCCCAACGCTCAAGGCCCGCCCCTCTGCCGCTTGGTTCTGCACCGAGCCACAGGAGCACGAGCTGAAGCGCTTTCTGCCCGAGCTGGCGTCCGTGCCCCTCTCCGAAGAGGTCCCGCGTGGCCAGAGCGGCCACGGGAACCGCGTGGCCATGGTTCGCGTGGAATCGAGCGGTTTCGCGTGGCGAGCGGAACGCGTGGTTGGTGGTTGGGCCTGGCTTTTGGTGAGGGGAGGGTCCGGAGGGTCTGTAGGCCACTGTAGGTTGTTCATGGTTGTTCTCATGGTGGTTCCCTTCCTCACTTCATCATTTGTGGCAAAATCCGTATATTGTGGATAGAGAAGGACTGTTAATGAATAAGCCCCCCTCCCTCATATGAAAGTAACACCTGTAGAATCCATTTTGGTGGGATGTTATTCATCAACAGTCAACCTTAAGGCAAGTGTGGCGTTTATTTCACATGGTGTTCGTCCTATCTTTGGCTGAAAAAACTCCTTTCGGCACTCCTGGCACTCCTGGCAGTCCAAGTGTGGGGACGTTTTGGTGTGATGGCCTCCCACCACCTTCACTTCTAGGCAGCATTTAGGCTTCTTCCAGAGGCATTACTCTGGCAAATGGATTGGTCGCGGAGAGGATTTAGCTGCGAGGAGAGACGTTTTGCATATGTTGCATCAGGTGTGAGAATCCTCAAACTCTAACCCAATCTTTTGAAACTGATGATTGAGGGTTACGATTTGGATTTTTTACTTGGAAGGGCTTCTCTATCTCCATTTTTGGCAAACTCAGCCCTCAGTGAGACTGATCCGTGACCAATTCGCGTGAATTCGCTGCCTTGGTCGTTTGGTGCGGTCGTCCATGCCGTTTTGAAGGGCGTGCATCTCATGGTCAGCGAAGCTGTTCGAGAGAAGGATGAAGAGCTCTTGGGTCAGGCGCGGGTGGGTTTGGGGTGCTGATGGGCTGGTCTGGGGGCCATTTTTTGGGGGTTCCGTGCCGCGGAGCAGTGCTGCGCGTGCTGGCAAGCACGTGCTGTGCGTGCGTGCTTGGATTGGATGGTTGCCACTTTTTGTGCACAAGGTGGACGCACGCGCAGCCGCACCACTCGGCGGTGCATGGCACTCGGCGGTGCAGGTGGAGCAACTGGCACGAGAAAAAGAGATTGTGGTGGGCTCAGTGATTGGAAGCACGCCGACGATGGGATCGCAAAGAGGGTCGGTCGTGTGGTCAAATCGCAGCAAGCAATCTAGTTGCAATGCCATATATTCGGGTCATTCACTGAAGAACAAGCTTTGCCCAAGCGCAGCCTTATGCAGTTGCCACACAGTTCTTCTCTGGTGCTTGATGCATCTTGATGCATCTTGATGCCAGAAGACACATGGTTTTTCCATGTTCCAGCAGTTCCAGCAGTTGCGAGTTGCGACCATTCCATTCTCAGAACAAACACCAATCCGATGCCCGAGGCCTTTACTGAGTCAACCTATGGCATGCTCATCAAGGGCTACAAAGGCGCCACCCGGATGGATGGAACAGGCGTCCGTTCGAGTCGCGATGCCCGGAGCCCCGTTCGTAGCGTCCGAACGCTCCTAGTAGTAAGGCCAGCCCCGTTCGTAGCTTCTTGTTACTAGTAGCGATGCCCTTTGAGGAAAGAAAGAGAAGGAGCGTTTTAAGTTGAAACAAGGCACCGGAGGAGATATTTTGGTATTTCCATTGGGTGACCCATTGAATGGGGAGCTGGCTGTTAGAGGTATCGAGAGTGATTTGTACAGGAGGTATTTACATGTATTTACTATTATAATTATAGGTGGTTGTTGGGTTTACCCTGTTTCTGTTGACTCCACGGGGGTGAAGGAAGTGATCAAGGGTCACTGAATTGGACACCCAAATTCGCCTGCGGAGGGATTTTCGGCAGTGTCTCTGGGTGGTGTGGGGAATGTTTTTCACTGTGACAAGTTCTTCCATCAACAGCATCAACATCTATCCAACATCGCAACATCAACATCTCTCTTCATTCCTGATTTCTTCACAACGCCAGGAAGCGACGAGAAAGTGGAGCAGCTCTTTTTGGAGGCCTTGGAGAAGAAGCCCGACGCAGGCCGGTTCGGTGAGTTGGGTTGAAGTTCAAGTTGGGACCTCAAAAAATTTGGAAGGGATCAGTGAAATGAATGTGAAATGAGGTCTGCATAGGTCTGCAAGTTTCTGAAAAAGAACCGACTTCCAAGACCGGAAATGGTTGACCTGGTTTTGTAATGTAACATCCGTAAAACACTGGTGGTTTGACAAAGCCTATCAAATCAATGGTGGTTGGAAGCCTAGGGTGAAGCGTTTTGCAATGAAAGGACCAATCCCAGGACTGTCAACGACGTGTCACTGGCAGACGTTCTTGTTCCATGATGTTCCACCTTTAAACCCTAAAGCCTAAACCCTAAACCCAAAACATGGTGATTGGCAGAAAAATGGCTCCTTGTCCCGACTCGGCCGCTCAGGACCTGAACTTTGCTTGGCCTTGCTCCTGTGCTGCCAGCAGCTTTGGACTCAGATCCTTCCGACCTGACAGGTCAGAGCAGCCAGCGCATTCCATCTATTTCACCACGAAGGATGTGTAGCTCCTGCACATGTCCGGCAACGATGATACGTATAGTATGATGTCAATGATATACCGGTTTACATCAGTTTACCGTTTTTGACAGTTCTGTGATAGGATAGGACTTGCTCAGAAAAGCTAGGAAAGCACATAGGAATCGCCAAGGAACCTGTGCCAAACTGCTAACGTGTTGGCAGAAACCGGCCTAAACGGCCAAAAGCACTACCTGTTGAGGACCAGGAACTTCGCCTTGGCCGGAGTCCTCAGCCAACTGGATGTGGTATTGATTGGATTCTTTCATATTCTTTCCAATGATGAATATGGCTCAGGTTGGCTCATCATGATTCATCAATGAAATCCTTTCGACCGTGTGGCATTGATAAACGATTTGGATCAGCACGTGACAGATTTTCTCACTGTAAAGAGGTCGATTCGAGGCTCCATTTTATTCTGACGTCTGAAGTTAAAAAGATGTCATGCTAACTTCGATGCTTCATTGAATTGTCTTGTCTGTTTTAATTTTGAAATTTCTTCTCTTCGGGGAACAGCAGAGCACCAAAGGCCCCACGATCCTCACGATCCTACCGAACACCTTCTCGACGCGTTCTTTCGTCGAGAAGAATCGATCTCCCCATCCGCGACTCTTCGTTCCACTTTGCGGAACAGAGGGAGTTGCTTGTCGAGTTCTGTTTTTTCTCCATAGGATTCAAAATTGGAACTTGTTTGGAGAGAGCTTGTGTTTTAGATTGTTTTTGGTTTAGTAGAGGACTGTATGGAAAGGTGGGCTCACGCGGTTTTAGTTTGTTCGATCGCTTACAAACTGGAGCTCAGGCGGAGAGGGCCTATGAGCACTTCTCCAAGCAGATGTCGTGCGGCTCTCGGTGAAGACGATGTGGTCCAGTCGCGCATCCTGGCACATCCTGGCGAGACCAGGATGGTTTTCCATTCAGAAACCAAGATAGAGGATGCCTTGCTCTGGCTCATGTCAGAGAAACTGAGAAACATTGAGAAAACCTTTTTGCAACTGCTCCTGTCATTTTGAAACAGTTGCGGGGAACCCAATGGACCTGTTTCGGAACATCAAGAAGTTATGCTTGTCATATCTTGTCATAATATAGCAGTAGTACTTCATAGTCATATATAGCCTAGCAGTCACAGTGCATCAGCTGCAGTAGAAAGATCCACAGTCCATCCAATCCATCTGCCGCTGAAGGTCTTTCGGAAGATTAAGAAAGGAACCAAGGACATCCATGGACAACCCATTTCCTTGAACTCTGTCTTCTTTTAAAGCTACTTTTCAGTCATGGCTTCTTCACCTCCCAAGCGCTGCGCCATGCAGTGCCCACCTGGTACGTCGCAAGGGTTTCGGAGCTGTGTCTGTTTCTGTCCTCACGTCCTCTTTGTCGAAGGCATTTCGGCGGTCTGGACCGTTCCCATCCTCCCTTTTCGATTCGGTGCTGACCGTTCGGACCGTGGCGCGTTCCCCGCGCCGCGGTGCTGAGGTTGCCGATCCTGGCGGCCTTCATTCGCTTCCACTCGGAGGCCGAGCCGGCGAGTTCCAAGAAGACCATCCTTCGCCTTCGCCGGGAACGTCGCGGTGCCGCAACCAGCGGAGCGACGAATCGGGGTGGTTGGGCGAGCCACGGGTTCACAGTGGGAGATTTTGCTCGACATGAATGGCGTTGATCCAGGTAGGGGTGCAAAACACACACAGCACGCAAAACAGGACAGGATTGAATTCGACTCTGTCAGTGGGAGACTGATACGACATTTCAGCAGAACTGCTTCGTCAAGCCTGGAGGATACATCCTCACCAGGAAGAGTCCTTGAAGTTCCGATATGCATGCATCGAGCAACTATAGGATATCTTTTTTGTAAAAGCGCACATGTGGATACATATGGACTCCATGGACGAATGTCATGGATTGAGCATGAATTCTGATCTGAGTTTAGCTTATGTATGCTTATATATGTTTTATGGTTTGTGAATTGTTCAAATCTTGAATTTTCCAACAGGTGGTCGTTATGTTCTGTAAGAATGTTTCAAGAATCTCGTTGCTCCCACTAGCAACTGATCATCCTAGAACTTGATACAACCTATACAACCTACCTTCTTGCAACCAAAGTATGTATCAACCCTTTTAAGTCTAGGGATAATAGCCATTTGACATGCAATGTGGTGTACTATTCTAGAACCCTTGAATTTCATGCATGCGAGGTCGTCTCTTGTGAGACATGTTTGGCTTGCTGTAAAGGAATTGTTGTTCCGTTTTCTCTCCTCCCTTCTTCCCTCAACTCCCACAGTTTTGACACTGGCCAGGTGGAAAACTACGAGAGGGTCTGCGACATGTATGCCAGGGGCCGAGTTGCTTCAGTGAACCGCTATGAACTGCTTACAAGGAGAGTTTCTGAAGAAAAAGGCACCCTTCAGCACCACAGATGTCACTTCTTGGGATACAAATGGGACTCTTGGGAAGATAGGGGTGTGTTTTGCTTGGAGGCAGGCCTTCCGTGGCTGACCTACCCGGTCGGTCGGAGTTGTTCTTCAAACGAGTGGTGTTTTGCTTGGGGGAGTGTGTGGAGGAGTTTCTATTCTATTGACAACATATACCCTGGGAGTCAAAGACCATAAACAGAATGGTCTTAAGGTGACCCGAGTCAAGGAATTTCCTTTACTTCAGCCGGTCAAAATATAGTCGAACTGGACTTGACTTGGGTATGATTAGATGCACCCAGATCTCTGAGAATCTCCAGGAACTTTGGATCTCTTTTCAGCTGAGGAAAGGGATGCATCGCCATTGCGCGAGAAAGCCGCAGGGGAAGGCCATTGCAGCCATGGCCGAAGATGGACCAGACCAATCATTCGGTTTTTTCCATGGCTTCGTTTCAAGCGTGGAACTAAGCACTGGACACTGGATCAAAGGGCACCCGGACACTGGACACGATCGGAAAGCGATCGGATGAGCGAGCGGTGGTCATTATGGGTGATGAAGAAAGAGATAGGGAAGGGATGAGTTGACACGTTCATGAACCCCGAGTTTCTCCCCTTGAAGAGGACAAATTCCCTAAAATAGAGGTGGTTGAAGTTGAGCGTCTCCCTAATTGAACACACGCAAATTCATGCAACACAAAGAAATGATCAGCATAGAGTAGACCCACTAGAGTGCCGGTTTCCCTAAAAATCTAGGAACCAACTCATTAGTGCGAGCGTGAGCAATCCTGCGTCCAGTTACTAGAAGCTAACCTCGCCTAGTCACCTTACTTAAGTACCTTACTTGAGTAGGGAGGGGGAGGACCTGGCCTTACAGACTTCCCGGCTTTGATGTTTCGATGCTCAGAGGCGAGGATGGGTCCGCTGTCCATGTCCCGTGAGGCCGCAGCATTTTGGATTCTCGAATGGAGTGCGGCGCTCAGGGCTGAATCCCCTAGGGGGTTCTAGGGTGACGTAGGAGAGCTGGGCAAAGTGTATTGAACAATGGAGTCAATTTGCTGTACCGGATTTGGCATCCAACAGCACGCTGGAATTAGCATGTTTGCTGTTTGGAGCATGTTCAGATCCAAACTAGGGTCAACAGGGTGCATAACAGGCATAACACCACAGATGAGATTTTTTTTTTTGCGTCGTGCTTTCACTTTCGGTTTGTGGCCGTTCGCCCAGCTCTCACCGCTCTTTCACACAGCTCTCACCGGTGGACAGGCAGCACACATCAACAACTTCGGGTCGACATGACCGAGGCGATGTGTGATGAATGCGGCCCTGAAGTGTGGCCGCAGCAAATTGGCACTCCTGACATTCTTTCCGATGTTACAGTGGGACGCCTGCTGTTTTTTCTCTTCCTCCTGGCCGATGACGATCAGTTGTTTCTTTTCCTTTTAAAGTCATTGTTTTGGTGCTCACAGCTCACATGTGCAAGTCCCAAATGGGTCGAACGAATTGAGCTACATCTGCGGGCGTTCGATGGTGAGGATGGTTCAGGTCCAGCGGTGAAATTGCTGCAACTTGTGGGACCAATTGCACGACCCTTTTCATCCGTGCAAAATGGTTCGGGGTAGTGTTTTTCTTGGAAGACATGGCTATGCTTGCTTAAGCAGTGGGTTGGGCATGCCACTGCTGGGTTCTTCTCTCAATTACAGATACATATCTCACTCATCATTTCCATGTCAAGGTATTATTCTTGAAGACAATGCTGTCACCCCCAAACTAAGGACCGTCACGGTACCCTACTTGATCAACCCAAGCCACTGCTGTCCTATCTCGAAGCCGCTTCGACGACACAAAGATACATTCAACTTACTCTGAAAGTGATGTGCCAGTGAACTGATGGATTGCAGTCTAAGAGTTTTAACTTGTCAAGCATCCAAGCATGTCATATAGCTTTCGCTGGACCTTTTGAGTCAAAACACTCTTTCGACCCGTGTCCGCCGCGTCCGCCGCGCCCGGGCCACATGGCGGGCCAATTCGATGTGATCCTCTTTGGTGCCACCGGCTTCACCGGTTCCTTGATGCTGCAGTACCTGCTGCAGAAGGGCAACGTGAAGTTCGCCATCTGCGGCCGCAGCCGCGCGAAGCTGGAGAAGGCCATTGAGACGGCGAGCTCGAAGCCAGAGATTTTGGTGCTGGATGTTTTGAGTGCATCACATGAGGAGGTCAAGGAGGTGGTGAAGAAGGCCAAGTGTGTGGCCTGCATGACATGAGTTTCATGAACGACGGCTGTCTTGGCTTGGAACTTCACGGAGTTTCCCCCTTTTTTCTCCGTGAAAAGGGGTGATGAATTCAACCAATTATGAGGCGAGCGGCTGTTGTCACAACTCAGATGTATATATCACCACTTAGATGAATACTGCATGATACACTTCATTCCACCTCCCACTATGGATAATACACTTCATTCCACATCCTACTATGATTCAGTATTTTCGTAGTTTTTCCGCGGCACCAGTGTTTGAGTTGCTTTTCAATGGTCCCAAGTCTTCGCCACCATGTTTGACAGTGACGCCAAGGATCCTTTACATTGCTCCTTCTTTTCCGAGATGCTCTACAGAAACATATTTTGCTAAACCGTGACTATATATATATAACAGAACTTGAGTGGCATCCAACAACAGACCGATCACCAAAAACCCTCACAACCGTCCGTTCGACGCACTGCGTCTCGCGCGCGCGCGCGCGTGACGCGTGACGCGTGACTGGGGCCAAGGTTTGCACATCGATCGGTCCCTTTGTGGAGTGCGGCGAGCCACTCGTGAAGGCCTCTGCCGAGCTGGGAGTGGACTATGTCGACACCAGTGGGGAGAGCACCTTCATGCGTGGCTCAACTTGGAAGTGGGAGACTAACTGAGAAGCTTTGTTGTCAGGCTTAGGCTTTACAATAGACTTCTCCTTTTTGCGGTGTTTTTTCGGTTTGGTGTGTGGGGGTTCTTCTCCCTCCTTTCATCCTGATCTTTCAGGACCGCATGGTGATCGGAGGTTGAAGATCTCCACATCTGCCTTTGGAATCCTTTTTGATACTCCTTTTGATATCTCAGCCTGACAGCCAGTTCAGATCCTCAGCCTTCAGTGATTCCAGTGCCTTTTGATTTCCTCCGTTCCTCTGGAGATGGGGAGAGCAGAGGTCAGATGATCGAGAAGTACGACGCCGTGGCGCGGCAGAGTGGCGCTCGGATCGCGATCCATTGCGGGCAGGACGAAGAGGGACGCAGAGGGCCGAAGGCAGACGCAGAGGGATGAAGAGGGATGATTTGGGTTGAGCATTGTTGAGCATGTTTGCAACTGTTCGAGGCTGGGAAAGGGGAAAAACGGTATGTCCGCCCAAACATGTTTGTGTGGGTAGACCAAAGAGTAGCTATAGCTATCCCTTTACTCAGATTTCATGCTTGTGGCGAACACATAGGATGGTGGAAATGTCAGAGTCTCTACTCAACATTGTCAATCACCCCGGTGATTCGAAATGCCAAGCAAGACTCCTCCCCACTTAAAGTGCCCAGTCTGATTGGAACAAGGCTTGAAACAAGGCCCTGCGGCTGAAACAAAGCCCTTGGCGAAGCTTTCTTGATAGCAAGGCAGGGTGAATCTTCAGATCCCGGAAGCTGGCAAGGGAAATGGATATGTCTTGACACGTCTAGTCTTTGATGCTTCATTGTTTTGTTTGATGTTGAAGAAACAGCTACCCCCCCGAGGATGATGTTAGACTTTGGGGTCAGTTCGGTCGGAAAAACCTGAGTTCGGTCGGCCATATAGAAGAAGGCCCATTCACATCTTTCTTGCTCCTCATCATCTAAAACCACCCCAGACTGACCCGACTCTCATCCCCCCTCTCATCATTTCAGCACTAGACCAGCAGCCCTCCCTACCTCCGGTGGGTTGCAGGACTGCGTGCCCTGGGATCTGATGGTCTGGAAGCTCTGGAAGATCTTAGGCTCCGACTTCACAGGAGCTCCGGACACCCCGGACACCCCCCCAGACACGCTGTCCGACCGACCCGGTTCGACCGACCCGGGCGCCACGGAAAAGGGGGGGGTTCCCACCGGTCCGGTGGTCACCCACGCCTGGAGCTGTGGAGACCAGTCGGAGCCTTGGGAGTTGTGGTTTGGAGCATGTCACGTGGAGATGTGGAGGGAGTTGGACAGAGTATGGACAGCGTATGGACAGAGTATGGGAGTTTGGTCTCCGAAGTCCAAGCAATCATAGATTTTCTGATGTGGCATCGTTGTTGTCGACGCTTTCAAACCGGGCTAACACACAAGTTGAAACCTGGCCTGATCGTGTTTGCTGACGTGGTTGAAGAGAACCCAAAGGGTGACCGGTCACCTTTGTCTACCCTGCTCCTCTTCTCGTGTTCTCTCCTCAGGTTTCCTCCTTATCAGGTTTTCCCACCGTGCTCCTGGACAGATGTGCGACATGTTGGCATGATGCTATCAGAGCGCCCGAGCCCCAAGGGCCCGAGCCCCAAGGGCCCGGGCCCTTTGTGTCGCACCGCTGGCCCACCCACCCCGGGTGTGGGGCGAGCGAAACCGGGTGCTGGGCTCTGTGGCAAGTCTGAACGTTGTCTTCAGACGGGTCAAGGCGTTTGAGGCCAAACCACAATCGAGAGGATGGGCTAAGACGTGCTCACTGGACACTGGTGAGCAAACCTGTTGCTGCATGGGAGCAAGCATATGAGTCATGACGGTTTTTTTCCTGGGTAAACCTCTGACTGTCACCCACTGTTCCACCGCTCCAAAAACCGACTTCACTCCGGGGCCAATTCCCTCAAAACGGTGAGGGATGGGCGAGGAATCAAGATCTTGAGCGAGATCAAGGGCGTGCCCAGCGGAGGCGGGATCACTTGGGCCTGGGACTCTCGGAGCCCCCGAGATACACCCACACCTGGCGCGAGTCTTTTCTGAAGAATTCATCCGGGTGGGCGACTGGGTCACCGGTGTGGAGCATTCAAGGTTGGGGTTCTTGATCTCCCGTCGGCAGCCGACATGTGAGCAACTCCAACCGATCGAGATAGACATCTTCAAACATCTTCATGGTCGGGGGTTTAAAGAAATCCTTGGGGTCTTTGGGGCTGGAGGATCAGGCAACCAACGTAAGTGACTGGCAGGTAAGTTTCATGAGTGGCTAACTGTCAAGTGGAAACATGGCCAGACCAACTTCCGGTTGATGCGAACTGCAGCAGTTGCAACAAGCACTTGAACCATGTAACAAGAACTTCGTGTGCACAGTGTGCTTGTTTTTTCTTCATTGCCCTAGATCGCTTTATCTAGGTCCGACTGCCCCTGCTTCGTTGCAGCGACGGGTCCCGCGGCGAGTTCCGCGAGTTCCGCGCGGCCACCGCCAGGAACCATGAACACCGCCATGCTGCCGCTCGTCCGTTCCCGGGAGAAGCGGACCGGGTCCATAGCGCCGTAGAAGTGGAGAAAGCAACATCAAATTGGAACACAGTGTGTATTTTTGTCTTAACTTTTTAAAACGTTGTTTTATCATGATGATTTTTAGACAGATTGAGGAATTTGATCAAATTCTAAAATGATCATCTCTATACCGGCCGCCCTTTTCAGATCTGCTCGGATGCAAATCTCTTCAGATTCAAGTCGTTTTCTAAAATACCCCGTCCCAGAAAGGCTGGGGTTTGTTCCTGGAATTGAAGAAATACAGTGGTTTCAGGGTAGATGGCACAATCCCCAACGGTTGGCATCTTGCTGTGGTGCCATTTCTCACCTCACCTCTGAAAGCGGTCGACTGCCAGTGTGGTGACTGAGTCGGTGACTGAGTCGGTTCCAGGGGGAGTGGGACCCCGCCCTTTTTCCTGGTGGCTTTCATGGGTGTCCGAACGACACAGTCTTTCACTCACGCTTTTCATGTCACTGGTCACGGGTGAAAATACCCAACACCAATGGCGCTGGGCACGCGGACCGACCGTGCTTGACGACGGGTTGACATGAACCGTGCTTGACGCCCCCCTGACGTGGTCAACCTACCCAGGGTGACCTGTGGGGCAATAGCGGGTGCCATGACTCACAGCGGTCACGGAGAGGCCGACTGATCGACTGGTCGATAGCAGAGGGGCGCCTGAGGGGCCACGAGTTGATGGCCAGAAAGGCATCAGAGAATCATTCTGAGCAGTCCAGGAGAACAAGCATGAACACACCAAACAAGGCTCGTTCATGTTTGTTTGCAGAGTTGGCTGTTTTCTTTTGGAGACATGTTCTTAGACCTGCAAGATGTTCAAAATCCTCACGCGGCCGGGCTGGATCGCCCAGGAACATGCGGCAGAAACCCAGCAAAGGCTCTTTGGGTTTCGACCCGCTCTACCTGGCTGATGGGAAGATTCTCTGTGGCAGGTCGTGTTCTGCGGGGCAGAAGAACGATGGGTCACACGACCGAAAACAATCATGCACCCTGAGAATGGCACCCTGAAAGACTGTTTTCCTCTGCAAACCACTGGTAAGCGATTGAAATTTCTAGGGTAACATTCAAACTGGTAACCTGGTAACAGGAAGGGTAAGAGATAGGGTAAAAGATGATCACTAGTTCAGGGAAAGGCCTTCAACCTAATCATCATCATCATCATCATCATCATCATCATCATCATCATCATCATCATCATCGTCATCGTCATCGTCATCGTCATCGTCATCATCATCATCATCATCATCATCGTCATCGTCATCGTCATCGTCATCGTCATCGTCATCATCATCATCATCATCGTCATCATCATCACCATCATCACCATCATCACCATCATCATCATCATCATAATCATCATAATCATCCACTGTTACTGTTAATGGGATGATATATTATATATATACACACCCGAAACAGTACCCCAAAGATATTGATATTTGGTACATGGCAAGGTTGGGAAGAAGATGATGCTGCTGGTGGCGTGGCAAACGCTGCTTTCTTTTGGGACCCGGAAGACATGTTTGGCATCCAGCAAGTCCATCCAGCAAGACAGGTTCCGTTCATCAGTGCCGCGTAGCCTTGCCACGGAAGCGCGGCAAAATGATGAAATTCTTTCAAGCACCGCCTTGGACTCTTCTATAGAAATATGTTTTGCGAGTTTCATGGCTTCATGTTACCTTTTTCTCCTGTTCCATCCTGTTCCTCAAAACCCTCCAGTTGCTTTGGCCGCAGAAACGCCAAGGAAATCGGAGTGCTTGACCCAAGTGGATCTTCCCAGAGGCGATTTCGCGCTGCTTCTAAGTCGCAGGACGATTTTGCAGCGTTTTATGACGAAGAGATTCTTCACAGTCTTACACTCCCGAAAACTAACATGGCAGTGGAGGGCAAGGCCCCGATTTCGGAAGACCATGAATTCCACTACAAACAGGTGGTGCCATCCACTTCCATGTTAGTTTTCGGGAGTGTAACTGAAATGTGATGGCCTTCCAACATGTTTACACTTGATCTGTGGTCGGGCACACTGTGGTTCGCCTTTTGTGGGGGTAAGTGAAGCTTCCCTGTCCGATGTTTCAGCTGCTGCAGATCTGCAGCCTCCAGTGTGGCATCGACTTTTGCCAAGGATCTCATTGCAAATAGAGTAGAGTGCCCGAACTGGACGACATCGTCTTCTTGAGTCTGGGTCAAAAGGAGTACCACCAACTTGCTGTAGTCACGGATGCAGCAGGCGTGCCAACGAGTGCGCGCAGTTGGCGAATGCATGTGGTTGCCGCATAACGCATAAGGTGCCGACTTGACTTAGCAGACCTAAACCCCATTGGTTGAGGTCCCCCTATTGAAATACAAACCCACATGATCTCTTTGGTTTGACCCTCCCCACCGCGACGCCGCGACGCCGCACCTCCGGAGCACCCTGGTGAGCCCAGTCCGCATCGAGAGGCAGCCAATTTTATGCGGAGGCCCAGCAGAAGGGCGGTCCTTGGATCATGGGCCCGGTCATGGCCAATGGCATCCGTCGGAGCCGCTCGGGTGCGGTGGAACGCGAGTTCGGAGTTCCGGTGGCTCGGGCGGCGCGGGGGTCGGGGCGCCATGTTGGGGGGCGAGAGGGTGAGGAGGATCGATGGGAGTAATGGAAAGGGGGGAGACTGTCAATGGCGGGGTAAGGAAACGAAAGGAACTCGAGAAGGGAGCATATGTTTAGTCCGGCCGGGTGAAAAAGGTAGGAACAAGCAAGTGGGCATCATGGGAAACACTCGCACAGAGCGTGCGGGCGGGGGGTGTCCATGAAGTTTGAACATGAGTCGTTTGAGTTAAACCAGGATGGCCTACCAGTGATGGGAAAGTATGAGGTTCCCGTGGAATCCAGGAGAAGTTTGGAATGTCTTTAGGAGAAGAGAAGTCCAAAGAGAATCCTGAGATTCATAGGTGTTGAGTGCTCTCATCAAACCACTCTCGTTCTACCACAACTCTGCCTGAAGAAGCCACTTGTAGTGCCAAGATTCGTCCGGCCCAAGGCAATGCAGTTTTGAAGATGGTGCCGAACCTGAAGTACCACGAGGCAGTCTTGGAGAGCAGCGACTTTGGCTTGTGTGCTGCCAGCAAGTGGGCCAGTTCCATTGATTGAGATCAATGGGGTCATTGTTCATTCTGCGTCGCCTCATCCTAGAAGTGTACAGTATGAGATGTACGTAAAGACATGCATGTCTTTTTGCATGTAACAAGTTGGTAAAACAAAAAAAGGCACAGTACTTGTCCCTGTTGTGATGTGCTGTTCCTTTTTTCACACAAACTCATTGGCACCAACTCCGGCCCGAGCTGCGCAGCGAAGGGCAGGCCGACGCAGCTTGCTCAGCTCCTCAGGTCGACGGTGGCTACCATGGCCTTGGGCATCTCGGTGTACCTGCCCTTCACCCAAACGTGGTGGTACAAGATGGGTCTTTTGCCGGAACCGGGCGCTGGACCCAGTGCGGAAGAGATGGAGAAGGGCTTCCTGACACTCACCGGACGCTTGGGTGGAGAGCAATGCTGGGGTGTTTTCTTTCTTTGTTCAAGTCTGTTGATGGACATCTGGAAGAACTCTGGAAAGTCATCCAGGAGTTCTGGAGTCTGTATTTGTCCAAGTTGTGCAAGATGTCTGCTAGCGAGCAAGGCAGCCTGAACAGGAGAGTGTTCTTGGGTCCAGAGAGTTTGGCAGGTTGGACTTTTTAATCCCTATAGTAGGTGGACTTGTGACAAAAGAAACCAGAGACCTGCAAGCTAGAACGACTTGTTCCTTGTTGACAAATGTCTTTGCTCCAGTTGGCAGTTCGGATGAATGGCCTTTTCCCAGCTGCTCTCGTGCTCAGGATATGCTGAAACCAAAGAGAAGAATCCCAAGTGCAAGGCCATTGCTGCGAGATATTTGTTCATCTTCATGCTGCGGTTCCGCAACGCTGCCGTGACGTGAAACGTTCCGCCAACGTGTGACGGGACAGCCTGCGCCCATCTTCGTCGAGCACATGTAACATGGAAGTGGACAACCCATGAAAACTCCCAGTCGTAAAGGAACGTTGTCTTTCCAAGGGACCATGCCATCCACGTAACCATGTGTTCGTCAGAGTGTAGTCCTCTTCCCCCTCTTCGCCACTTATGCTGTGAAGCTCCTTTGAGCCATGACTTGAGCCAAGGCTAATTCACCTGGTAGAACATCCCTTTTAATGACTGGATGGGTTGTAATCGCCAGCAAACCATCCATCCATTGGGCGGTTTTTGTCGTAGATTCTCCATAGATCACTTGGCATGAGATGGGTAGTATGCAGATGTATGCAGTATGCATATACCTAGAACCTGAATGACCTCTGTTTTGGACCACCAACCACCCAACATATTGTCTTTTCCTATCAAAACAGGGGTCAGTTGGATTCCAGGTACCTATACTCTTTCCTAAAGCCTCGTCAGTCCTAAAGCCTCGCTTTGAGCTCGTTCCGCAGGGGGAGACCAGTCGCCGGTAGAACCCACCCACCCGAATTCGGGGCGGAATGGAACCTGGAAGAGAGCTGGAAGAGAACTGGAAGAGAACTGGATCCACAGGCAGACTGAAAAAGATTGACAGACGTTTCCGACTGGTCTTCTCTATCTCCTTACTTAGCCAGTTATTCCTACTTCACCAATCAATTCTGCCCCTTCTCGCTCTTCGCGAAACAGCCTTGTGACCAAGCGCCGAAGCGTTTACTGTACAGGCCGTGATGAAGTTCTACACCGATCCGGGCTACAAGGAGCAGCGGTTGGGCGGTTGGAGAGCTAGTCAGCTAATTAGGGCTCCCCCACGTGGCATCACAAGGGATCATGTGAAGCTACCGAAGTGTCAATTGAACCGTTGTGGTTTTGAGACTCCAGCTTGGTGCTCTGTACCCAGCATGTTTCAATATGTTTCACATGTTTCTACGTCGGGATGTTACGAAAGGAACACTGGATGCAGCATGATGCGGCATGCTTTAAGAAGCGACCCCAGAACGCGGCTTGTTTCCATCGGTTGAAAGGTCATCAAGCTGGTTCGACGTCCCGGGTCGTTGATTCGCTTCGGACGGCCAACGGGGGCCGGGTCGTTGGGTCGCCGGTGTGGGTGCCGGTGGCGGTCAGCGCGTTTCCAGGACACGGCGCGGATGTGCGTTGAAGCGGCCTTGGCTTTGGTGGATTTGCCGAAGGCACAAAAGGTTGGCGGAGTGTCACTTGACTCAAAGAACGACATGTTATACATGATCAGCATGTGTATATATATATATATACTGTATATATAATTGACCTTTAACTCAGAATGCCCTGTTCGCCGCTCAAGCTTCATGCAGCCGTGGGTCGGGGAACTCCTCCGACTCCTGAGTTTTGGGAGCGCTTCTAGCTGGTTCGGCTTGGCTTGCCCAGCACACTGTTCTGCCTCAAGCCTTTACCTGGCTTGCTTCCTCGTGACAGGTTTCTGCCTCGGCTTCTTGGCCGCGGCTCTCCTTGTCCTCTGGCTCCATCTGCACTCAGGGCCTCCGGGATCTCCACCTGCTGCTCTTGGGCAGCGCTTCGACCGGGTTCCGACCCCTTCATTGCGCCTCTCGGCGTATTTGCATGAGCGCTCAGGCCGCTCTCCACATCTTGATTGAGGCTGTACGAGCATCCGCTCGCGCTCTGCGGGGCCTAGCTGACAATCTTGAGAGGGCTGCTGCCGCAGCAGAGAGGGGGCCATCCGCTGGATCTGACAGGGTCACCGAGGTCTCCACCGACTATCGATTGGGACCTGGTCACTGAGGCATTGGAGGCTGAAAGAGATCAGCGCACCGGTGCCCCGTGCACCAACTTCTCGAGCTACCACGACGTCGAGAAGAGCATCCCTCCCTTGCCTGATCACTGTGTGGATCTTTGTGGCCGTCTGGGTGGCACCATTGAGGACGTCAAGTCCCGAGCTACTCGAGCTTGGATTGCCGGTTGTTGGGCAAAGGCCACCTTGGAGGGCAAGATCCCAAAGCCTCGACCTACTCCAAAGATTGCACTGCAGGCCACCACCTACATCATCCTCAAGGGTCCAGGCGTTCAGCGACCGACCAGAGTCTCTTCAGCGGCAGAGTATTTCAAGCTCCTGCCACGCTTCGAGAACTCCGTCAGCCATTCGTTCCCAAGCCAAGCTGAGGCCAGGGTCTACTGCCTTGCCGCTGGAATTAGTTTTCCTGAGGCCGAGCAGTAGAGATGGCGACAGGTGGCCCGATTCAGTTTTTGGACCAAGGAGTTCTCCAGACCTATGTGATGGGCTTGGACCTCACTGCATGGGATGGGGAGTGGTCGGAGAGTTTTGCAATCGCAGTTTTGAGCCGGCAGTCGGGGGTTCTGATTGCAGTACCAGAGGGAGCTTTTTCTCCGGAGGTTCTCCAGGCTGGAGCTTTTGCAGCGATGGACGACCTTGTAGGCCCGTCGACGAGGGTGACACTGCCTGCTGTCTTCGAGGAGTTGGACGGGACAGAAACACCCCACACAGAAGATATTCCAGTTGTTTTGGTAGACTTCCACAAGAACATCTTGGAGAGCATTCGAGGCTTCGACCCAGTCACAGAAGGACCCGGCATCCGTTGTTTCTCGCCACCACACATGGAAATTTTGCCAGAGTCCAATCCCCTACTTCTTGCGGCTTACGCCTATGTGGAAGGGGGTACAGAGGGAAGGACTCAATTCTATTCGGCAGAAGAGACACAGATTCCCCCCCTGCCTGTGACCCCGGCACCAAAGGCCTCCTCGAGGCAGCCCAAGGCGAAGGCCTCCCCTGGTGGGGTTTCCACTCCCAGAAGGGTTACTACGGCAACGCTAGCCGAGCAGTTAGCAGAGATCTCCAAGGTGCTCCCTGCTATGTCCTCCCAGCTGGAGGCTATGACCCAGCGCCAAGACAGGGTGGAACGCCTGATGAGCTCTGCCCCTCAAGCCTCATCCAAGGAGCCCCCGGCCCACAAGCAGGACTTCCCTCTGGTGGGGAAAGGATCGCCCAGACCATCCGCTCTGAGATTTGTCTCCAGAGTGGGCAGCCCGCCAAGGTCCAGACCACTGGCCGATGCAAACCCAGAGCCCCGGAAGACCGTGGAATTCACGAACGTGGACGAACCTCTCGCCCTGCCCTCAGATCCAGACTACCCCGGAGGAGAACAGGGCATTCCAGCTCTTCCACAACCAGAGGCACTCTCTGCGGCTCTGTTCCAGCAGTCTCAGGCCTTGACGACTCTTGTGGCTCACTTGGCGGGTCAGGATGGCATGGAATTTGGCACGACAGCAACAAGCTCAGCCCTCAGTTTGAAGGGTTCGCTGAAACGGGACAAGCTGCTCAGGGACCTGGCAGAGAGGCGAGGGAACTTTTTCCTCAAGGTGTCACAAAATGCCTTCCGGCGCCTCAGGCCCTCAGAGCCTGTCCCTCAGGAGATCGCTGCCCTTGGAGGACGTGCCCTTTTCTCGAAGTACATGGAAAGAAGCGGTGGCTACTCTGGTCAGAGAGATCTGGGCCTCACTATGTGGCTGCTCAGCCAGATGGCGGATGCATTCCTGAACGGAGATGCGACCGGAGCCCAAGAACTGCTAGCACTGACTATGGTGACTTTGGAGCAGGTGGCTCAGGACTCTGGAAAGTGGGAAGTAGGGTGGATCTTGTCACTGCAGGAGGATCCTCCTCCGGGTGTCTTCCAAGCAAGGCCCATCACGACGAATCCCAGGCTCCGAGCTTTTGCCCCTCTTTGTCCGCCGGAGTGGGCCACCACGGCATTGTCCTATGTCAAGGAGGTCGACCTGATAAACTCCAGGAGACAAGAAGCCCTGCCAGGAAAGAAGAACCAGCCTGGGAAGGAACAGGACGACCAGGCGGGCCCCAAGAAAAAGCCCGCTCGCTACCCCAAGAAGCCCAAGCAGGGAGGAGACACATCCAGCCAGTGAAGGTTGATGACGAACAAGTTATCCTTTCCGGCGATGATGGACTCTGCCTTCAGGGCAAAGGCACGCATGACAGCCAACCGAAGGAGGCTCAAAGCCCTTGTTCCGGGTCCCGAAAGGTGACCTGCCGGGAAAAGCTTCCTACCAGCTCCTCTCCGGACCCAGCTCCCTCAGGTCCGTCTGGAGAGCCCCTTTGCTGCGCTCCTCTACTTCAGAACGGCCAGGCCCCGCCTGAACCGTTGCCTGCGGTCGGGGGGCTCTCCGGACATAGTACCTGCTACAGTCAAGGGAGCGGGAAAGCTGAGAGTACTGAGCTTCTGACACCCTCGAGAGAGGAGAAGAAGACAGGGCTAGTCCCCGATGAGGAACCACTTGAGGCTCTCTGGGACAGGCTCCAGACCTACTCATTTGATAGTTGGGCTTCATCCCTTTGCTCGACAGTTTTGAGGTCCAGAACCTCCTTTGCGACGTTCTTGCGGACTACCTTCTGCATCACAAGACTGCATCCTTGCAGCTCTTCAAAAGCCTTGTTCCCGTTGCCGGCCCCGAAGCTTGGAGTCTTCCGAGGAGGTAAGCATGGTTCCCGACAGAGGAAGAAGGTTGCTTTTGATCAGGCTCTCCACATCTGTGTGATGGCCCTGAACTACTGGCACGCTGATTTCAAGTTTGTCCCAGCCTCTTCTTTAGCAGTGGAGCCAAGCAGGCCTCAGCAATCGGCTATCGACCACATCCGGAGGATGCTCAAGGCTTTCGGTAGCTCTGGAGAGACATTTGAAGTTCCTTCAAGCGGCCGTAGAATTACATCACTGATCTCCCTTCTGGCTGACCTCTCAGATCTTGCTACCTGGGAGGGCGTTGGTGGAGATTCCTATTCCCGGACTTTCCCTGGAGCGAATGGTGGTTTGAAAGAAGGCCTTGAGGTTGCTCGCGACCTGGACAGGGCTGATGAACTCCGTCCTTACAGAGACCTTCAGCCTGACCGCCTCAAGCTCTACGGCCATGCTCAGTGGGATCCGTCCCCCTATCTTTCAGATCAACTATGGATGGCATATGTCGAACCTTTCAGCATTCGCTGGGCCGAGGACCAGAGGACTGGCAATGCTCCAAATCTTACCAAAGAAGATCCTACCGCCATCGTCCAATTGGCCAGGATCTGGGACATCAACGGCCTCCTGCTGGTCAGGCCAGCTGATCAAGATGTCGATGTGTCCACCAGTATGAGGTTCTTCAATGCCTTCAAGAATGAGACAACGGACAGGATGATTGGCGACAGACGGTCCAGAAACTACGTGGAAGCCCGACTTCCTGGTGTTTCTGCTTGCTTGCCTTCAGCCCAGTGCCTCCTTGACCTTGAGGTTCGGCTCCCGTCCCAACGGCTGTCGCTGAATGTCACGGATCGAAAGGACTTCTACCACCAGCTCATGGTGACAACAAGCAGAGCGGAGACAAATGGCCTCTACCCTTTCATCTCCCTTGAGGACGTCAAGGGAACGAAGGCCTTCGAGAGGTGGTGCCTCTCAAATAAAGGCCAAAGAGCTTATGACAGACTCAAGGAGGGAGACTATCTGGGGGAGCGGCCCAGGAAGAAGAAAACTGCCCACAGGATGCCCTCCGCTTTCCAGGCTTGCTTTGCTAGCATACCTCAAGGAGACCACCTTGGAGTAGAGATTGCCACAGAAAGCCATCGAAACTACCTAATCTCCAGAGGCCTCCTCCAGGAAGAAGAAGAGGTTAGATCCGGCCACCCTTACCTTGGCCAAAAAGTCGCTTCTGGCCTCGTCATCGATGACTTCTTTTCCATCTCCGTCGAGGATGTCGCAGATGGAAGATGGCCTGATGAAAAGTCTGAGTGGATAGACACTGCTCAGGCACCTCAGGGAGTCAAACAAGTCCTCCTGGCAAGAAAGGCCTATGCTGACGCGGGCCTTGAAGGATCGCCTCTCAAGGACCTAGTCGATGAAGAGAAAGGCAAGATCATTGGGGCCGAGGTTGACTCGTCATCACTGACCAGGTCTCTGGGGCTAGTTCTGGTCGCGGCTCCAGTCCGAAAACGCCTCGCTTTGTCCTACATCTCCTTGGAGCTGGCAGCAAAGGACACGACTTCCGATGCACTGCGTGCTTGCCTGATTGGTGGATGGGTGTCCGCTGCGATGTACCGAAGGCCCTTCATGTCGATCCTTCAAAAGGCCTACAAGATCCAGATGTCTGAGGTTGACCAGGAGAGGCCAAAGACAGTAAAACTGCCAAGATCTGTTGCAGAGGAGCTCACACTGTTGGCGGTGCTCTGCCCACTGATGGCTTCCGATGTTTCTGCTCCCCTACAGCCCCGATGCTATGCTACAGACTCTTCTGACGGAAAGGGGGCAGTCGTCTCGGCACCCGTAAGTGAGGCAATGTCTCGAGCTCTTTGCCGGTCTGGTAGAAGGAAGGAAAGTTATGCACGAATGCTGTCTAGGTCCGAGGCCATCCTCAAGAACATTGATGAGATGTACGAAGAGGGTCTTGAAGAGACTCAGGGAGGCCAAGATGACATTGACCCCGAGAGACCAGTCGCTTTCAGGTTCCACTTCCTGGACATCTGCGGGGGTGCTGGTAAGGTTGCAGCTGCAGTTGCGAATTATGGCTGGGTGGTTGGCCCAGTCATTGACCTGGATAGGTCCCCGCATTTTGATTGTGGGGCCCTCCGAGTTATCGCCTGGCTTTTCCACCTGATTGAGTCGGGCAAGTTGGACTCCTTTATGATAGCACCTCCCTGCACCACCTTCAGCCCAGCACAGCATCCTGCCTCGAGAGGCTATGACAGACCCAGAGGATATGATCCACTTGACCCAAAGACTCTGCAAGGTACAACCATGGCATTGCGAGCCTTATCGTTGATGATGATGGCGGTCAGGTTCAACGTACCTGGGCTGCTTGAGCAGCCAAGAAGAAGCAAGATGAGAAAGCTCCCGGAGTGGGAATTCCTATGTTCGTCATGGGGCGCCTCAGAGTCAATTACCGCCTCGTGCATGTTCGGATCCATCCACAAGAAGGAGTTCGTCTTCCTTACTTCAAGCCTCGATACCTCTCTCCTGACTCGCTCCTGCGATGGCCAGCACAAGCATATACAGATTGCAGGCAAGTGGTCAAAGCCCTCAGCTGTTTACACCGATGAGCTTGCCGCAGCCCTGGGACAGTCTTTCGACAAGGCCCTCACAAAGAAGATTCGAGGGACCCAGTCCGTCGAGCCCAAGCTGACAGGTCTTGAGAGCCCCCTCTGCAATGATGTCCTACTGTCGGCCAAATGGAAGGTCGACAAAGTGTGGTCTTGGAGAAGTCCAAAGCACATAAACATTCAAGAGGTCCTTGCGGCTGAGAGACTGATGAAGGAACAGGCCATCTCTTGGCCAAAGTCACGCTTCCCCGTTGTCATGGATTCAAACGTGGGCATGTCTGCCCTGGTCAAGGGCAGATCACCATCAGATGGCCTCCGACCCGCCTTGAGGAGGGCAGGGTCCACCATCGTTGCAGGAGCCTTGTCTCCGGCCTACCATTTTGGGCCCACCAGACTTCTACCAGCCGACCACCCTACCAGAGACAATGATTTCCCTCCTCCATGCAGAAGCTGCCTGCCTCCTGAGGCGACGTGCACCGAGCTCTTACAGTTCTCAAAGGTTTCAAACCTGGCTCGAAAAGGGGCAAACTGGGTTCGACTGGTCCTTCTCCTTTTGCAAGACCTGCCCCTGTGGAGCCAAAGTAAGGATTCCTGGAGGTTTGCTCATGTCAATTACAAGCACTACCCCTTCAACACCCAGAAGGTGGATTTCAGCCAGAAGGAGTTTGACAGCACTTGTGGCTATCCCGGAGAAGGTCCTACTGCTGGAGGCTCTCGAGTGCAGTTGATGCGTTGCCCTGCTTCCGCCCTTCCCTTTGGAATTCCAGCCCTGGTTAGACTTTTTGGGGCTTTTGTTGCCCTGGTTGGATTTCTTGGGGCCTACATCAGCCTTGCCGCTTTTGTCTTAACCCCTGCCTTGCCGAGGAAAGCTGTGCCTGTCCATGTCCGTAGCCGTTTTCGGCCGCGTTCCTCCTCTCTGACCTTGTTCAGGCAAGCCAAGCTTCAGGCCCTCCTTTTGGCCATCTTGTTCCTGGAACACCCAGGCCTGGTAGCCGGCGCGCCCCGCCATGGACTGAAGCTGCAGCCCAGAGATGCTGCCGACCGCGCGCGACAAGAGACAAGAGGTCAGCTAGAGCTGCCCGATGGCAGACCGGTGCTGGGACAGACCCAGCGGCAGAGAGACAAATTGATTGGGGCCTTCGAAGAATGGCTTTGCTCGCAGGGCATCCTGCTGGATGAGATCCTCATGGTGGGGGCCCCTGACGTCGAGGCTCTCAACCTTCTGCTGGAGAGGTACGGCCGTGAGCTGTATCGAGCGGGACGACCGTACGGTCACTACAGTGAGACCGTCAATGCAGTGTCGGCAAAACGGCCAAGGGTTCGGAGATTGCTCCAGCCGGCTTGGGACCTGGCCTATAGCTGGCTACGCCAAGAACCACCAGTACACCACCTTGCGCTCCCATGGCAGGCGATGCTCTCATTTCTCACTACATCGCTCTGCTGGGGTTGGTGCAGGGTCGCTGGCATCATCGCCCTATCGTGGGGCGGGATCACACGGATCGGAGAATCCGTAAATGCCTTCAGACGAGATCTGGTCCTCCCGTCTGATGTCAACTACACGATCGACTACGTGCTCCTTCAAATAGCTGAACCAAAGACCCGGTTCAGATGTGCTCGCCACCAGATGGCAAAGGTGGATCAGCCTCAGTTGGTCAGGATCATTGTCACGGCCTTTGAGAACCTGCGACCTGACCAACGACTTTGGCCGGCATCGGGATCAACGATCCGGAGCCGTTTCCAACGCCTGGTCCAGGCGAACTCCCTCGACCACCTCCGGACGAAGAAGGGCCTGGACCTTGGCTCGTTGAGAGCAGGAGGAGCGTCATGGCTCCTGATGACCTCCGACAACCCAGACATGACAAGGCGCCGCGGGCGCTGGATCAATGCAAAGGTGATGGAAGTGTACGTGCAGGAAGCCTGGGCAGTTCAGTTTCTGCCACAGCTTCCAAAGTCCATCAAAGAGGGCATCATGGAAGGAGCTGGTTTGTTTCCGTGGGCTTTGGAGCTTGCGGAGATTTGGAAGAGGGCGGCTGTCCCGGAGTCAGCATGGCCCATCCTTTATCAGAAGGCGGCTCGAGACCTTGAGCAGCAAGAAATGGGAAGGCAACACCTCGAGAAGGAAGAGGCGGGAGATGGAGGGGCCGCTTTTGCCCATTGTGGGCGTGTGCACCCTTCGCTAGATGCAGAAGAAAAGAAGTGCGACCAGCTTGATGAGTTGACCTTTAACTCAGAATGCCCTGTTCGCCGCTCAAGCTTCTCCCGCAAAGCCGCCCACCCGAGCCGCTTCTGATGCGGCCCCGGGGCCGCTTTTGCCCATTGTGGGCGTGTGCACCCTTCGCTAGATGCAGAAGAAAAGAAGTGCGACCAGCTTGATGAGTTATATACCAACTTCTCTGAGGAAGCTTGATGTTCATCAAACACACTTAGGAGCCCCATGCTTTTTGGCCAAAGGTAGTGTGTCTTTTTTTTTGGGGGGTGCAGCATGAAAGAACATAGCATAATATCCGAAACATTCATTTAAGCAAGACTGATCATGTCATTCGTATGACAGTTTGAACTGAACATCCTGTCCAAAAATGATACATGAATAGATGGGGGGGAACCCAGAAGGGGCCACGCGGCTGCCTGGAATGATTTCTTGGAGAGGATTTGGACATGTTGACCGACAACCATCACTCGACCTCCTCTTGGATTCTATTTCAACCATGTTTCAACCCCATACCGGGCCTGTTTCCCGAGCGGCTCAGGTATTCACCAGCGGCGGCTTGCGCCGAAGGCTTGTTCGAACGGCTGTTGGCCACTGGAACCACCTGGGAAGTGACAGATCTTTGATTTCTGATTTCTACATCGGACCTCGGAAAGGAATTCCTTTTTCGACGATTCGATCAAGGTGGATGTTCTGGTTTGTTTCTTGCGTAAGCCGTTCCTTTTCTTCGTCGTCTGGTCCAAACCGATTGAGAAGACGATACGTCGCCCATCCAAATTCCTTTTGAGATCGCCTACTTTTGCCTGGTGGTTCCACGGATCTCCCTTCGCTCGTGGACTTTCCTTGCGCTGGATCCACTTGCGAAGAAAAGCGGCGAAGGGCGAAGAGTGTTGTGCGGCAGGGCCAGGCAGGGTGCAAGATAAGAGACAAAGGACTGTACGGGGTCGTTTGGGCATAAGGCAAAATCATAGCAAACTCCTGTATAATATGTATAGCTTATTTCAAACTGTGGCCTCTTTGTGTGTGGCCCTCAAGTTGCATGTCAGTATGGGGCAGGTGCATGTAACAAACTTGGGCTTCCCCAAGTGTGAGGATATATTTGAGGAAGCAAAGCTATGTAACAAATTTGTGCCCTTTCTTTGGACAAGTCCTTTCTAGGGCAAATCCTCATGTAACAAATTTCCCTCCACCCTGCCAGAATGGCAGATCCTGATGTAACAAAATTCAGTCCACTCTGCCAGAATGGCAAATCTTAACGTAACAAATTCCCCTCCACTCTGCCAGAACGCCAACACCCTAATCTGTAGAGCTTCCACCTATCACCTGCAATAAACAATTTGCACCCCTTCACTCCGGACAGTGGACCAAAGGATCGCACGTTCTTTTCGACCACGCGCTACAAAATCTTGAGAGTCAAGGCCCAAGGCTTTGTTCAACCAGACTTGACTTTCATGGCTTTGTTCAGACAAAATGTGCAAAGCTGGAGTTTCTGTGTGCCACGTCCCGCTATCATAGAGCACTTCTCACTCAAATGATAGCATTTCCCCGTCCGGGTGGACACGATGAAATCTGGCAAAGTAGGGTTCTTCTGCCCTTTTACTTCATAGTCCTGACTGCCCTCGCAAGTCTCAAAAACGATTTCTTCTGAAGCTGCAGGTTCTTCAGTCTCAGTCTTAGTCCGATCGCCGGCTTTCTCATGGTTCAGCTTTCTCGGTGTTCCATCATGAGAATGGGTCTCTCCACGAAATTTCACCAGGCACGCCCCCACCACAACTCCGATGAGGACTCCACCGGAGAAGCAAACCACGAACATGGCACATAGTAGCGACATTATTTGCAGCAATCCAACAGGAAACCATAAGTTACATACATCATCATACAAACACATCAAATCAAATGTTCATGATTCATTGATTCATGCTGACTCACGACTATGGGTCCCCTCCTTGAAAAAAGTAAAGCAGGTGTGCATGCATGGTGACTCCGCAGCAGCTGTCATCACCAATAGCACCATCGCATCAAGAACGCTGTATATACAGGTCAAGAAGGTGTGCCGGAGTGGAAGCGGTAGTAGAAACAAGAAACTGGAATGGGGAATGCAATTGTCAGCGCGCCTTGCAAACAGAACTACAAACACACTCAAATGACTCAAAATGCTCGATTCTCAAATCCCAGATCCAAGTACCATCCATTTTTTGCGTGGCCAAGCGGTGCCAGCATGTCAGACAGGGATGTTAAACCAAAACTCCAAAGGTCCAACACTTCTTCGGCTTGCTACCGTTGCCAACCAACCTGATTTGCTGACAAACTCACAGCCTGTTCAATTTGTAGGCCTCCAATCTCCACATGGGATTCCTGTGATCTTTGCCTGCAGTAAGTAAGCCCTATCGGTACAGTGGGAGGAACAGTGAATCGTAGAGCTGCGAAGACATGTTGCTCAGTCATGAGTCATATGTCTTTAATTTATTGATTCATTTGAATTCCTATAGTAATAATCAAGTAACAGTTGACAGAGTCACTCATGATTCAGGAGTGTGGCCCACAAGTCCCAAGAGTTTGAATCCCTCCTCTATCAGTCTATGAGCTGCCTATGCCTATGACAAACTGAATGCTGTTTGAAGTTTGAACCGCTAAAGTAGACTCCAGACTGTCCAGACTGTAGTTGTTAGTTTCACTGTTTCTTCAGCAAATCAAGCGATGTTGGCTCGCAGCGCCGGCAAGCTTGCCAAAACTTCGCCAGACTTAGCTCCTCCCGTAAAAACACACTCGGGAGGCCTCGGAGGATTCAGAGTCCGAATCTGGGCTCAACACGATGCGCGGCCTGCGTCGTGGCTCGGTCTCACCAAGAACCAGGGTCTCAGACTCGGAGCTGTCAGCGTCACCGGAGTCACCATCATTCTGTGAATCGGAGCTTGCAGCGTCAAGAGTCGTCACAAGCTTCTGAGTCGAAAGAGGAAGCTGATTCCAGATGTGCCTGGGAAAGCGCCGGACAGAAACTAACTTTATTGTAAACTCCTGACTCCTGACTCAGCAACACGCATGCAAACTTCAAATCTTTAACTGGGACCTGCAAGGCCACTCTCAAACATTGAATGTACTGCGAGTTGCTGCCCATTGTGCCCCAAAGGCAGGCAAAAAATCATCACTCCACAAAGGCAAGCGCCAACAACAGAACTTGTCATGGCATTTCCTGACCGCTGAGCCAGTTCAGAGATTGCAGTCCAAGAAGTTTATATGAATGACACAACACTGACACAACCATGAACACCAAAGTTGAAATAACTATACCCCCAGTGCAGCACTGCACTTCTGCTCTTATTTTAAGATTGTCCCTACCGAGTCCCTACCGTCCCCACCCAAGGCCCAAGATTTCCAAGTGTTGAAGTCGAGAGAAGCCGCTAGAGTTGAGTGAGATGAAAACAAATCTTCTCATATTTGATGATGCCATCCAAAGCCTTTAGGAACTCCATCGCCTGTTTCGCTGCCACTTTCAAACCTTCCATGTCTCGCTTCACCTCCTCTGTGGTATCATTGATGAACATCCACTCAACGTCCTTCAAAGTCCACGCTTCCACAGCAGCTTCGAGTTCTTGGTACTTCTCAGTGAAGCTGTGCAGGGGGCCATAGAAAGCATTTCCCTGCTGATCCATAGTCAAGCGGCAAGACTTGACAAAGGTTTGGAAGTAGGTCTTGCACTTTTCACGCACAGAGTCAAAGATCGAATCACTCAGGGGCGGAGCAACCACTGCAGCACACGCTGCCTCTGCCATGTCAAACTTGGCAATGAAAGGTTGGACATCGGACACTTCCTCCTCCTTGACACTGTCGATCTCCTTGTCCCAATTCACCTGCAGACAGTGAGCTACCGAGTGCATCGACTCCGGAAGGCCCTTGTAGTTTTTCATCTTCCCGTTGACAAGTGCAACCATAGCCCGTCCTTCACACACGGTCCTGAGTCGCTTGAGCATGTCCATGACGGACTGGAGAGCACACTTGAGTTTGTCAACATAGGGGCCAGGCTTGGCAGCTTTCACAGCCTCGAAGCCTCCTGTGATGATTTGCAGGCAAATCTCAGAGTGCCTCATGATCTTGACAAGCAGTTCATTGGCCGAATCGGAATCTCCTTCTCCTTCTAAAATGGCAGCGTTGACATCACGGAAGACGATGGCTTTCTCGATCCACTCGGTGAAAGCGGTGTAAGCTGCTGTCAGGGCCTGATCACCAATGTTGAGCTTGGACTCCAGAAAACCTCACTCAGAATCACACAAACGGTGACTCAGTGAGACATTTGACCTGACATGATGAAGGCCAGACCAGTGACCAGAGCTAAAAACCTGCTCCAACCATCATGAATCATACCATGACTAATTGAGTCATGACTCATGACTCATGACTCATCACAGCAACAACCTTGCCTGCCAAAAAAATGAACGGGCTTATTCAAAGCAAACAAATACAGACAATAAAATGCATCTGCATAACATCAATGAATTGAATCGGAATAACTGAATAACAATAATATATATTCTGAATTCTGAATTCTGAAATTCTATATGAATGAATGACTCGGACTCGTGAAGATTGAAGCGACTCAAGCACTCAATAGCATCCTAGGAGCATCGCAAGCGGATGTGTTTCCTGATTGCTTCCGGCACATCTGGCAATTTGCCACTGTAGGCATCAGACAGCTGCTGAGTCGTCGCACCTGGCTGAATCGGAACCATTTGGCTTGCTTGCTCAGCAACCTCTGCAAGGACCGCATCCAGATCAGGACAAAGGACTTTGCGGGCCCACTCCATCAAAGTATCAATGGCTTTCTGGAGAGGTGCCACACCTTCAGTGGCCGCAGGCATGTCCATCTCTTGAAGCTGGGCCTTCACCTTTGTGATGTCAGCCACACTGGTCAACTTCTTCTCGACCTCTTCCAAGCTTCCCTCTTCCAACTCAGATGTTTTCACCAGCTCATCTATGTTGGTGATGAAGGCTTGCGAGTCCTTGATGATGGAAGCACTGGTAGTCATGTTCTTGTTGAAGGTCAGGAGTTTTTGCCAAAGCCCCCTGCACATGCACCAAAGGAATACTGTGGCCCGAAAATTGGAAAGCTGACTGGAGCTGGGAACTAGATTTGGAACAGCTGTATTCATGTTGTTGTTCATAGACTCATATATCATATAGATTCATAGATGTAGAGAGTCGTGAGTACAATAGACTCTGAAGAATATTCAAAGGGCTATGGGCTAGGGCCTAGGGCTATGGGCTATGAGGCTCCACAAACGTATGAGTCTGAGCACATGTGTGAACTGTGCGTCATGCTTTGCCGCTCAGCTCAGTATCTAATTTCAAAAGTAGCAGGACTGTCTACTGTCTACAGTAGTTTAACAGGCCCATCACACACACACAATCGGCCTCCACTCCCCCTGGGCGCTCATTGGCATCACCACCTTCGAGCTGAACAAGGTGCTGTTTTTGGCCACGGTCATGATGTACTGCGGGTCGCGAACCGGACTCTGCACCATGTCCAGGCACCCAAAGATTCTCTGAAGGTCAGCCATGATGGAACAGCTCAAGCCACCATTGCAAGCATACCCAGTCATATCAACTGGGCCTTTCCCAGGATTGGGATACCTGCCAAGTGCAAAAAATCATGAACTGCCGCCATTAAAGCCACTCGAGTCACTGGAGTGCTTGCACCACTGGCAGCCCCGTTATTTAGGGAGGTTAGTCCCATACTAGGGTCGGGAATCATCATATAGATCAGGAACCGGAGCGGCAACAAAAAATAAACAGTGACTAATCAGCAAGCGAGGAACCATTGCTTCTCGTCTGTAAAATTTGTGGTCCGCAAAGTCTCCGGGACGTGGGATTTGCAAAACTCAAGGCTGGAAGCTGCACGCAGGCGCTCGAATATCAGGTCCTGTACTGCAGTTTGCTGAACACGGAGGAGGTGGCCCACGAGGTCGTTCTTGTTGTCGCCAGTATACATTTCGACCAAATGTGACAATCCAAAAGCGCACTGGGTCACATCACGCATCTGGATGTACTTCCAAAACAGGAAGTCCTCCGCCTGAGGCCAAAAATTGGAAGGGCGAGGAGGATCTCAGTGTTAATGACATGAAATGGATACGATGTCAAAAGTTTGGTTTTCTGTGTGCGGTCAGTATGTATACGGTGTATTCAACCACTATTATATAGTATACACTATATAATATAATATAATATAATCTATATGTAGAGCCTACAGCCTATTATATTATATTTATATGGCTTTAGGAATGGGAATTCGGGTGAACATTTGAGCGAACTGTTCAAGAAAGAACTAAGGACTCAGGACGGACTAAGGACTAAGGACAAGGACCAACAACAACACCACGGGAGTAGGATGGAGAAGGTTTGAATTCACCTTCGGACATTTGGGAAGCCTTAGTCCTATTGCACTCACTATGAACCCGCCAAGTTCTTCAAAAGATTGAAAGTTCCAACTGCAACTTCCAATTCCTGTGAGTCTAACCAAATGCCAACAATAAACTCGCTTTCAAAACCACAATGCCTCCACCAATTTCTTGGCGATAGAATGAGTAAAGTCAATCAAGACTGTGACGTCCGTGTTGAAGAGCTTGTGGGCAAATTGCTGAACGTACTTTGGGAGGTCCTGTCCGCTGGACACCTCCCGGATGAGTGTAGACGGCTCCGAGCTCCTCACCATTTGGAAGGTAAGCTTCATGGCATTCACAGTTTCTGACAAGCTCTGGATTTCATCCTGAAGATGCGATGCTCGAGCCTTCTGTTGTCGGTCTGCTTTGTCTCCACTGGCGGAAATCTTTTGCAAATCCCGTTCTGTTGGAGCCACCTTGGCAAGTCGTCGTTCCAGCTCTGTGGTCCGAACCAACGATCGCCAGACCACGTCTGGCGTGAGCTCGACTAGAAGATCCCTGACTTTTTGGCAGGCAGTGAGTGTAGCTTCTGTTCGCTCATGATTCTTGTCCCGATTCTTCTCTACCTGCTCTTCTTTTTCAGAAGTCCTTGGCGAAGCCCCTGCTGTCGACTCCTCTCCGCCCAGACTCACTTTCCTTTGTTTGGCTTTGGAGCCAGGTTTCGCCTTGGGTGCTGCTGGTGGTGGTGTGCGCTTAGGGCCCTTCGCCGTCTCACCCTCCTTCTCCTTCTGCTTCTTACCGCCTCATTGGGAGAAAATTGTGACGGAATCATGGCAGTCCCATGCAAACTATTTAATATTTCAATTTCCAGCCCAGCTCAATTCTGAGAGAACAGTCAGTGATTCAGTGACCCCAAATAAGAGTGGTAAGACCTGAGCCATGGTACTGGGAGGAGGATCATTCTCATCCTCAGAACCTGCTGACTGCAGCTTCATGGATGTGGGAGAAGATGAATTGGAACTCGAATCGGAGTCACTGGAATCGCTCTCATCATCCTTCCCCTCGGCCAAGGCCTTGTCCAGATCTGCCTAGGTTGGGCACATGAACCCACTAGAATACCCGCACAACCATTCAACCATGTTCAACTGTTCAACCAATTGTTTGTAACATATTACATATTGTAAAAAGGCAATGTAGTCTAGTCTAGTCTAGTCTAGTAACTTACTTGCAGAAGATCTGGAACATTGACCAAGAAGAAGCGTCATTCCAACTTCTACACATCACACAATTCACAAGTAAAAACAAAAGGAAACAGAAAGAGATTTCGACAGAACTTTCTTTCCAGGTTTGGTGAGTGGGAACATGGGACATGTCAACTGGTTGCTGTTACACAAGAGTTATACGGTATACGACGACTAGACTAGAGTTGACTGTTTGTCAGCAGTAGTCATTATGATTATGAGTCTGAGTCAGTCATCATATACAAAGCTGAGCTGAGGTACTTTCGTGTTGGTTTGAACCTCAAAATCCTGACGCGCTCTTGCAAAGGATTTTTTTGCCTCCCCCTTCTGGTCGTGGACCTCCTGCTTCACTTTTGCAGCACTGACTCGGGTGCCACTCAACATGACCGTTCGGTCGAGGATCGGGATGGCGTCTTTCCCCGATTTGGGGTGCTTGATCAGTTTAATGCCCTGATCTTTGCACCACTTTCTCTTTTCGGTTAGAGTCCTCGGCTTGTTTGACGACTTGCAGTGTGTCTTGACGTACTCGTCAATCTCCACCAGCGTGGATACCTTAATACTCAGTACGGGCAAACTGAAGCGTCAGACTGTCAGACTGCTTCTACTGTCCCATGATGCGGTCACTTTGATATATGTCACTGTCGTCCCTTCTTACATGGTTCATATGATTCAATGTCAGCTTTTCAAGGTATGACAGAACTTAGACTTGATCCCAAAGGTATATAAAGGTATGACAGTATGACTCTATGACTCAATGACATCCACATGTCCACAGGGTTTGGGGTGGGGGTCTAGGGCTAAGGCTACCTGCAAAATCTTGAATTGTTAAAAGCATTTTGACAGTTTTGGTTCTTGCTGCACAGTTACATAGGAGTTATGCAGTTGGGAAGTCATAGTCATGAGTCGTAGTCATAGTTGTACAAATTGCATTGCAATCAGACTACCCTTATCCAATTCAAGTCAGTGATCTCTTTGCAGCTCAAGCACGTCCTGGAAATCTATGTAATCCTCCTCTGCCCGCTGGATCAAAGTCTGAAGATCCAGACGCTGGTGTCGTCCCTTGCGGGACGGAAACAGCACCTTCTCAGTCAGCTTCTCCTTGCGAAGCTGTGCAAACCTTGGCACAGGCATTCAAAGAAGTTAGTGTATAGTTATAGTTATAGTCATAGTCGTAGTCATAGTAGATTATATTATCTGAAAATGATTCCAATTATCATGATGACGATGATTTGATGATGACAATTTGAGAGCAAAAGCAAAAGTCAAAAGTCTGTTTTAATATGTTTAGAGTCCAGGGTCTAGGGTTTGATTGGACGCTTAGTCGACTGTACAGTACAGTACAGTACACTGTACATGTTACAAGAATATCAACATTGATGACTGGCATGATCACCAACTATGACTCCTATGCCTATGACTCCTATGACTCCTATGAATGCCTATGACTTAACACTGATTTTATCTTTGATGCTGGGACCTGGTCGTTTTTAGTTTTATGGACCATGAAGTGTCATTGACTTTCTATATACAGTCACGTGCTCGACATGAATCATAGTAATTAATCATAGAATCATAGCAGGCAAGACTTTGGTAAAGGATAGGTCCAGTCTGGCCGAGTCAAGTCCAATCCAAGGATAGTTTGGGTGTATCCGGTTCCCTTTCTTTGTGACATGCTGTTGATTCAGTCAGTGTCCTTGTCATTGTCCAGATGGTCCAGATGCAAATCCTGTCCCATTTTATTCAGCCTGGGAACTTCTGCTTGATCGTATCATGCTCATCCATAGCCCCTCGCAACTCATGCTGTTTCACTCCTTGAAAGCTCCCACGCGCTACATAGTAACACGTTGAGCACACATGCCCTTTGTCTTTGGCACGGCTGACAGTCACATCGTGGCCAGGAGGTTGGTCCTGAAGCCAAGCGAAGGGTCAAAGGAACTTGCTGGCTACGCAAAACAATTGTGTTCAGCCCATACGGTGCGCTGGCACTAAGTCACTGTTGAACTATCCATCCATCCATCCATCCAAGAGTTTGCTACATACCGACCGCCACGAACCCCGTGAGACTGAACTGCTACTTTGCCACAGTTGAGCTCCCAGAATGAGCACACCTGTGTCATGTCATGTCACACTTAGGTCACTTAAGAGTACAGTGTATGTCGACCCAGCCGATGCCTATGTTATCCTCTTCGTCATTGTCTCAAATTGTCTCTTAATTTTGTGCCTGGCTGCTTTGTCATTGTGGCCTCATTGCTGGTCACATAGTTTGCATCCACCTTCCTCTGTGACCAGGTCGTCTTCCCCATCTCGATCTGGTTCACTCGCCATGGCTCTGAAAAACTCAAAGTCACTGGCAGACTGATGGTGTTCAAGCCTCAAAATATGTTGAAAGTTGGGGCGCTGCAATCACCCAAGGTCAAAGTCATGTGTCATCGGAGTATCTATTATCTATTTGCTACTTTCGTGTGTCGATCCATGTATCATATCCTGCAAAATAAAAGGACCGGATAACCCCACATGATAAGTTTTACAAATTTCACCTGTATATGAACATCACATGGGAGACGGAGTAGTGAGATGAAAAGTCAAGAAGGAAGTGTGAGGAGAGAAGGTATATGAGGCGGTTGTGCTAAGACGTGTAGTATAAGTGATGATGTGATGGACGAGGATGAGAAGGAGGGGAGGGAGGAGGTGTGTGTGTGTGGCGGGCAGTGTTAGCAGGATGTAAAGCAAGAAGAGGTGAGACACGTTTTTTTTTCTCTCGCGCAGAGATGTAGAGTGAGCTCCAGGCAGGACCTGAGCTCCGGTCAACTCGCACGAACAGTGAGTATATGTTTGCAACACTGAAGGCGGAGGTTAGCGCAAGACCTGAGAAGTGTCGATGTCAGAAACGAACTTGGTCAGCGTCAATTCTTTTGAGAAACGAACTCCGTCAGTCGTCATGCAACGCAAGGCAGCGTTGTTTTCGACTCTTTTCGCAGCAGTGTATCGTCACAGTCTGTCCGGCTCGTCACGTCGACTCGCCGGCATGCTAGCTCACAGTTCTTGAACTGCAGCAAAAATGCGAGGTCTGACAAAGAAATTTAGGTTCTTCTCCCAAGTACGCAATGCCCAGAAGACATGCGGCCGATGCTTCCAGGGGTGAAGCGTGGGACGGGCCGTCAACAAGCTCTGCACAGCCGCTTCCGCGGAGAGCTGACGACGAAAGATCAACCACGCGCACAATGCCGCTGAGCTGCGGTTGACCCCGCCGAAGCAATGAAAGAGGATGCCTCGTTCTTCTCGCTGAGTCGTTGCCTTCAAGTGCTTCAGAAGAGCGCAGCACATGTCCATCCACGATGACAACCAGGCATTTCCCACTTCTTGACAAAAAGTATTGGTGTCATCCAAGTAGGTTCTGGGATCGTCCACGTCGAACGTAAACCACCGAATCTGGAGATCTTCAAACCACGCTTTCCAGCCCACCTCTGGCTGTCCACGAATACGTGTCATCTCCCGCGGACAAAAGCTCAAGACAACCGACACCTTGCGATGGGAAAGTGGGACAGTTTCCTGGTGAGTCCGGAGATGGCGACAGGCAGCCAAGCTCCCGAGAAAGTAGATCTCAGGCGGTTCCAAAGACATCATCTCCCCAGGAAGTATTTCACAGATGTCATTTGGCCAATCTGAAATATCACCGAAGTGATACTGGTGCGCTGCCAAAAGCCGGTCGAGTGTTGGCTGATCCTCGATCGGCACGTCCAAAGTGCTCTCAATCATCCGTTGCAAAGCAGCGCAGGCAGCAGACATCGCATCGTCGTATGGCTCCATGTTGCACGGGCTGCGTGTTTCGAGCCTGGATATCTCACGGAGGGTCCGCTCAAATGCTCTTTGATGTTCTCTGACATACAGCTGCAGGCTCACAAGTTCATAGACCAACTTACTTGACGTTGGTCTCTATCGCTATGGCGCGGTCATCATGTCGCTCAAAAGCGGAGGTCACTGAATTGCACCCCCCATTATTCATTTTAATTCTCTGCCGGCTGAGTGATCTCAGCCCGTGTTAGGCTTGTAATCGAACTAACGATCGGCAGCTTCGTGAGCTGTGGACCGGGCGGCCAAGTAGCATCATCCTGAGGAACGCATCGGAACAAAGGGGTTCCGAGGTTCGACTATCTTGCCGAATGCTGAGGTCAATGAAGATGTAGCAACTAGCCAAAACATGTAAGCATCTGTCTCCATCTCTGGCAGGTGGGGACACGCGACAGGAACCGTGTGATCATCTGTCAAAAAGCGGCCTCCGCCCGTGTGCAAAATTCCTTGGTAATGGCCACAAGAGGGCAGTTCACCTCGGTGAAGGACGGTGGCCACGATCCTGAACTCTAGCCAGCGGGTGGCGCATCCAGTGTCGTACATGAACACCGGAAGAAAAATCTTGTGACGATTCCATTGAATCTGGAATTTGGATCGAACGCCCACGGTGGGAAAACGGTTCACCTGCAAGCAAACATTTGTGGTCCAAGAGTTCACTCCGTATCTAAAAGGGAGCTGGTTCGACCAAAGTTCAATCAGCTCTTGCAAGCTGCTGCAACCTGACTTTTCTCGCCTCAGGACAATCGGTGCAAAGGTCAAGCCCCAGTCCTCTATGGATTGCTCGACTCTGGCTTCCCGACGTGGTGCTCTGCTCAGGTCTTGACAGCTTCCCTGATGAAGGGATTGTCTCAACCAACCCGCAAACTCAGCAGCGTCTTGCTGCTCATCCCTAGCATGTACCGCAAACCAAGGAGCAAGGCAGGTGCCCAACACATGAGGATCTGTGAGCCATTGAACCTTCGTGTCATGACCAAGAACCCTCTGTAGAGGCAGGTTCCAACAATCCATGGTTTGCCAATGAAAATTGCTGTCCATGCAGCATCTCCATAATTCAGCCTGAACTACCGAGTTGACATAGCAGTCATTGGCTTCGTTGCCAAGTACCAGCTGCAAAAGTGCCTGCCTCATCGTTTCAGGCAGTGGGCCACAGCTTGGGCCAGTGGTGACCTCTGTAGAGTCGAAGGTCTCAGCCTGAGGAGGATCAACTGGGTCAGGCCATTGGCGATCAATTTGGTCAGCAGGCCGTAGATCTCCTGAAAGGCTGGGCTGCGAAGCGAGAGATCCAGTCTCCATGGAATCACTACCGTCGTCTGCTTGACCAACAGGTCGGCCTGAAGAGGTTTCAAGGCCGAGAAACGATGGATCAGGTCTGACTGGCTACCGAGCAGGTGGATCCATGTCACAAAGCATCCAGCATATCAATTATACGATCGAACTCCAACAATAGAATGAAAACGTGAAGCAGCGGCGATTTTTTGATCTTCTCGCAGCAGCGTATCGCCACAGTCTGTCAAGCTCGTCACGTCGACTCGCCCAACCAGAGCGGCTATGCTAAAGCGATTCAAGTATGCAAAAGTTTGCGCCATAGTCTGTCAAGCTCGTCACGTCGACTCGCCAAAGCAGAGCGGCTGTGCTAAAGCGATCCAAGTATGCAAAAGTTTGATGAGAGGCTCGTCACGTCGACTCGCCAAACCAAAGCGGCTGTGCTGAAGCGATCCAAGTATGCAAAAGTTTGATGACATGACACCGTCGCCCGCAAGCATAGATCACAGACGATCAGTGGCTCAACAAGCAACAAGTCTGATCAGCACACGTCTTATCACAGTGCCACTACGGATTCCATCGGCACATCTCCGCTGTGCCAGGCATCGCTGTGACGTTCCTGCTCGGGCATCCCGTCACGCAGACCTCGCAGACGCTTCAACGGCGTCTCCCAATCCTTGTCAAACTGAAAGCCTGCATCTTTGGATTCAGTGGTGCTGAGAAATTCCCAGAAAGCTGTCACTTCAGGAACTCGTTCTTGCACGACCGGCACATGCCACAAAACCGAGTATTCTCCAAAACTGTCGGTCTGGCCAAGGACCACTTGGAAGACTTGACCTGCGGATCCTCGGAGCATCCAGTTCACGGCCGAAGAAGGGCCAGCGCAACGGAGCTTGGCCCGAAAAGGCATGTCCGAAGCGCGCTGCGACAACAGGCAATCGACAGACCTCTTGACACGAATGGCCGAGGTCGTGTTTGGATCCTGCTGCAAAGCTTCATCATCTGCCAAGTCGACCTCGTTGAAGGCAACCAAAGCCCGCATTGCGGTGCAATCGATACGCCCAAAGGTAAACATTCCCAGGTCTTTGTCTTCTGTCACATCACGAAGGGAGACCACCGGACAGCCTGCGTGCATATGATGATGTGTCACTGGGCGTCGCAACAGCTCCGGCGAGGTTGCGGCAACTGCTTCACGTGTTGTGACCAAACAAGGTTCCAGATGCCGAAGATCAAGTTCCAGCACTTCTTGGTATTCATTGCCACGGAATGTGAAACGACAAGTCCATTGAGCACTTCGAAACATATCACGAAGCTGCGTTCTCAAACTCCGCGTGTCCTGCAACGATGTGGTCAGCTCAACGTTCAGCAGCTTGGCAACAGCCAAAATACCTTCATGATAGATCATCAGGCTGCACTGTGCGTTCGAGTCTGCCACCGTGAGTCGCAGAGCAAGTCGACGCTCCGTTGGCGCAGTGGCGTGCGCCTGCATCGCTTCGGAACCAGTTTGACATAGTTGTGGAAGATTATAAAGAAAGGTTATAAACATGGACCATTCGAAACCGTCAAGAAGAAAAAGAAAATATACACAGCATTCTCCAATCAGGCCTGACATGGAGCTGCACGTTTGCAAGTACTGCAGCTGTCCAGAATCCATTCATCTGTTTCGGAACGCACCGACGTGATCCCCATGACCTGCAGGCCAACGACTTCGAACACAGTCTCCACTTTCCTCACCGCTCCGGGGACGATGACGCCCATGAGAGCACTCAACGAGGTCGCAACAGCCGGACAGTTCTTGTAGTCCTTGACGGGAACATGGGTCAACATCCGGCAGGCCTCCTTGTCAGCCAAAGTTGCGGTCCTAGGCATTCCCACTATACGAGGCCTATGCATCTGTAACTGTCTAGGCGATACACAGCAAACCAAAGATACCCCATGTATTCAAAAGCAAAACCAAGAGACATCTGATCTGCCAAATCGCGCGGACAGGGCAAAATCTGCGTTCCTCGCCAGGAGCCGAGTTCCCACGAAGCCTCGTCTCCAGCTTTCTTGGACACAAGCACTTGATACAACAGAACACAAGAGTCCACAGCCACAGCGGCCAACTTCTCTGCCATCTCTCTCCAGAAGGCACACCTCACACGCGTCGTCCCTTCTTGGACGACGGCATTGCACACCGACAACGGGCCACTGCCGGTCAATCTCTCAGTGCTTCCAGGATTTTCCACCACCATGGCCTTGACACAGATGTACTGTCTGTCGCGCACACGCGACAAAGACTCCAATGGCACCAGCGGGTGTGTCATTGGCGGCGAGGGCCAGGGAAGATTTTCGTGAGTTCTAATGATAACTTGCACCCCCAGAGTTCCTTTCAAACGCAAATGGTAGTGCAACCTCGAGGTTGAAAACTGTTGGGCCGCATGTTGAATCTCGCCGCCCGCAATACTAATCAAAGCACCCTCAGTACATTTCTTGGCGACTTGCTCTGCCAGCTCTCCCCAGGCTTCGACATACAGAACTTCTGAAGGACTCTCCGTCGCACTGACATGCAACTCAAGCTTCGTGTTTGTGGCAGGTTTGGCCTTGCCTTTTCGACCAGTCTTGCCTTTGGAAGGCGTGCTCAAGGTCTTCTCCTTTGCTTTCACATCCTGTAGCGTGCAAATGACAACACGACCGGCCACAGCAGTTTGCGCCGCGCCCTGAAACTCCGAAGGCTTCAACAGGACAAGCGATGTCGGAGCCGTCATGACAGGGCAAGGTCAACAGATATGCCTGTGGTGGTTTGACACAAAACGGCTCATTTCAGGTGGCCGAAAATTCTCTGGACGCCTGTCGACGGTCGGCTATCTCTCCACTCAGCTCGCGACCATGACGGACTACAGAGGGCGACCCCTCAGCGGTGACATCTGGAAAAGACAAGTCACCCGGCCGAAACACCTGCTGCCGAAATCGTCACAAGAGTACCAGGTCCGCCGATACATGACATAAAACTACCCGCGTCAGCGATATCTCTCGCGTCTTCGCGCTGAGCTCGTGACGACAAAGGATCAGGGAGGGTGACACCTGGGCAGCGTCTGAATAACAAGAGAAGTAACCCGAGTGAAATAATGGCAGACAACTAAATCCAGGGCTATCCGTAGACAAAGTAATTAATAATTTTTCTCGTTTTGCTCGCATTCTCGCGATCGAGGCTGCATCTGGCGATTCGTCACGTCGACTTACCGTCAGTCTGTGCATTGCCACTTCACGCGGGGTCATCGTCCATAAGAAGGCAAGACCGGTTGAGCTTCTTTCAACCATCTGGTTTTGGGCAGAAAGTACCCAACCACGTGCGCCCACTCCACCACCAGAGCGTCCAAATTCAAATCCTCAGTTCTCAGGTCAGTGAATCCGAAAATATGCTTGTTGGATGCCTCTTTGGCGAGCCAGAGGAGGCGCCGCTTCATGAGCTGGATGAACTCATCAACCTTCTGCAGGTGTTGCGCCAGTGGAGACAGAGTGTCAAAAACGGCATGTGGCTGCCCAGTCGTCTCATCTTGTATTCTACGGGCCTGTCTCTGAGCCCATTGGTCGATGTTTTTGGCATGTTTCGTCTGGATTCTGTCCATCGCCGAGTAGTGTTTCCACAACAGCTCATGCAAAAATTTGAAAATCCAGAACATGGAATGATACCGGTACGGTGGCATATGTTTCCATTTCGTCTTCTGCATCTTGTGCGATGTTGCGTCCTCCAAATGCTGCTGCAACGGATAACTCTGTGCCTTTGGAGGATAATGATACTGGTTACCAGCTCTGTCTTGGAAGGTTTCATAGTAGTTCAGCCCGGTCTCAGGGAGAACCGGCAACAACATCCCATATCTCGTGCAGAGGTGATGCCAACGACTCCACTGATCTTGATCCTTGGAAAGCAGGTGTCCAGACTCCACCGTCATACCCATCCTGGATTCCAGAACGAAGCCAGCACACACCTCGCAAAGTGGAAGATCGAGATTCTGACCACGCAGCTCCAAAACTGTTTTCGCGTCCGCGTACTGCTGGATCAAGGCTGTATCAACCAACAGACCGTTGATGTATTTCGGAAAGAAGCAGTCCAGTCGAGTCTGCAGCAGAGGTTTTCCGTGTGCACAAACATCTGCCGAGACGTCCACGACAGTCGCACGCACCGATGTCAACCAATCGTACGTCAGATGCTGCGCTGCAAGGAAGGACCGCATCGGACCCCATGGCAGCATATACTCTCCGATAAACTTCGTGCCTAAATCCACGCCCGGGTTCCGCTGCTCGGCGTCCTCATGTGTAGCGTCCTGCGGGTGACAAGAAACATATATTTACAACACTCCGAACAAGCCCATGCGTCCTGTTCTTCTTCTCGGTCTCTGGCCGAAGCAGGCAGATCACTACGATACGCCTCGTCACCGTCATCGTCCTACAGGCTACAGGAGACATAGATCTACCGCACGTGGCACAGTCGCATGTGTCCTGTCGTCGTTGACTAACACGACGCGACTCATCGGCCTGAGGACCCAAGACATCCACGTAGAGTAAATCAAAACATGTATGAGTCCCCGACCGAAGCAGGCAGATCACTGCGACACGCATCGTCAGTGCCACCATCCTACAGGCTCCAAGAGACATAGTAGATCGACTATACCCAGAACAATCGCATGTGGCCTGTTCTTGCTCACCAACCAGAAGCGACACACCGGTCTGAGGCGCCCAAGACATCGACGTATATAGCAAATCAAAACAGTGTCCGAATCCCTGACCGACGCAGGCAGATCAGTGAGACACGCCTCGTTCGTGTGAGCCACCACCACCGCGGCGGCGCGGCCCAGCGAATCCACTGCCTCGCTCCAGCATCCAAGCAAGTACTTGGGTCGGCATAACTACTGTTATATCTCCCACCTGTTGTGGTCGCTTTCGTGGCGCCGCCTGAGGCATCACATGACATCCATAGCTGCAGGAGAACCGAAACCACAAGCAAGCAAATTACGAACCTGTTTCGTCTCATCTCGTCGTTCCAGTCGAAGACTCGGGGTCACCTACGTCGATGGTCAGATGATGTCACTGTCCACGACGCAGAGCAGAACACTTCTAGGCTCCCACTCGTTTGCGAAGTCGCGGGTCATCACCAGGAGCCTGATGGAAACGATATGACCACAAAAAGACCATGTGTGCTCGCATCGCGGTCCTAGTTTATAGATTCCAAATCCTGCAACATCCAAAAAACGATGTGACCACAAAACGGTTATTCGTGGTCGTATCGTGGTCACGGTTTTTATATCAGAAAGCCTACAAAGCACAAGAAACAATAGGATCTCAAAAAGACACGCCTACTTCGTCGTATCGCGCTCCCGGTTCTCATATTACAAATCATCCAAAGCACCAGACACGACATGACAACCAAAAGGCTATTTATGGTCGTTTCCCAAGCCGTGTTTTTAGAGTCCAAATCTTACAAACGACACGAAGCGATACAACCCCCAAAAGGCTATGTGTAGTCGCATCGCGATACTAGTCCTGAGATCCCAAATCCTGTAAAGCACATGAAACGATAGAAGCATAAAAAGGCTATTTGTGGTCATATCGCGGTCCTGGTTTTTATATCACATATTCTGCATAAAGCCCAACAAACGATATGACCACAAAAAGGCTATGTGTGGTCGCATCGTGGTCATGGTTTGGTCTCGCCGGTCGCATCGCGGTAATGGTTTTTGTTTCACCAGTCCGACAAGGCACAACAAACGATATGACCACAAAAAGCCTATTTGTGGTTGCATCGCGGTCCGAGTTGTTCGATCCCAACTCCGGCAAAAGCCAATAACGACCACAAACAGGCGCGCTTGGTTCAGCCTGCGACGAGACCATTGTCGAGCCAGCCTGAAGCAGTTGCCCGACGATCCAAAACGCAATAACTTCTCTGAGTGGCAGACCGCCTGTCCAGAAGCACTGGCTGCCTGAAGAAAAGACTTATCACAGACAACTTCAAGTAACACTACAAGGTAAGCTATCATAAAGAAGCACCTCTGAGTGATAAACATCCTCTGGGCGCGCACTTGTTCCAGCCTCTGAGGAGACCGTTGTCAATCCGGCTTCCAACGGTTTTTGGACGATCTGAAACACAATAACTCCTCTGAGTGGCAGACCGCCTGTCCATAAGCACTTGCTGCAGTGGGAGAAGACACTGCATCCGCAGACCAACAAGCTTGGTTCTGTGCCTGCAGAAAAGAATGACAGCAGACAGTTCCAAGCAACAGCACAAATTAAAACATCACAAGCAAGCAACTCTGAGTGACAGCTATCCTCTGGGC
>CAXAMN010014636.1:3834-154523 GCA_963970005.1 Durusdinium trenchii | reverse complement strand
TTCAAAATATATCTCAAAAACATTATAAATCCAAATATATATATATATAATTCCTTTATAATATATTAATAATATTGGATTAAACAAATAAAACAAAAATACTTAAATATATCGTTTTTTGTTGTGAATGTATAATAGGTGTATTTTTTAAAGATATATCCTTTTAGGTAGATATCGCTAAAAATAATCAAACAATATATTCCTATTTATATTTATTCTATTCGATTGACACGAACATATTTTTAATCAATTCTCATCGATGGTTCAATAATTGCTCGATACCTTCCAGCCAGCATATCAACATGTAATTAAACATTCGAAACACCAACGCTTTGACTCAAATTACTCTCTCCGCACCTGGAATCAGGAGCTGCCAACAAGTCTTCTCGTTTTCCCTCCTTCACAGCCCATGTCAGAAGGTGCATCCGATAATTGAGACGACTCAACACAAACCCTTGGTAGGTGCAGTACGACAAGACCCAAGTCATGTTGTAAGCTAAGCATCGGCTTCTTGGATGGCTTGTAATTCTTCTTGTCATGTTTCGGTCCGTGAAAAACCGAAAAGCAAGACCTGAACGCTGCTGCAATGAGACCCCACCCTCCCTGATTGGTGGGGAAACCACCCTTCACTGAAAGACTTGGTATTGAAACATGTTGAAGCCAATGAAAGACCCAAAGAGGGACTTCTGTGCTCACTTCTCTTTGCTAATGCATCCCACAGAACGGTGCTCCTCCACCACCGTTCCTCCGTCCAGCACGACAATGCGATGAGCCCTGCGATGCTGAACTCACCAAAAGACCCCCAACTGTAACACAAGACCACGACATGGGGGACATGTTCTTTCAACATGCCATGCTTATATAACGTTTTTCTATTATATAAATACTGACAACACGAGATGGTAGAGACACTACTGCAATCAAACACCAGCACCTTGCAATGCCTTGCAAGGGGTGTCCAACGGAAGGCAAACAACAAGGGTGGAGGACTCCAGGAGCCACAACTTGGGAAGCTGAAGAGATCTACTCTGTCCTTATCACTCTGTTCCCGACAAGCCCTTGACAAGCATGATTTGGTTGAAGACCCTGGAACACCTCCCCGTGTTTGTCACTCTTTCACGAGTCTTCATGTTCCAGGAACCCACGCCATCCATTCCCTGACTCGCCCATCGCACCCGCCTTGCTACCGTGCGCAAGCGATGAGCAGCAACCTGGGTGAGCGGGGGACCCGATGGTCAACCACCCTAAGGCCCAAGAGGAAAACGATTTGACTTCACGGAGATGGGCAACAACGTCCAATGTAGAATCTTGATTCATAAACCTTCCCATTGTAAAACCTCTTCAATCCTTTTCATATCTTTATATATGGGGCTTGAAATATGATCAATGATTCTACATTAGACATGGATCATGCCTATGAAATTGGGCTCCTTTGTTGACGACCATTGTCTCAAAAAAGTCCCGGTTTTGCTGCCATCATCTTGATCCGATTACATTTTGCTACCTGACCGATCACATCGCGTCGCAGCTTGCACCTGACTGAGGTGGAGGCCAAAACGGCATGCCCTTCGCTGGCCAATTGAGTCAAAGTGCTGGCAACGGCCTCCTAATGGGAGAGACTTGAGAGACCCAGGGTGAGACCCCGGTCGATTTCATTCAATTTGGATTCCGAAGAAAGACATTGGATATCATTGGATTGAATCAAAAGCAAGCAGTTTCCTTTTAGATAGGCGACTGGCGAGGCCATATGGCGGACTAAAAATACCAAAGCACAAACATGCGTAAAAGAACAATTCTGATTCCCAGGACAAAGGTTTTTTGAGTCACGCTGATGAACGCTGATCCTCTTCCATCAGAATCCCATCTGTCTCGAGCTCCACAAGTAAATGAAAGAAACTGCACAAGAAGGCTCCCTGCATCCATAGTGGACAAAATACATCGAACAGAACCATGAGAGAAGCAAAATCTTCAATCAGGTTTCTCTTCCATCTTCGAATCCTTCAATGCTTGCGGTGTCTTCATGCGTCTTCATGTGTCTTGGTTTACAAGAGCGGACACAGTCCTCTGACTCCCCATCAAGAGCGGACGTGGGCTCATCCATCAGCAGCACAGGAGCTCCTGAGCCATCCAGGATGCCATCCTCTTGAAAACATGAGCAGAACACAGCAGACCACGCAGCCCTTTTAAATACAATGGAGGCCTTTTATTCTTCCATGACACAACCAGGACTTCATGTGGGGCGTGGACGTGGACGAACATCTCTTTGCGCCAATGTCCAAACACTAACACAACAGCCTTTCAATGCACCCCTCAAACCATGGTCGCTCCACTCCTCTTGCGATGGCTCTGGCGATCGCAAGCCTCAGAGTATCAGTTGAAGCACGTGGATCAGTTCTCACACTTTGAGTCTACACACCACAGTTTTATGAAGAACTCTTCACCATCAAGTCATAGAATGTTGTAGATACTCAATACTGCCTGATTTACAAGGTGACGTGGGTTATAGGTCTGTAACTGTTCACCTCCAGGTCTGACGTCGTTCGCGTTGCGTTGCCCTTGCAGCGAACACCGCGTCCAAAAACCGTCCTACTCCAGGACGTGTCCACTGCCCCACCTTCTTTATCCTGCTTTTGTTGCCCACACCGTTGCTCAACAAAACAAAACACAATGAAGCAAGTGTTTTGGTGAACAGCTTCAGAACAACCCACCATTCTGTGGCGCAACTTGAGGGTGCCAAACATGACGGGCCTAGAAGGCGGACGAACGAACGGTCACGCTCGTCGTCGGTCGGTCGGCGACCTGTCGAGGGCGGTGCCTGGCCTTTGTCGCTGACCGCCTGAGAGTGCAGAACCCCTCTCTCCCAGCAGCTTCTCTGCAGGTAACACCTGGCAGAACTGGCTTTTCTTGACGAAAAACCGTAGCTTTTTTTGAACATCAAGTTTAAATCGCACTGTCCAATCTGTCCGCCTGTTCTTGTTTAGTGGTGAAATATGTGGAAATACCAATTCCCCAAAAAGGTTTCTGCAGGTGATCCCATTTTCCCGGGTTCTCTTTTTGCCCCGTCGTCTGGCGGAACCGCACTGGGAAACGTTCAGTTCGCACCTGGAACATAGTGCTCACCTACTTGTTTGGTGGAAAACACTGCCCAAACCACATCAAACCTCAGAGGAACATGGTTTTGATGGGGGGAATATGGGGGAATCTTAATCCCAAACTGGGCCTCCTCACTCCTCTGAAAAGCAGGCCAAATGCCGGCACTGACTCCTTGATGACTCTCAATGCCTTCGTCTTCGTCTTCAAGTGGCTTATAGTTCAATCATGTTCAAACCGTCAACAACACTAATAGATTCAAAAAAGAATTAGATCAACCAGGCATTTTCGGGTTCTGACATGTTGACATGTTCTGAGGAATGCGTTGGAGAACCTGATGGGAAGAGGTGCTAGTCACGAGGCACCGTGAGCGGACAAAAGCTTGAGGCATAATGAAACTACGCCTATACCGAGCGCCAGGCAAGGTGCCAAAAAGCTTCACCGCACTCTTGGCTCAGTCACCAATGAACATCTAGTTTGTCTCGAATCGCTTTTTTTCCAGGCGACCAACGCCGCCGTGGTGTTTTCTGAAATCCATCGACCAAACCGACATCTCGGTCGACGTGCTTCGACGCGTTTTCTCCGGACGAACCGGGCATGTTCGATGAAGGACAGAGGAGTCTGATCGGTCTGACGGTCTCGAATGACCGCCTCTACAAAAGAAGTTGCTTGTGCAGCTCCCAAAGCAGCCCTCACTCTTTCTGCCTGACAACTTCTGGAACGCGTTTGAACAAGCGAAGTGAGGAACAAAAGGAACAAACAACAGGTTCTTCATGGTTCTTCCCGAAGTTTGGTGCTGTTTTCATGGAGATCTCCCCAGTTTTCAGTTCTGCAGCTCTACCATGCCTTGCCTATAGTCCGTCCTGAATGATCTGAATGGTGAACCATTGACGACAAGTTGTGACAGTCATTTGTTTGTGAATCCCTTACATTAGGACTCAAGCTACACTCTAATGCGACACCCTAGATACCAACACCGAATTGTTTTTGAATTACACATCACTTCCATCCATGTTATGTAGAACAACAATGAAACATACCAAATCATACCAACGTGTTCAATTGGACAAGATCAGGAATCTCCAGTTCAGCCACGTTCGGGTCCCTTACCCTTAGGATCCCTTAGGAATTGCTTGGTCAAAACACATCAAAACACATCCTCCCTTGCTCCGTCACATCCCCCGTGCCTCTTCTTTGTCATTGGCAAAGTCACATCCTCTCCGTTCGGCACGGACGATCGATCACTTCAGCCACGAATTCCGCAGCAGGCTGATGCCAAACGCTGAGGCTTGGACCATAAGCCACGTTGTCCACCACGGTCCGATCAAATAGAGCTGGATCCTGAGAACCAGAAGAACCAGAGCTTGGCATGGTTCAGAACGAGCCGACATGTTGCTCGCAAGAAACACGACATCGATGTTGCTCGAACAAGAGAGACCGGTCATTATACCGTCATTGGGGGGTTTGGACCGACTATACTATCGCAAAAAACCGGTGATCCTGGTCGACGACTCCCAGGCAACGTCGCACGTCCTGGGCGGGTGGGTCGTACGAGCGAAGCGCACCCCGTGCGTGGCCGTCCGTGACCGGGTGTCTTTCGTGAGGATCGACTAGTCGGTTGTTGTGGGGAAGAGTCCATAGTCTTTTTCGATTTGAGCCCAGAAAGATTTGTTCAGATGTGTTCAGTATTTGTCAAATGAATACTGGTGGACGAGATAGTGTGGGAATGTGATGATAGGGAATGGCTCCGGTGAGGAAAACACCGGGCATGTCTTTTCAGCCCCCTACTCAAGTCGTGGCTGGACTCGCCAAAAGAACATGTGGAGAACTGGTGAAAGAACTAAGTCGTCGCGGCTGTGCACCCAATCTATGCTTATATCACCTGTTTTTATGGAATCTGCAGCAATTCTGCAGCAATTGGCACGGCGTGGTCTGTTAGAATGATCTTCCGCGATTCCGTAACATTTGTGCAGCAATGCTCTTTGGGTGATTCTAGCGATTCTGGTGGATTACAGTAAAGCACCTCGAAAAGCTGGTATGCTACCTACTATAGGTGCTAGTCATTTCGACTGATTGGAAACGGTTTGGTCATCTGAAGCGTGCGCAAATGTGTGCAGTGTCGGACAGTTTGCCCATATGCGCGCATTCCTTGGGCCTTCGCGCACACGTTTCTCACCCCGACTGAGTCAGTGCTTCAAACAGTGCTTCCAACAGCAACCCGACTTGGACGGTGTCAACGAGTCGCGAGTCGCGTGTCGCGTCCAACGGTCCTTGAGATCAATATCTCGAAGGTCATGCCCATCGATGCGCACGGAACCCTCCTGCGACGATGTGCGACGATGTGCGACGCCGCGACCCAGTCCACGGTGTCGTCCGGTGAGCAGAAGAGTGTCGGACGAACATGGAAGAAATATGAAGACATGGCCAAAGAACCGGACTATGTCCAGCTCTTGACTTGTTGACTTTGATTTTGGGAAGTCGGAGCACTCTCTTGAGACTCTGCGTTGCTTTGGAAAAATGGTGGCTCTCATCTACGTTGCCTTCTTTTTCACACCCACAATTCCGGTTGACATACATTTGGCACTCCAAATGTATGTATACACAAAGTAGGAGGCCATCGCTATTAGGTTGGAGGCGCTATCAGGTTGGAGGCCATCGCTACTAGGGTGGAGGCGGAGGTAAGATATTTAACAGAAAGGAGCGCTCTGAGCGGCGCGTTTTTGCATTGTTTCATTTTGTTTGTATTTTGTTTCTATATTTGTATTGCGTTTCTATTGATTTTTGTGCCACTGAAAGAATACTATTCTGCCTCAACCCCCCCCCTCCCCCAAAGGCAATTTCCAAAATTCCAATTTTCCAAAATTCCAATTTTCCAAAATTCCAATTTTCCAAAATTCCAATTTTCCAAAAAAACCAAAGAAACCAAAAAAACCAAAAAAAACAATTGTGCCAGGACTTTGCCTCACCCCCTCTTCCCCCCATGGTCTGTGCAGAATTGGTTTTTTTGGTTTTTTTGGTTTCTTTGGTTTTTTTGGAAAATTGGAATTTTGGAAAATTTGAATTTTGGATTTTTTGATTTCCTGGGATGTTTTAAATTTTCAATTTCCTTGGAAGTAGACAATGCTACCACTTTCTCTCATTTCCAGAACAGTCTCTGAAACCCTCAGTGATTTGTTCATTAGGGTCTAATAATGCTCCTTCTGCTCCTTTAACTCGAAAATTGGTAATACCTGACATTTTAGAATTATAACCAGTAAAATTGACATCTGCAATTTTTTCAAATGACATACCAATAATGAATTTGTTCTTTCTGTATTGACGATACGAAAAACTTAAACTGTCATGTACTGTATAGCTCTTCTTAAATAGTAAAAGATTTATGATAATGATTGCGCTTCAAATTCTGTGTATTTCTGGGAATTGCTTAATTGAATTTGCCAACTTAAACTACGGGTGGCATCTTGAAAACCTTTGTAACTTGTAAGTCATTTGTATCAGCATTACCAGTATCATTAATTCTTCCATAGATCATAGGATTAATTCCATCTCTTATATACATAATTGTCAGGTAAGTATCGGTTCAGTTCTTCACCACTCCTTGGAGTTCTAAATAAGGTAATGAATGCTCCAGTCAGTTTAGAAGATGATTTTACAATATTCATATTAATTTCACCACCACCAGCATTGAATGTTTGGGTGATTGTGTGATAACAATTTGTAATGTTTCTTATCTTTGCCATTCCGCCCCCTTCTATGTCCTGCCATTCTAACACTCAATGGCTGACAAGTAGCACCAATATAGACATCGTCATTTTGTCATTTAGTATTCTGTAAAATTTTGCCTTGGAGTAATCCACCATAACATTACATATTTTAACTAAGTTTAAATGTTGTTTTAAATGAGTGATTGGGGTTAAATCCATTGCTTATATTGGTGCCGGGATTGATGTTCCAAAGGCCGTTCCCTTCAAAATTGATATAGCTGTGGCTCATTAAAGGGTTAGGTTCTTTCAAATCAGAAGTTACAGCGTAACCATCCAACATTTAAACAATATCGGATGGATTGCGGTAGTCAAGTCTTTTGGGACTTTTGTTCCTTTCCTTTTTTTTATTGTAGGGGTAGCATAGGTTGTTGTAGCAAATGTATTAGGTTGTTCTTGATTGATCTTATTACAGCACTTGCAAGGTTATGCCCAACCAAACGGGTTATTTCTGGTGACTTTTCCAATTCTTCTATAACATGTTTGTATTGCTCACTGTGATGAACATTTCTAGTAGGTACTAATAACAGATCATCCATAATATCCCTTGTTAAAGATCCATCACAACCACCTGTGCCACTTATGTATAAAGTCTTACTTGTTTTGTAAAAAGCACTTGGTGATGAATAGGCATTCCATAAGCCCCTGCGGTCTTCTATCTTCTCCTTGTTTGCTATATTTTTCTCTTCAGCATATAGTGTTCTATGTTGTTTAAAGTGATCATTTAAGTTTCTTGTAAAGTCATTCATTCTATCATTCCAATTTTGTTTTTTTTCATAATCACTGTAGGTTTCTTGACCGATCTTACTGAATAACATCTGGGCGCTTCCAGGCAGATCCTTCCAGGCAATGTCAGACACATCAATCATTCTCAAGAAAAAAAAATTAAAAAGGTTGAAAAATGCTCATTTTCATCGAAAAACGCGCCGCTCACAGCGCTCCCCTCTCATATTTAAACAGCAAAGGTAGCACCCCCGTCACCTCCACCATCCACTCTTCAGACTTTCGCATCCTCTCTGAAATCAGACCTCCGTTGGTCTCACCCGCCCTGCCGTGCTTGCCCACCTGTGGATCTGCTAGGCGGGCACACAACTTCAGCAGCGTGGACTTGCCGGCGCCACTCGCCTTACCCAAAACGGGTCTGGTCTGTTGAAATCAACAAGTTGAATTCTAATTTAATAAACAATATCTTTAATGCTCACTATATATTCAGTACACTGTCCAATTTTGTGATGATGATATCATATATGATTATGTTTCAATTGGTCCAACCGAAATGGGACGGCCCTAAAGATGAGGATCTCTGGTGTTGGGGTTCGGTTCATCATGATCCATCTGCAGGCTTCCAGGTTCGTTCGACTTCCATCGCTAGGTGAATACTTCCATTCTCGGAGCAGGTTTTGCTGACAATGCAAACCTTTTCATTTGGGGGGTGACATATAATCAAGAATCTACATTACTGTAGGAAGACTTTTGACAATCTCGAAATGTTCTGTCCTAAATCCAACAGAAAGACTGAGAAGCAAGGAACCACAAAATAGTACCTGCCTTTCGTTTCTGCCGAAAAACACACATATACAACTCATCTCAACAAACCGCCAAACTGACCAGCTTTGCAGTCCGAAAGTGACGAGCTCCGAGTAAGTGCAGCAAAGCTGCCCCAACCAAAGCCACCACTTCACCAGGCTTCACACCGAAGCTGACGTTCCTGATGGCCCAGCAATCCTGAAGAAGATCTGTTCCGGATGGCCCGGCTTGCTCGTCCGGATGCTTTGTAAGTGGAAGAGTCAGTGATGCTTTCTAAGAAGTGGAACATCACACTTCACCTTCATGATGATACGTAGTCGTACTCGAACTGATCATCTAGATGATGCTAGGAACTTTGCTACAAGTCCCAAAAGAGGCTGGGAAGCGGATCTCGGTTGTTTTTTGGGATGTTGGGATGAGTCACCTGGGGTCTTTGACAGTTTGTAACGAACCAAGTGGTCCAACTGGGTCTGACCCTGAATGTCTTCACTGTCATCCGCGGCTGGACAGTCCAGGCTCCTCTTCTGCTCCAGCATACCGAAATCCAACGCCATGGAGCTCCAGTTGACCACTGACCTCAGGAGCCACATGAAATTTCCGCCTCTGCTAGACAAGACATGCCATGAGCTTATTTGAAGTTCGTTCCAAATCGTGATTTCCGGAGCAAATTTCAGGGTCATCAGTCGGATCTCAGTAGGATCTCCAAGACCATCCATCCCTCCCTCCGTTCGAATCACGGTTCCGTGGAAAACGGCCTGTTAGAGGAAAACAGTCTTCGGTGCTGGGATCGTGTTCCGAGTCTCCAAGAAAGGTAGATACTGGAGACTGTATCCAAGGGGTTTGTTGGAGTCTAGCGGTCATGTTCCAAAGGACCTCAAGAGGATACTGTTCCACTTTCTTTCTCTAATCTACCTTCCAAAGACTAAAGTGTAACTACCTCGAGCTTCAAGAACCTATAAAATGATAGGTTCAATATGAAGACATCGTGTCTTTATCAGAATTCAAGAAAACATCGACTATTGAGAAAAAAAACATCGTGTTTTTTTGAAACCAGAGAAATCCCTATATAGATGCAGGATTTGTGATCATTTTTATCTCTTTCTATCCCTCCGTGCCGTCTACACGCAGGCTGATCTCTGCCCTTTGACGAGATTGCTGGCCTAACATGATCACCGCCGCCCAGGAACATGTGAAGTCACATTATACATGTTGGGCAGCAAAACATTTTTTTACAATGGTTCTTTGATCCAAATCACTTCACATGTCCTGACCCTTGATTTATACACTGCCTCCTCATTGGAAACAAACGTGTATGCAACAGCTCACACCCTTCGATCCCAGCCCGTGGATCGCAGCAATGGACTTTTCCAAGCAAATGGAGCAGGCGTGATCTCCTGCGCAAAGATGTTTGAAGACGGAGTTGCTTGAAAGAAGTGTGCAAACATGCTTATACTGAGTGCGTCAAGTGTACCACGTGTACATTTTACAGAGAAGATGTGCATAATTGTGCATTTATATATGCAGGTGTGGGTGAGAGGGATTTAGAACGCGTGATGCCTGCCCTCCCCTTTCAAAGATTTTGGCCCAGAACGCGTGTCCAGTGCTTTTGATTTAAATAGGCAGTGCAATGTCGTCGGAGAGCCTGGACTCTACCAGAAAGCTTCCGCTGAATGATTTGGCGACTGAGTGGGAGGCCGAGAAGGTGATCAGGGACCACTTGAAAGGTGACAATGCTGTTTTGTTTCCTGAGAATGTATCGGAATCTGTCAAGGCAGCAGCCGAGCCTTACATCCACACCTTGCTTGTGCCTCTTTTGACGCGAATGTCATGCATCCCAGGGTCCCCACAGCCAGCAGTTGACCCCTTGAGGGAGCAGCTATCTTTGCTGTATCACAATTGCTCGAAAGCAAAGGGCGCGGACGATGAAGATGTAGTCCGCGATTCGTGGATGGTGCGCAAATTTCTCGGACTGGTCAAGATGAAGTGCAGGGTCGGCAAACCTTCTAATGTCATTTGGATGCAAAGTGAAACGAAACATTGTACATATACAGATTTTAGTTCATCATGCTTTATATCGCCGCTCTTGCAAATGGTTTCTAAGCTTAGCACCAAGCCATCTGCATGGAATATGTGTGCATGCTCTTTGTGCTTGCTCCATAAAGCCACAAAATAGACCTCACTGAATTGGTGAGTCCGAGGACCGGCGATTCCAGCAGCTCTGCTTGATTCTCAAGCCAGAGTTGGAGGAGTCAGCGTGCGCATTCTGTGTTCACACACGGACCCACATACTATATACAGCCACATCATTTTGTTTAAACTTATTGATAGCGGTGCAGTCCCATATCTATGAAGCAGGGTCTCCCATATATCAACACACGTGCACAGGAGATGATCGATGGGATCAACCGGAAGCAGGACGAGAAGCGCGCACGCCGATTGGCCATGAAGGAGACTTGGACTGTTTTCCATCGCCTTGATAAAACCTGTCTTCTAAAGCACGCTATGCAAGAAAGGCTTTATACATAAAGGCATAAATTTGTAATATTAAATCCCGGGCACCCACAACCGTCTATATATATGCAACATGAAATGGTCTCCAGCGCACGTCGCAGGCAACTTCGGCTGACGATGCTGACAATGACGCTGATGCATATGATTCCTCTTCTTCGAGTGAGGACTCTGACGTTGAAGTGGTTGAAGAGGTGGTAGGGGTGGACATACCAGATGTTCCCACAGCCTCAGCACCTGTCCCTGCTTCAGGGAATGTGGAAGTAGCGAAACCCAGTGAACCTTCTACGCCCGCCCCTGCCGCTGCCACAGATGTGGCTTCCGCCGCGGTTGCAGCCCCATCAAATCCGCCTTCTGTGAGCCACCAAGGTGTGAAGGGAAATTCGGGGGTGACAACTGACAACGTACAACCTTTATAAATTGGGGTTTCCAGGTCGATGCGTGTTCAACAAGTTTTCTCTGTGTATGCTATATATAGCGCTACGCCTCATTGTCAGTGGTTGATTGTTTATATATATATATATATAGTATATAGATAAGGCCTGACGAGTGCAACGAGGTGAGGAATGTAAACTGTATAGAAATTGTCCTGCAGCACGTTGACGTTATATAGTTCAATGTGATGGACTTAAAAAATTGTGCAAATGTGCGCCCACATTTGCGCAGCGTGTGTGGAGGTGACAACAACCAAGCGGAACAGCGAGAGAAAATTCTGAAGCGGCTGGCAGAGTTCAGGGCCCAGTCTTTTGTGTTTCCAAACAACTTTAAAGCGTATATGGAAGTCATGCGCAGGGTGTATAGTGTTTTGCTGTATCATGCACTGTGCCGGCTTTAGGTTTTCACGATTTGGATTCATAATTTTGTTGAGGATTCAATCCCAGAAGAAGGCCTTGGTTGAAAAAGCTGCCTTGCAGCCGGTCGACAAGTCCATCCCAGGCACGGAATATATGGGAAAAATGCCTTCTGGAATGACAAAGGTGCCCCAAACAAACTTATGGTGGTTCAGCCAGCCGTGGCATTATAGCATTTCTGATGTTCAAAATCACCACCCCAGCACTCATGCCTATATAGAACAAGTCCTGTACGCATGCATGCGCGTGAACCTTCTCATATATACCATGGTGTGGCAGGTCCCACTGGTCCCACTGGTTCAACCGTGGATGTGATGGAGACCCTTCCAATGGATTCTTTGGAGATTGAGGAAGCCGCTGCTGTGAATGCTGCTCCCCGAGCGGTTCCCTTGGTGGCATCACGTGGCCTGTCACCAGAAAGCCTTCGTGTTGAGTACCGCCGTTGCTCGGGAAAAGAGCCAGGTGAAGGGACAGCTACGGTTGTTGGAACTGCCCCGACACCCCCGATGACCTCTCCTCCCAATGCCACGGTGGCAGCTGCAGAAGTTGCCGCATCACCTCCGGCGCCGCTTCCAGAGAGGGTGTCTGAGGATGGGGTTATGAAGAACACAGGTAAAGTTTTGCTGTTCATGCGGACGCACACGGTCGTCCACACCCACACCTCCAACCATTCGCTTGCAGGCAATATAGCAAACAAAAGACATTAGGTTTACAAACTGGCCTAAATAGTATAGACTGACAGCAAATTCCTATATATCACACGATGAGTAATATGATGCATGCATGCATTCATATCTATGTGCCGGATACTTCGTGCAACATACTATAACGCACGCATATGTATGCATGAGCATGTTCTCGTAATTCACGCTGCACTCACAGATGCGTACCTTTTCCACCCTCAAGTTTGTATGTGGCTTTGACTTGACAGGCAGGCCATGCGCAAACACTATCATGCGTATATATATATATATACACATGGACACTTGCAAGACTTTATGTTTGCGCTTGCTTATAGACGACAGAAAAGAGACGTGGACAATAACTTATCAGTCCAAGTTGTCGTCTATCGCGTTGCCACTTGTATACATTCCCCTGTTTCCATGTCCTTTTTGACTCACGCTCCTCAGGAAGCGCAGCGCAAGGACGAGAACGGCACCATCCCAGCAGCACATGGCACCGTTGGCGCAGATGCAGAGGCAAGCGGCGGCAAGCATGCTGCATCCCACGAACCGGTAAAGACTGAAGCAGTTGGTGGCCAGAGTTCCAGCTCTCTCCTTCAGTCTGCTGAATTTGTGTCACGACATGAGCAGCTGAGCTTCAAGAAGGACAAAAAGGGCAAGAGGAAGAATGGAAAGGATACAAAGGCGAAAGCCAAGGGAAAGAAACGTGGCAAAAAGGCAAAGAAGGCACCAAGGAAGGGCAGGAAGACACGTGCTTCGGCTTCTTCATCTGGCCAGAAATCAGCTGGATCTTCCGCAACGAGGTCAAAGACATCCCGCAAGCGCCAGCTCCTGAAGAGGGCGTCTTCGAAGCTTGTGGAGGGCGACGGTGAGATGCATGAAGAGGAGGTTGAGGAGGCTCCAGTTGAGTCAGAGGCAAAGAAGGGACGTCGAGGCAAAGGTAGGAAGTCAGCCAAGGTTGAGCCAGCCCATGAGATGCCTTTGGAACCTGGCCAGTCTGAGGCTGAGGTGGAGGGTGTTCCGAAGCGGAAGCGGGGCAGGCAGCCTGCAGCAAAGTCAAAGGCGGACTCCAAGACGATCAAGCCCAAGGCGGCCGCCAAGAGCAAGGCCAAGGCCAAGGCCAGAGCGACCAGATCTCGACGCCAAAGCCCCATTGATGACATGCTGGAGAGCCCCTTGCGATGCAATACTGTCATCTCAGGCTTGATCGATTGGACTCAGCCGTTCGCCCCTGAGCTGGATACGCCCGGCCACGAAGAGGCGGTGAAAAAGTTGGTGCGAAGCAAGCTTGGACCTCTCAAGACTTGCAAGTTGAACATTTACTGGACGAGGAACGCATGCGGTGTGAGCGTCACGGAGGATGGCAAGAAGACGAAGGACATCAATCACTTCAGCTGGAATGGTAGCACAGCAGCCCCACGGCATAAGCTTGCTGTCGCGGTCCGTTGCGCTGAACTTGCAGCCCCTTGGCAGGAACACCTCAATATATAGACTATATAGGACATGAATATACACTTACACATGAGAATGGCAACGTTTTTGAGCCTCCTAACCATCCCCAACCGAAGTACTTTCGGTTGGGGATGGTTGGGGGGATGAGAAGTGATGTTTATATAGTGAATTTCCATTGCGCGACACACTGATTGTTACTATATACGCGTGTGGCGCTTCATGAGCATGTAGAGTGCCCAGTGAATAAAATCAATCATGAGCGCCCTCATTGCCCAGGCCATTGGCATGGACAATGAGAGTCCCGGCTATGAGAAGGATGGCCCTGAGATTGTGAAGTTGAAGCTCAATGCAGCCTTGGCTTTGCACTTCCTTGCAAGCGGCGACCCCACGACGTACCAGTCCTTCTGGAACGCTGTGTGAGTAATTGGGCATTTTGTTCACGCAGGCATGGATGAAAACCTGTCTGCAAGCTATCTTGTGCGTTGGCATTGTTTCAATCATTTGTATAGATGGCATCTTCTTGCAGGGCTGACTCACAGCCCTGAGCCTTTGTGCGGGGGATGTGCTTGCACTTGCATAGCTCTGAGCAGGTCGCTTCTCAACTCCCGTGTGCACATGCAACTAACTGCGCAGAACACGTGTGCATATCTCCCAGCATATGCGTATAGACTGTATATATATATATACCCAATATCTATAAACATCATGTTCACTGCTTGTGTATCTGCATTTGGTACGCTTTGGTAAATGTGTTTCCATCGAATATCGTGAACATCACTCCTAGTACCTGCTCAGTAGGCTCGTGCGGCACAAAGAGCACCTAATCCTTTGGGGTTCCGTCATCTATACATCAGGCTTGAACGGCATCAGGGAAAACAAAAGGTTACATTACTCACTTTGTGCTCAAAGTTGGGATGGATGGATTGCAATCACTCAGTCTTGTGATCTTGTGGTCCTGGGTGAAAAAACAGCCTGTGTATCCAAACCTTTAAACCTTGCCCGCAGGCCGCATGCCTCGGAATCGCCGAGGTCAGCGGTTCAAGGTGCGATTCAATAAACACAAACGGGCACGAGCTGCTGGCCTGTTTGCAATTCAGTTCTGCGGCCGTCACTTTCGCAATTGCAAGTCCAGCCAGCACGATGGGTGTTACACGTTTCTCAATGAAGTCTATAGAGTCTATATAGTCTTCATGCATTTGTATAGGAAGGGTTCCGAGACTTCTTTTTTACAATCCGTTTCTCCGCTGCTTTTCAAGACTTGTTTCAATATAGGGCAGAGTGGTGTACATAGAGGCCAGCCTTGCTTACAACATAGAGGTAATAGGTATAGACGCTCATAGATGAATGGCCCAGCCTTGGATGCTTTCTTCTACCGTCTACGTGTTCTTGGATGCCCAAGGGCAAGAGCCTCAAAACTGTTTGTTGAAAGCCATGCCACTGATATACGAGGGCAAGCGCAATGGCATTGTTTGTCTTAGAGTTACCAAGTCTTTTGCAACACGAGTGTGTATATAGATACAGTATATGTGTGAACCCTGTCATTGGCCCAGGTCATGGCCTTGATCATCTTGATGGTCATGTGGACGACCAGCATCAACCTCTCTCAGGACGCATTAAACACGGGTTTTGGTGAATGCATATGTTTTTCCGCACGTGTGGGAAAATCATTGAAGTTGTATAGCAAGATATTCTTATCGGTCTATATATTGCTTCTTACAAGGGGAACGAATGCAAACAGTTTCTCGCAGGAGTATGACTGCATTGAGTTTTACGCCGGGAAGGCGAACCTGACAAAGATGATGAAGTTGGCAGGGTATCGAGCGGCAAAGCTTGACTTTCTCTATGGTGTGAGACCTTCAGGCAAACAGCACCAAACCAATCCGATGGATTTGTTGAGTCCGTCGGGCTTTGGGCTTCTTGGTTCATGAGACTGTATAGAAAAGAGTGCTGAAGTGCTGGGCCAGTTGGGAACAGTTTCGATGTATACAACTTCCTATCAGCCACATGGATGATGTATTATAGTTCAAGTATAGAAAACCGTGAACGGTTTCCGCCCTTGACCCTGCACATGCTCGCTCACGTCAGGTTGGCCGTGGCCTGTCTCTTGAAGTGCTGTTCCGGGTCATTCCTGGCAATGTTTGCAATCAAGTGTTCAAGCTGGACGAGCATCAATCAGGGGACTTCACATCGAAGCTTTTGTTCACCAGTAGGGTTTGATGCCTACCCTTCCGTGGAGCAAGCAAATGCACTTCTAGAGCGGACTCTTTCCAGCAAGAAAGCCTTACTGTAGCCAACCACTACTTTGGAACAAGCCTTTTTGGTATGTGACAACGGAACAAACCCCGTTCCACCCACACTTTTATCCATCCAATAGTCCAAGCATAATATATATATAGTCCTGAAGTGGGCTTTGCTTTGGTGACATCCCAGGACGATTCTTCTGATGATTGTGGTCACGGCTCTTGGAGGAACATGGGGGCTGGAACAACCAAATAGCAGCTGTTTGGAGTTCTTTCCGACGTTCAGAGCTTTTTTGAACAATATGTTGGACAGCCATGGCTCCAGTGCAGCCACGAGGTTGCATTCTATAGTGCATAGCATATCTTTGCTTCCAAGCTTAGGATCCCTCCAGGTTTACAAAGGGTCATCATGCATTTACTTTCTGAACATGTGGCCTCACATCTTTTTGCAGCATATGTATATAGATCATTATTTGGTTGGAGTGCGCCTTCTATGTAGCTGTGGGACCGGCCCAACCTTGAACTGGGATTATATCTGACCACTTTCCAATGTTGCATTTTTGTACAGCAGTATGTCAAGTCCAAACATGTCTCAAGGCGTCTGGGTGCGTTCACATTCCCACATTAAACATTTGGAAGTTAAAGCTGGCACCTTTTCTCAAAGGGTGCTGTATATATAAACATATGTAAACATCTGCATTTATATATCGATCGGCTGTATGTTCAACATTGTTCAACCCGATGTCACAAAAAACGCCAGCTGTCATCTTCAAAGCCTATATCAACATTTTCCACATCTGGCTCAGGTTACGCGGACCCAGTGGTGGATGGGCCACTACCACGCACCTACTCCGAAGCGGCATTTTGCATACTCCAACTCCCCTGTTATTGGCAACCTTGATAGGGGAGTGTTGTCTGGGTGGAAAAAGCGTGAGCAGAAGAAGGTCAAGACAGCCATAACTTATATGAACAAGCAGGGCAAGAAGTGTTACAAGGGAACCCCTGAACTACGCTCGACGGAGAATCTTGCCAAAAAAAGGTGTTGTAAGAAGGCGATCCATGGAGGATAGAAAGGAATCGGATATGTATCTGACTTTATGTGCGTGAGGTTTGGGCCTAACCATATAAGAACGCTATATAGATATACTGTATATATGATGGAGTTTGGGTTGAAGTGTGATGTGAATAGCAGGGTCCTGGAGATTGTAGCTGAGGATCTACCCGGTTCAATTTGGTCGTGCCTTGGTGGACCTGATGCCTCACCTTCTTGGAACTCCACGTGGCCAAGCAAAGCTCCCATGCCAAGTGCCCCCAGCTGCTGCCTCGCTTGAGGCAATGCCAAGTGAAGACTTTGGCCTAGGCTACAGCCGGCTCCAAGAAGTGTACAACTATTTGAGGCGAGGTAAGAACCTTGCAATTCCCAATGAATGGGCCCATTTGATCCCTCCCCCCTCTTAATTCATGAAACATTGCTAGTTGGTGTGGCTCTTTCAACGGTATCTGACATATACCTTTGTTCTATATATATAACCTATATAAAGGGAAAACCTCCTGCAAACGACTTTTTCACAACAACACCATGCCGTTGGATGGAGTATGTACAAAGATCTGGTGACTTCCCAACTTTTTCCTGACAGAGGGGAGGGATGGGCGCCTTTGTGGGTTTCTTGTTGCAAAATTGAGCAGAAGTCCATGGGTGCAACCACGGGGGACGCATGTTTGGGGTGTTTTGAGAGTCACTTCAACTCCTTAACTTACACACACATACTTTTTCGAACACACTTGTGTGAAATATGTTGCACTGGATACCAAAAAGTGCGGTTCAAAACTAGAACCCGTAGATAACCCGTGGCAAACCGTGGCGAACCCGTGGATACCCGTGGCAGATTTTTTAAACTTCGTGTTTCCTTAAAACATCGTATTTTCCAAACCCGTGGCGAACCCGTGGATAACCCGTGGCAACCCGTGGAGAACCCGTAAAAAAATATGGGTTCTCTAGCTCTGAATTTGGTGACCTTTGAGCGTGGTTTTCTGCGCTTAATTTATGATGTTGTCATCTATACGCGCTGCTCTTGAAAACAACAATCGATCGATGTTTCATTTTTGAACTCTGTATGAAAGTCCGGGGTAGAACACTTGTAGGAGAAAGAAGGCTACATGGGTTGGCGTTGTGTGAAACGATGCCTCAAAGAGAACTCGTTCTTGTAGGATCAAGGATCACGCCTCTCCGGGTCGTATACGCTAAGCGTTTGGGTCTTGTCAAGTCATGGCAATTGATCTCCGGAGCATGCCAACTTCATCTCGCATATGGAGCTGTGGCACTTTGAGTGATGGTCTTCAACATGTTTCTGATGAAGCGAAGCAGTTGGAGGACGAAGAGCTAGAGCTTCAGCGCCAGCTACAGGCGCTCATGAGATATTTGTCGTTTTGATCGGGCAACCATTCGATATACACATCTTTCACGTATAGCATCACTTGGGTCTGTGAAATACTAAATATACACGTTGGCAAAGATGTGGCTTCGGCCTGTGAATCATGATTCTGTATTCCTCAGACATACCTGTCTATACACCTCGTATCCATCACCAGTTAAGAGTGCTTTCTTTTTGAACTTGGACCGAAGATTCCCTCCAGTACACGCACAACTTCCTGCTCAGTTCCAAGAGCAAAGACGGACACCTGTGAGGCCTTGGGCATGCTGCTACCCAACGAAGATGTGACTTCATCTGGGACGGAGGCTTTCGATGGGTTTCTCGTATATACAACTGTTTGTATATAAAGTTGTTTGCCTGGACTTCAGGATGTGTCCAGACTTTCCAGTCCAACAAGTGCCACTTGTATATGATGAGCGCAATAATTGGAATGAGAGGCACACATGTACACAATCACCTTTGTACACTGCAAATGTGTGGAACGTCTTGGAAGTGGAACTGTTTAATATATACACGAAGGTTGGTACCGCACCGCGCCCCCCATCCACTGCCAGGCGACCGCTGAGCGCACTTCTCCACCAGCGACGCCTGCTGCCAACAATGCTGATGGAGCCGTTGCTGACGCTGAGACTTTAGAGGCTGAAACATGGGTTGTTCTTACAACCGAGAGAACAGGTATATGTGACACCCACTTTGGCGTGATGCTTCAATCCCACATTCAGTGTGACGTTTGGGATGTTCGAAGACTGCTTTGTACATCGATCCACCAACCGCATGATCGGCTTCCCAAATCACCGCGTATGTTTCCACATATATACCGGAAAATATAGACACTTGCAGGAGCGTCTTTCTTCAGAAAACCCTTGGCTATGCCGCACGGGTTCGCGTTGAGAGAAGGATATGGAAAATACTGGACATGAACCTGTTTCAACACTTGAATCCTGGTAACGCTTGCGCTCCCCTCTGGAGGCTACGGAGTCACAGCTTCGTGACGCTGGCATCGAGATGAAGCAGCAAGTGGAGATTCCAGATGCTCCAGAGGAACCGTTTTTATATACAATTGTTCAGGGACCATCTTTATTCACACGCGCATATAAACTGAATAACGAAAGACTCCATCAACATCATTGTAAGCAAATAACTTGCAGTGAGAGGAACAAAACACCAAACCGGCCAGGACCCTGCCCGTCCTGTGGCCACACCCATTCGTTCTACGCTCAATTCTTCAGAAGAGCTACCTGAGCAATCTGACAAGGCCTTTGTTTTTGCCCTGACCCGCAAAAGCACATTGCCCCATTCACTGCCGCAGGTGCCCGATGAGAAACTTGCTGCCACCCAACAGCCTCACCGTTCACCAAAGCTGCGCACTCGCAAGGAGCCTGACTCGTTGGCGCCAGGCGAGTGCCAAAGACCATGTCTATATATATATATACACACATTGATACAGTGCCTATATATATGGCAGTAACCAATGCACATATGATGTGATTCAATCATTGGTTCATATGTCCATGGATACAAAGCCTTGGCAACAAACCTATAGCGATCAAATAGATGTGTGTGTGTGCGTATGTGTGTGTCAACTTGCTTGAGCGTGGGTTTTGTATAAGAAGTGTTGCACGCACATGGATGTTGTCGAGTTCTTGTAAGACCGAAGCCTTGGAATTCTGGCAATTGAACGTATCATCACGTGAATCCTAATTGTGGTCCCACAACACTATATATACACATGTGGTTGGTCGCCGCTATAGCTCGTGTGCTCTCAGGAGCTCTTGCGTGAGGCTGCAAAGGCACGCATCCGGCGTATGGTGGCTCCTCACAAGGTTCGTACTGGATTGCAGGTTCCAGACTTTGTTCGTGAAGCCTGGAAATCCAAAGACCAAAACGCGATGGCAAAGATTCTGATGGATGCCAACTGGGATAAGGATGGGTGTCTATCGTGTTGTGTTAGCATCATGAATTGCCTTGACTCTGAAATGTTTGCTTCTCCCCATGTCTCCAATACTTTGGCAGCTCTTTGCTGTATAGGACAAGTTCATCAGCACCGTCGAAGTGATCATCCGGAAAAAATCCTCGATCACAGTTTGGGTGGACGAGGAATGGTTGACAGAACGTGAGATGAAAGAGAAAGGGTGGAGTGCGACCCTTCAATGCATTTAGGTGCGCAAGTTAACCATGTATGTGATCGAAACAATATCTTGACAACCCTGGGTGCACTTCAGTTATATATAGATGAGTCGCTTCATCAACCCCCACAGGATTCAAGACTCCAGTACATATATGGTTGAAGATTGAATATGTAAGTTCAGGATGATATCTTTATATATACAAATGACTTGCAGGCACGCATTACCACCAGATATACTCTCGGCACATCTCGGCACCACCTACGCAGCCAAGGGCGCGGATCGCTGGATGCAAGCGCGCTTGTGAAGCCAAAGCCGCAACGCATGTCAGGCACCAATCCATTGGGACGGATCGTTCCGGATGCGTGCGATGTTCCGCAAGTGAGTAGGGGTGCTAATATATATGTATGAGCAAGTCCTTGAACGTTCTTTCATATATCTGTTTAAGGACAGACAATACGTTGCTGTCTTGTCGCGCGGCAGGAAGAACGCCTACGACGGTGAGATTGAATACTTCGTTGTCGTGAAGGAGAAAGGACAACGAGAGGAGTCCTACATACAGGAAGAAACTCAAAGAAGCCTCACGAAGGCCTGTTTAATTTTGGTGAAGAGTCCAAGTTTATTGGAAGGCAAGATACGCAAAACTTGCAATGTATATGGGTCCCTCCCAGTACTCCCATGCTTTCCTTAATTCCTGCAAGCGTTCTTTCTATATTAAAAAAATCAGGAACACATGCACCGGTATGCAGAACCGAATATGCCATCTCCAGGCAACCACCGCTCCGACGCTGGCCGATGATGCTTTCAAGGGCCTCAGCGCTGCAGAGGCGAGGACGGCGGCAGAGAAGGCGGTGAAGGTTTCGCCTGACGGAGGGAGCGCGACATCCCAGGAAGTAGAGGTGGGATTTGGAAAACCTGATTGGTTGAAAACAAAACCAACAGACTTTACAAGAAAACATGCTTGTGTTTACCAATAAAGCGCCTTGGCACATTGTTTTAGATTGCTCACCCCTGCAAGACGAAGACCACCTTCCAACGCTTCATGTCATCTATGCTTCAAAAGGCTGGCCGCATTCGCAGCTTAATGAAGGACCTCAGGGAGAACTATGGTTCATGCACCAGCACTTCAGGGTACCTTTACTGCGTCATTTCATAATCCCCTTTGTTCGGAAGACACTCACCTGCCTAGGGACTTCTAAAGGATGTAGATGATGAAACAGTTAAATATATATATATATATATATAAATATATACACAGAAACAAACGCATGACACTCGTCACCGGCTCTTTGTGCCAAGGAATCTTTCCTCACTCCAAGAGGCATTGAAGTTGATCGATGGTGAGTATGACTCATGCCATGAGTTGTGGGCGAAAGGGGAGATCAGCAGTTTCAACGTAGAGTGCCACGCTTACACATCTTCTTGTTTAATCGGTGTACAGTATATCAACAAGAAACGAGTTGTGTTTTTTATACACAGAAAGCTCTCTTTGGCACATAGGTGGGTGAAGTCTGCCAACGACAAGATCAGACAGTCCACGGCCACGTCCCATACTCATTCCTTTTTTGATGAACAATCGATACATGAAATGGAAACATGTCCTGTTTTTTTGGTACCTTGCATTTGTCTATAGATAGAGTAAAGCTACATCAAGAGTTTGAAGACTCACATCATATATGTCACCTTCCACTTGCCCCTCCAAAGTTCCGAAGGTGTAGCAGAGCCTGCGCGATGGAAATCAAAATCCGGAGCACACCTTAGCGTTGTGATGCTCAATGGTCATTGTGCTGCAGGTTCATGGTAATTTATCGCATCTAATTGTGTTTCATGTTGTTTCATGTCAGTTGTGAGTGCTCCTATAGGACTGCGAAGAAGTATGAGAAACGCAGCGCTGGTGACACTCATGAGGAACCCGCGGGTAAACGGCGTAAGAAGGAGAAGACGGAGAAGACTGAGAAAACGGAGAAAACGGAGAAGAAGGATAAGAAGGAAAAGAAGCAAAAGAAGTGATCGCGTCTTTGGGCCACTAGATGGCACATTTTGCTCATGAGAGCACACATGTTCATCGCTCGTTGCAGAAAACCCGTGTGACCAGGGACACGGGATAGCGCTGCAGCGAACTGGCTGGAAGCCATTCAATCTCAGGGTAAACTCTTTTTGGGTTGATATGGTGGCATTGCTGCTTGTTTGATGAATCTCTTGTTTTCTTATAGTACATCTGTGTCAATCAAATAATGTGTTTGTGGTCCTTGGGGGGTTGACAGCGGCATCCTGCCACAAACGGATATCAATCCGCTCTGCACTCGATCGTCAAGAAAAGTCTTTGTGAGAAAAGTCTATGCGGGTGACCTAGGTTCGATAGAGCATGGCGCAGCTTCACGACTTCACGATCCATGCCCTCTCCCCACCACGGGCCAGGTGCTGGGCATGCAGTAAGCACCATTGCCGGTGACATTGGCGAAGGCGTCTGAACCTCAAGCGCACGATTATTCAACCTTGTAGACATGTCTTTTGGTTTTGCTGCCAGCAGCGCTGTCTGCAGCGTATCTGGCTTCTATATACATATGAGACTGAGAAACTCTGTGCAATGCCACGTTTGCTATGAAAAGACTCTTATATATAACAAAGTCTTATAAATATGACATAACCTCGTATATTTCATAAATATATCTATATATATATGACATTCAATCGTATATATACATACCTTCACCAACGGTGCTGATGGTTGCAAACGATGGGGCGGATGAAACAGCAGAAGAAGAACTCCTGGATTTGCTCACTTGCCACCGCTCGGAGCTTTGGCACGCAAACATGTTTTTGCAAACCGTCTTCAAAACTCCTCCAATTCATGCCTCCTGCCTCGCTGATGAAATGAGGAATCCGAGTGCCCCTACCCATGGAAAATGCCTTCGTCGTCTCAAGCTTCAGCTGCCTCTTCGCAACGGACGGAGGGGCCGGTACCAGTGAAAAGGGTGAGATCATCAGGGGCTACACTGTCTAAGATACTGCCTGGGTTTCAAAACGATGCCACCCGTGTCATGGGAAACTTACCAGCCAAATTGCTTGAGCGTTCCGGCCTGCAGCAAATGGTCCACCATGCCAAAGCTCTCGGCTGCATCTCGTTTCGACTTCCCAAATCAGTTGTTACAGCTGGGGCCATTCTTCACCATTGTATTGGAGTAGTTGAAAGCGTGCTGGAAAAGCAATACCCTCTTATCTTCAAGATTGGCTTCACTCATGATGCCGTGTGGCGCTGGTCGAATGGTCTCTACGGCTATGCTGTTTCTCGAGAGAAATGGTCAAATATGATCATCTTGCATATAGCTGATGAACCCTTCAGTGTGGCTATGCTTGAAGCTGCCTTGATCAACAGATTTCATGGATTCTTGGCATCATACGGATTTGGTTTTAAGGGGTGAGATTGCAATACCAAAAGCTTCCAAACACTATATGTTGACTATATTGCTATACAAACTGTGAGCCTGAGACCTCTTCCATATATATATATATATATATGCACGAGCAAACATGAGCAAGCTTAATGAATATAATGCAAACATTATCTTGCATCGCACTGTCTTGTGCCTCAGGACTGGAGGGATGCCGAAATGAACGCCGTGGTGGAGATAGCGTGAAAGCTCCGCAGAGCTCTGATGACTCTTTTATGTGCTACCTTGTGTATAGATCTTTTGCAGTCAAGCCAGCCCCTTGAGCGCCCGCATCCACTCAAAGATTGCATGTTCATATACGATGTTTATTGATCGAACAAGTGAACCCTTGCACACAGACCGGATCATACCGGTATGCAGCTTGCCTGTGACAAACTATATACTGTAAACACCAGAAAGCTTCCACTTTCAAGCTTGCTTGGGGGCTGACTCAAGAACCGTTGCATTCCTTCAATTAAGCCAAACCTCTGTATATATGGAACAGGGTTCTTTAATCCAGTTCGTGGAAAATCAGCGCTTTGGTTTGATTGTACTTTGCATTGCCCGGGATGACTGTGTCCAATGTTTACCAGCCTTACTGCACAGCATTCTGCACATGGCAGTCATGAGTCATTAGCGACACCAATTCAGTACATGCGAGCACACGCGCAATTCAAGTGACAGTGACGGCATTCGTTCTGAGGTCTCATCTTACAGAGCCTCGATCAGGACTGCAAAAGGCGTGGTGGCAGATTTAGGCGAGTCTGCTGCGTCTAGTTCAGGCGGATTGAGCAGGCTTGCACAGATACCTGAGAAGAATTCGGAGCGGGATGGCCAAAAGCTCATGAAGAAGTTGAATCTAGCTTTGCCCGTGGAAATGTCCACTCTTCAGAAAGCCCCAGGTGTCCAGTATGATGGTCACATCTGCGTTCTGAAATTGGAAAGCTGGGTAAAGTTCATCTTGAGCATTAATGCCTGGCATGTGTTTTGTGGATTGCATGCACCGGACGAACGCAGGGAGCGTGCGATCCTCTCACATTTCTGGAAGCTTTACCGGGAGTATGAACCAGCTCATGCCATGTGGTCCCTGGTGGACCAGGGGAAGCTTGACGTCAGCAGATGCGCTCCCCTTCTTTTGCACGGCAATGAAGGGCGGGGGCGTAAGCGCACACCTTTTCTGGTTCTGAGTTGGAGTTGCGTTCTTGGATTCGGTACATTGTTGGCGAACAGCTTAAGGAAAAAGAAACATTTCTTGAGTTTGAAGTTGAATTACAGTTCTTCTACACACTTGCACCGGTTCCTTACCTCAGTGCTCCCCAAGATGACAAGGGACGAGGAAGCTCTACAAGACCTGCTGCGTTGTGCCACGGACTCCGCTTTGAAGCTTATGTTGGAAGGGATCACCAGTCCACATGGAGAAAAATTTTACGCCGTGACCTTATATTGTACGGGAGACTGGGCTTGGATTATGAAGGCCGGCAATCTAGCCCGCGGATTTGGACACGTCATCAAGCGACCAATGAATGAACACACTCAGCCAAAAGGCATATGTCATCTATGCCGAGCAGGCCAAAGAGATGTGCCCTTCGAGAACTTCCGGTTCTATCAAGGGGATGAAGTTCCAAGCTGGCATTCCACTATGTTTCAAGAAGCGGCTTTCACAAGTCCACCGGAGCTATCCCGAATACCGTTTGTTCCAGGAAGAGAAGCAGAGTTCTTCGCATACGATCTTTTTCATGCCTACCACTTGGGACTAGGCAAGGCTTTCGCGGCTGGCATTTTGGCATACGCATCAGATTTTATGCCAGGAGGCAGTGTGGACTTGAGGTTTGAGCAATTGACTGCAGAGTACATGGACTTTTGCGATCGGGCCCACCAATCTCCATACTTGCTTAGCTTGAACAAGGACAACATTGGCTGGCCCGATCGCTCCACATACCCGAATGGGCAGTGGAGCAAAGGCCACGTGACAACGTCGTTGACGTCTTTCTTTGCAGATTGGGCTACGACCAAGCTTGCAGATCCCGCTATCAACGATGATTTTTTGCGTGTGTGTTTGCAGGCCTGTCAGTTCATAGAAAGGGCCATGCATGGCTTGTATAGCAATGATGTTTGGTTGGAAGCGTCGCTTGCTCGAACCATAGCAGACAATGGCCTTCAGTTCATGGACGCATACCGAAGACTCAGCACTGCAGCCTTTCACTCCAACAAGGCATTGTTCCCTCACATGCCTAAGTCTCACGCAGTTGAGCATTTATGGTGGAAGCTGCGTTCCACCTCGTCTACTTCCAGATGGTGCCTCAGTCCTTTAGTGACTGCTGTCCAAATCTCTGAAGATTATGTCGGCAAGACTTCCAGACTGGCCCGCAAGGTCCATCCCATGCAAGCAGTACAACGTGTACTTCAGAGATCATTACAGGCATCATACAAACATTGGCACAGTGCAGGATGGATTTCAAAGTAAAATGTGCGACCGGAGTACGTGTGTGGGTGGGGGAAGGTTGGGAGGGAGCATGCTGACACACAGTCAAAAACAAAACATCGTCTTTTCTGAAAAGACATCGTGTTTTTTTGGGAACCTGCTTTTTCTCAGTGTCTGGAAGCTTCTGGTAGTACGAGTAGCGTCGCTCCGTTCGGTTCGCGATGCCCGTAATGGTTACGTTCGTCGCGTCCTCTTGCTCCGTTCGTTTTAAGGCCAGGAGCCCCGTTCGTAGCGTCCGATCGCTCCTACTTGGGTTTGTTGGATACTGGAGAGGTAGATTGCTCATCCACACCCACTGATTGCTTCGACATGCGCGGGTCCGGGTCCAAGTGACCGCCGAGCGAGGCAAGTGGATGGCGTCCGGCTTGGTGCGCCTCGGTAGAAAAACCCGACAAACAAACGTGACAAACATCATGAGTTATCATGTATGAATTCAATTAATATAAAGACATGTAAATATTGGGTGGATGATATCGATTGGATTTGATTTAGTATAGATTCAACTCCTAATAACCCCCAGTTGAGCACCAATTAGGCCACCAGTTGACCTTTTCCACAACCTAATCAACCACTCCTGTTTTCTCTTCCACAGCCACAAACTGGTCCATGTTTTGATTACTAAATGGCGCCCGTTGGTCACGACGTCGTAAGGGTCTCAGCTCCCGCCGACCGATGGTCTCGAGACTGGCCAAGCCACACGCTCGGCTCTCGATCGGTCAGGTCAAAGTAGCGCTTCGAGACGGCCTGGATCGACATGGCGGCACCCGCATCCCCAAACATCCGCAGGGTAGGTGGACCGTAAGGACCAGCACAGTGATGCGGTCAAGACCGGCTGCCAGGCCGTCTGCACAAAGCCGGTCAAGTTCCGAAGGCTCATAGGACCGAATGAAACCACTGGATGACTGTGGCTCTGTGGCTGGAAGTTCCTACTCCGACTAAGGGAAGCGGCAGAGGTTGGACCTCCCTCCCTGTGTTAAGACACATAGAAAAGCGGCCAAAGCAAAGGCCTTCTTTTGGGAACAATCACGGACCCCAAAGCACCCACATATATATATATATGCATCCGATCTGAGTATTTGCGTGCATCTTGCATCTGCGTGCATTCATCTTTGGACCGAGTCATACCCCGATGCAAAGCCTAAAAAACCTCCAAAACCCTCTGGTCTAAAAGCCTGTCTGATTCAGAGACACCTCTTGTTTTTGGATCAGGTTGGAAGTCTTCCAAGTCCAATCCATCTCTCCCAACCTCCAAACCGAGCTCAGAAACAAACCCAGTCTCCCTCCTTCTCTCCCTCTCCACCTCCGCGCGGGCCATGCCGGTGAACAGCTCCGACAGCTCGCGGAAGCCACGGCGGTAGCTCCAGAGCAAGGTCCTCGCCGTGCTTCGGCGGGGGGATTCGCTGTTTCACGTTCGGTCGGAGCCAGCGAACGTAGGTCGGAAAGGTGTGGGAAACCGGTCGACGTTTGACTTCTTTTAAGCAAAAACTGGTTGAATCTGATTGAGCTGTTTGAGTGTTGTGTAACATAGTAAAACATCGTAAAACAAATATAGATTTTATGGAAACGGAAGCCGAATGGGTTTTTGGGAGAGTGGGGGAAGATGTGGAGGAAACGGAGGGGAAAAGCGGCCGCCAACTGTGGAGCCTGGTCCATGCCACGTTTCGCTAATGTTGACCAGGCTAACAGCAGAAAATGGCTGTAGCTTCTTGTTACTATATAGTAGCTCTTTGCTACTAGTAGTAACGCCTTTTGTTACTAGTAGCGATGCCCTTGTTCCGTTCGTAGCTTCTTGTTACTAGTAGCTATATAGTCCGGGATCCAAATGGCTTCCATGAGATGCCCAAATGAGGCTGCCCTTCTTGACAAATCAACCCCCCTACATCCCCCTAGCTTCGTACAATAACCTCATATATAGCCTCTATATAGATGCCATTAGTTACGATTCATCATGCTTACCCCGACACCCAAATATGGTGATTCTTCCCTCAAGGCCCACGACTGGTCCAGTCGAATACTGAATGTACAATTGCCCTTCAGGTACCGGAGACGCGCAAAAAAAGACGCGACAGTCCGAGACTCTGAGAGCGGAAGCCGAAATGGACCAGTCCGACATCCAACTGCTGCATCTTAGAGGTGAAATACGGTGATCCTACTTGACTCTTCCATTAAGAATTGCATAGAATGGCCTAAACTTAGAAAACCGACCATGAACCGCGGGAGAGGGGTGTCTCCTGTAGGTGTAGAATTGGCCCATGGTCAGCTCCCCGCGTGCGATGAACAAGCATGAGAGGCCTCGATGCTATCAGAATTGATCAGATGCTTGATCCGATCAGACCAGTCTATCCAGGTGCGAGTCTCTCAATGCAAAGTGCAACAGCAGCTTTTGGTCCAGAAAATTCTAGAAATGTCAAGCCTTCAAGTTGCATCGAGGGGCATAGGAGTGGAACATCAGTGAGAGCATCATTCCTTGGTTGTGCACATCTCAAAACCCTGAAACACACACCCAACCATTCCATGTGACTGGCATATTTACCTAGTTTCAGGGGTGAATGTATGGAGTGTCCCAGACCAGACACACAAGAAGACAGCCTTTGTAAAACACATGGTGGTTGTCCAATATTCTTGTTTATTGAAACGGCCATTCGTCGCGAAAAAAACATTAACATTCGCGAAACTTTCGCGAACCCTGTGTTTTTCTTTCGCGGGGATTCACCATGTCATGAAACCATTTAACCTGGTAGGGACTCGATTTCTAAATACAGTTTGTGGGGTTGCTATGGGCTACGGGGTTCCTCTGGAGCCGATTCATTCGCCGAAACCTTCGCCAGACTTTCGCGAAACTTTCGCGAAATAATCCCTGTGCTTTGGAGGTTTTTACGGCATACATAACATAGGGTGGACTACATGAAACAGGAAGGAAGCTTCACACGGATTCCAAAGTTGAAGCTGCTGACGGTCAGAAAAGGATGTGGTTATGCATGGGGCAAGCCTGAAGGCTCACCAAAGAACATACAATAAAAATTCATACTTTCGCGAATCTTTCGCGAAAAAAACATTAACATTCGCGAACTCGAAAAACAACTTTCGCGAGACCCACGATCATGTCATCCAAGGCTCTCGACATTAAAAACCCTTACAAGGACCTTTTGGATAACTCCCACATACTTTTCACCTTGGACGCTACACCGGTCTCATCCCAAGCGGCACAAGAGATGAAATGAAACGCAGCGCCGTTTCCTTGTAAAGTGTTTGCTGAATCACCTGGACCGCAGCCGTCGACGTGCCGTCGACGCCGAATTGAAGGCGTCAGCCACACATGAGTGTGAGCCACATGAGTGGAGTGGCGGAGCAAATCAGTTGAGATGACCCCAAGTTGGGTCGGCCCCCACCGCGGTTCTGCAGCTTACCCTATGGCGACCGTCTTTCCGCAGATCCGATTCTGGCCTCCAGGTAGCTCTGGGTGGCCTTTCCATACTCCTCACGATGAAGGGCTCCCATTTGGGGACCTTGTCATTCCAAGCAAAGCACAAAAAAGCACCGGATGCCCGCATATGCCTGTGCTGTAGCAACAAAACGTGCCTTCCAGGACACCTTCCAGGAACACACAAATCTAAAACAAAGCAGAACGATTCCCAGCAGAATCGGTTCAACCACTGTCCCCACTCTGACCAGTGTCCCCACGTCTGACCCGTCCGACCCTCGTCCCACCTCGTCGTTTGGTCACTTCGGCGCTCCTGGGTCTCGGTCTCCTCGCCCCCGGCCAACTGAACCGCCCTCACGTTGGTGATGGCCTCTGCGGGCTTCTGCTCACGCGGACGTTTGGTTCGGCGAAAAGACATGGGCTGCTGGCGGAGTCTGGAGAGGGAAAAGCCATGAAAAGCCATGCCTCAGAAGTGCTAGTGAATCGCTGGCTCCTTTTGGGGTGGCTGCAGAAAAGGATGCCTTTCATGGCCTTTTAGGCAAGCTGGAAGAAGCGAATCGCGTTCGCTCGCTCCATTTTTGGGCAGCATGACGCTACTAGTAGCTCCTGGGCCCACTCGTTCCAAGATTGACCAGCATGATGCAACATGCCGCAAGAGTTGGACCACTCTCGTCCGTGTCGCTGGTGAAAAAAGCTCTGAAACGAATACGGGATTGATATAGTACTCCATGTGTGGTATGTGGGGTGGGAGTAGTAGGGAGACCTCCGAATAAATAGGTTATTGTTCCTTCTTCCAGGGGGATCGGAACGCCTGGTCTCGGTCTCCCTATGCCTATACATTAACATATATGCCTACATCGATCCTCTTCAACCACCCCAATGGCAATATAGTTGCATCATTTTGCATCAATATGCCAGCTTCATATTGGTCGTATCTAGTAGGTGATAGATGGTGATCCTACAGTACTCCAACATCCAACATGACTCCAACTCTGCTGTGTTCACGCAGTGCCCAGCCTCCGAAGCCACGCCATTCACCCTCGCCAGCGCGTCGTTTTGGAGCGCTCCGTAGCGGCCCACGACCTGAGGACACGACCGGAGTGTCTGTTCGAAAGGTGTTGGAATCCAAGGATAGGTTGTAGAACAGTCGTATTTTCATCTATCCCTACCTACATCCTGAACATCCTGCAAACAACCATATTACCAAAAAACACACGAAGAGATCCGTTTGCAGGATTTCCTTCGGCAAAGGCATCCAACTCAGGACCACGCTTCTCCGGTCTTTTTGACCAGAAAAAATGCCAGCGGCAATGGAGCCTTGTGTCGTTCAGCGCGTTCGACGTGGGCGCGTCGTTCGAAATGCACAGCGGTGTCCAACTACGTCTTCCGCCGTAAAAAAGTCCTGAACCCTTCGGACTTCGGCGCCAAAAAATCCACATGGCACCATAAACATGACCTGTAATACAGTGGTTCAACATGATTTTCCACCCACCGAGTGACAAGCTGAGATCTCTTGATCAGCGAATGGAAAGCACATGATAGCATCACAGAGCCTGGAAAATGAGGCAAACTTTGGTCCAACCCCTGTGTCATCTCATGACACCCTCTACCGGAGAAGAACAACACATCTACCTGGAAGAAAACCATGGTTTATTCCAAGGTCCAGGCATGTCCAGGCTGTCCAGGGGTCTGACAGGGTCTGAGCACAAAAGCATAAGCAAGCGCGTGCTCTACAACCCTGAGGCACCAGCGACACTGATGACCGTCAGCAGCAGGTGCTGCTTGGCCATGAGGACCAGCGAGACGACCTGCTTTGGACACAGCATAGTGAGGCACCAGCGACACCAACAATAGGATCCCTCCTAAGTTGATCGACTGCGTCCTGTGTCCACAAAAGCCCGAGGGGGTTATCTTCGCTTGAAAGCTTGTCCTGCGCCTGCATGGAAGCAGAGATCAGTACATATCAATGCACCAAAGTCTGTGATTGCACTCTCGAACCAAATTGATGTGGACCGGATCACCTTGATCTTCACTGCTAGGCAGTACAACTCTATGCAGTATCACTCTGCTACACTACACCAAAGGTTTCAGTTCAGGAAATCACTCCAACCGTTTATTGGAGTTGCTGTCGACAAGAAAGACAGATACAGAATCTTCAGATTCAATTTGATTCAATATTCCACAATCCCCAGAAGGGATTCACCCAATGGGCTTACTTACGGGCGAAACGCCCACCCCCCGGGCATGGCCCGAGCCGACGTTCGACCCGCTCCGGGATGGATCCGGGCCAAGCGGACGAGGTTCGTCACCAGGTTTTCAGGAGCTCGATTCAACACCTCGAAGCGAATTGGGTGACCAGAGCTCATCGAGCTCGTCATCTGCGTAACAAACGAAAAAGCACACAAACACCATTTTGACCACCGTTGATGAGAAGAATGGCCATTTGTTGTTCTTTTGAACGAACTGGGGATTTGAATGGATTTAACTTTTGGGATTTGAAGTTGAGCCAAAGGCTATGAAAAAGGACACATACCACTCACGGGTGAATGAATCTTTATCCATGGTTTCGTCTGGATCTTTTGGTCTCAAAGCCATTTTGAAGTCTCCTTGCAGAAGATTCTGGTTCCGAATTCAACCAGGTCTCTCAATGGCTCTCCAGTCCAAGAGGGAGTTCCTTGAGGGTATTGCTTCTCACATTCTGAATTACAACTTCTCAGTGTGAATGTGGAGGAGTGATTCACTTGAACACATCGAAGCCCAGAAGCCCAAGCCAGCCCAGAAGCCCAAGCCAGCCCAGAAGCCCAGTTTCAAGAGCCTTTCCACCACCGGTAAGAATTCGCTACATTGGTGAACCCCCGGAATTGGGGGTAGTTATAGTCATAGTCGGCCGGCAAAGCTGCAGAGCCTTTATAGCATCCCCCAAAAAAGCAGGTGCACGCATGTTGGGATGGGCGGGATTGCAATCCCGTGCCTCGCTAGGTGTCTTCATTTCCTTCATGTATGGCATTATTGAGTATGCAATGGTGTACGGTTGCAAACCACAAACGACAAGGTCTGCAAGACATCTCTGCAAGAGTTAAGATCCCTGCATTCTGCAACTGGTCTGTATCATTCGTCAACCTTCAACGTGCGGCAATGGCTTCAATCCGCAACACTTTACTTTGATTAAGGCTTGTTTTCAGTGTTGCCAACTCCACTGCCAAACAATCAAACTGGAAACACACCATGCAAAACAATCGGTGCTATAATACTATAAAGGTTCAATCAGTACCATGAAAGCAAGATTCACCCATTTGTACCCTCTCAAAGGTCCAAAGCATCATATATCCAAATCTGCTAGCAACCTTTCCACACATCCAATTACTGTTTCATGCACTGCATTACTTCTTTCTTATCCATGACATGCAACTTCAAACCCTTCGGCACGGTTGGTTCTGTTAAAAGCATGGCCTTCTTAGAATGGCTTCTTCGCTTCGGACACCGAAGACTCGCCGCCTGGACACCAAGCCGCCACTGGAGTTCTTCTCGAAAAATGCCACTTCTTGCCGCATCAACGCCTGTCTCCCGCTCCCTGTTCCGTCCCCTTAACCCGTTGCCCGCGTGGACGGGCGTCTTGCAGGTCGGTGACAGGTCTGGAGCGGTCTTCGAGTCCTTGCGATCGAAGTGTGTAAAGCGAAGCCAGACTTAGGTGAAAGAAGGGGGGATGTGACTTAGATGTTTGTATTGACCTGGATTGCAACGGGTCATGTGCCCTTAGTCCAGCAAGCACTAAGAAGCTTTCAACCCCCCCTCTGTCCAGACGTATGATTTTTTGTCTGAAGCTCAACGATGTCGCGTTGCATGGGCTTGTGTGGCAACCGATCGATTCTCGAACAGCTGCTGTCTCTGTAACAGCTTGCAACTCTTTGTGCAACCAGAAACGCAAGTAGAGGCATCACAGGTGCCACTAATGTGGCAATTCCACCCTTCAATCGGTAATTTTAACCGCTTCAGTTTGGATGCCAGAAATGACCAGAAACTCGCCAATGGCATGGCCTTGGCCAGCTCCAACACCAATTGCTGCCCGAAAGTATCAAGATCATGATCAAGAAGATATTCTCGTTGGAGAGAGGCTTCCAGATGTGATGTCGAAGACCCTTTGGATGAAGAGGCCCGGGTCTCCACTTGGAGCTGTAGATCGCCCCGTGGCCGTGGAAAATGCAGATTCAGCGACTCCCTCCGAGGGAAGGATGCCAGGGACTCCCTCCGTAAGACTTGCAGCTGCAGCAACATCCCCGAGCCGATCTTGAGCCTTCGTCGACCCTGTAACTCTGCCAACGAGACCTGCCGGGACTTGCAGCTGCCGCATCGCACGGAGAACAAGGAGTCGGGCGCCAGCCCTTCTGTCGACAACAAGCGCAAGTAGCGGGTGCCCACTTGCTCCAAGGCACTTCCATCTTCCGGCGCCTGAGCACAGCAGTTCATGAGTTGAGCCATGAAGTCGAAGGGATCTGGCGGCCGCTCAAGGAGAGTGGCCTCCAACAAAGTTCCAATGTACTGCCTGGGAGTTGCTGTCCAGGAAGCCGCGGAAAAGAACAAGTTTAAACAATAAATGCATATAGAACATGATATTTACCATGTGCATCGGGAAAAGATTGAAAAACAAATCACCCTATGATAGTAAACCAGGTTGCGTGTGCCACCGAGCCAGTTCCTGTGAGCTGACACCTCTCCGAGCACTGGACAACTCGAAGGAGATCGATCCTCTTCCCTCGCTGTGCCACACGTAAACCGAACATCCGGGATGCAATGCAAACGTCGCACTCATCTGCAGTTGCAGCAATGACACTTGGAGGGTGTCATCTGCAGTTGCAAGCCGTGGTCCATGGCTGAGGGGCAACACCAAAGCTTGTGCCTTCAACTTGATCAGCTCTTCTTGACGTCGAACACCTCTGAAAGAGCATTCCAGAATGGCATCTTCCAGTGGTCCCTCTGCAGCGGTCACGATCACTTGCAGTGCCTCTGCAGTCCGAGTTTTCTCGCAGGGTGACCCCATCGGACAGCCGTCCATGGCGTGGCCATGCTGCGAATTGCTCGTCCTGGACGCCGGATGGAGCTGAGCTGAACCTGCTGGACCTGCACCTTCCCTTCGCCCCAGCGTCGTCGCGCGAGCCAAGGGCACCGGCCGAGCCGGTGCCGGGCTCGGAGCCAAGCGTGTTGGTGGGAGACTCTCGGGGCTCGCGCTCGCCAGCTGTTGGATCGCTGCTTGCAGCTGCAACAGATTCTGCTGCACCTTCGCGCGCAGCATCGACAAGTGCGTCGGGGATTCAGGTCCACCCGCCGGCTCGGCCGCGGGTGAAGCGGTGGCCGTGTCGGTCCCGGGTGTGGTCCCTTCGGGTGCGGCCTCTTCGGGGCGTAAGAGTTGATCCAAGGTGTCCTCCAGGGCCGTGGTCGTTTGTCGTAAACGTGCACGAAGGAACTCATCTGGGACTGGCGGGACTGGCGGGACTGGCGGGACTGCAAGCTCAGCACTCTCGAAGTCAGAAGCTTCCTCCACTGGGTGAGGTGCATCTGTTTTAGAATCAAAGGGAAGCAAAAGCTCTGGAAGCACACGATCCGGATCACTAAGCTCACGCTTCGTGAAAATTCGATCAGGAGCTTCAAAGCCATAAGATTCCGGATTCGAACACCACCACTCAAACCCTTCGGACGCAGAGGCTTGCGCCGGTTGGATTTGCTTCTTGCGTCCCAAGTTGAACCACCTGAAGGAACGTCCGGCTTTTCCAGACATTCCCTCTTCGGGTGTGGCTCGAAGCCCTGTGGCTCCCATTTAGAAGCCTTGAGCAGAGCTACAGGACTCGCAGGACTCGTTCGGCGATACCGTTGTGATTCTTGGGAGGCTCCGTTTGGAGGTTCATCGAATCGGGAAAACGAAACAATACACCTATATGGGTTTTCCTCTCAGAGCTCATCTCCGCTGGGCTCAGGATGCGAGCAATTTTGGAGTATCCAATCTGCATCAGGTCCCTCCTTGCCAAGAAAACTGAATGCTGTGTGCCATGATTTGCCCTTATAGCAAAACGGCCATGCCATGACACCCCAAAACAAGTACAAAGAGCGTACGAGAACATGCTTCTTTTGCATAGGTTGCGCGCGCGGCTTGCCTTGAAGAGCTTTCGTCTCATCTGCATGGACATTCTCCACCTCCCAATGACAGCATTGGTTGCATTGTTTGACGTTGACAGGGAACATCAGCATCTTAGCAATCTGGAGTGTTGCGAACTGAGGTCCATTCCATTCCCATGGGCATTCTGTCGAATCTGCCGATTCTTCTCCTCTTTTGGAGGAAACTATAGGAAATTACATGTCAGAAGAATAGGTGGTGATTGAATATCAAAAGCGTCGTTGACTCCGCCCTCAGAAGTCGTTGACTCCGTCGTTTTTCTCCACGTTCCAAACAAAAGAAGCTCGCTTCTCAAGACGTCGTTCGCTTCTCTCTAGACTCTCTAGACTCAGACGATGTGTCCCTCCTTTCGTGGCCAAAATAAAGAACAAACAAACATCGTCTTCTCTCTCTCTCTCTAAATAAAAAAGGAGAAACCTTCGGACCTGGCAAGAGCAAACAGAATTCCTTGCACCACGTTGGCCTCCGGCAGTGACGACCGTGGAGGAAAAACACCCGGCGCGGTCGGGTTCGGACGAACAGGTCAACCGGCCAACCGGCGACGAGCAGCTCGCTTGGTCCTATTGGGAAGCACAATGGCTGCCCTGGGGGTTGTGATACAAAAAGCGTTGCTTATCTATCTTCTCCCTTTTTGTATATATAATATATAATATATATAATATAAAATATATATAATGAATATATAGTACGTTTATAGCTATAGACATGGTAATATTAGTTTACGTGCTATAAATGAATCTATATTATTATATAGTGCGTGCTATAAACGTCGATCTTCAATCTTGCATGTGGAAGCCAGCTCGAGCCCATGGAAATGCCGGGGTCGGTCTCCCATATCTTATCTTGAGCTACACACCCTCGACCACGGAGGCTTAGACATCAAGCCCTTGGGCTGTTGTTCCTACTACGTTCGCGTGCGAACCTGCAGCCGCAATACAAAAATAATCCAAAAGCATCCAAAAGCCATGAGATCTAGGCCTGAACATCTGCTGAATCATTTTAAACTAGGTTGACATCTCCTTGAAGATCTACCAGACTGGACCCGACATCGCGCAAAAAAATGCAATCCTTCGTCTTTAAGGTCTTTTACTTCAAACCAAGTGGCAAAGTACCCATACAAAGCTGCGGCAAAGTAGAATCCTCGCGTTCGCGTGCTGCGTCCGCGCCGAACAGGGGTGCGACCGCATGGTGTCGGATTGATTCCATCTGTCAGAAGGCCAAGAGATTGGTTTATTAAACCTGCTGGGTGGCTTTCAACTCACCTATTTACATATTAGTCCAGTGGGATCCAATATTCCAAGTCTTTGAACTTTGAACACCAAAATAAGTAAAATATAGACCCCGGATTGCCCTGGCTGGCTGGATCGACTGGAATTCGATGACTGGAGGTTTGAGAGGCGAACTTGGCAAAAGCCCCGATTCGATGGGGCATCGATAGAGAACTGAGAGCGTGGGACGAGTTTTAAGTTAAAGAATGGAATACGTCAGACCTCCGCGGAGGGGGAATGGAATGGAATGGAAACTCAATGGAATGGCAGGGGGGTGGCTTCTTGGATCTTTCAAAACAATGCTGACACTCCTTGAAAGAATCCAAGGACTAGCTGTTCTGGAACTTGGCCCCTGGAAGACCCTGAAATCCGCGGACAAAGGGAACCGACTCATCAGCTTCACGAAACTTGTTGGAGGAAGTGTTTTCTAAGAGGTGTCTTTCAGTGGCTTCCATACTCAGCAGATCTCACCTCCCTCTCTGCGCCTGCAATGGGTGCCAGTGCATGGATCGCATCGGTGGTGCCCGTGCCAGCAATGTTGATGGCAGTGTCCAGAAGACGTCCAGTCAGGAATGCCCTCGGTCTTTTTCGGCCAACTTCAGCGGTGGAGGCGGTGGAATGTCATGTCGGGTTGACATCGTTTGACAAACTTGCGACCAGATTGAACTCAGCGCACATGTGGAAAGAAGAAACAAGCCAAACACATCTATCAATCGATATGATATCGATATCCACACCTCAAGTGAAAAGCATTGAAAAGCCAATGTTTTCGATTGGAACACCTGCAACAAGGTGTCTAAATGGCGGCGGAAAATGGGCTTACAAATCAGCATCTGCAAAGGTCAAACCCCTTAGTCTTTCCGAACTCTGTTTGTCTTTCTGATTTCTTTCTGTTTCACTCAAAAGCACGAACAAGCCGAACTCACCTCGCGCAAAAAGAAGAGAACGAAAAAGCGGTTCGAAGCGCAGCGGAGCGCAGCGCCTCAACGATGCGGTCCCAGCCAATGACATCGAAATGAGGGTGGCTGGAATGAGAAGATGCGGCTGAGCCTGATGCAAAAAACCGCTGCACCAGCGTGAATGCGAGTGAACAGTGAACACATGTGCCATGTCTTGGACCATGAACAAAAACACACAACGTTGGACCATGAATCTCAAGACATGACCAACTCAAGTGACATGAATTCGCCTTTTTCCACCTCGCCACTGCGAAATCTGCGAAGTCGCACACCTTTGATACTCGGATGTGAGGTATATGGGGCCGGGAAGCCTTTGGAATCCACAAGCCGAAGAGTGGGACGTCGGCAGGCCGAAGAGAGTTTCACCAGAAAAAACATCAAACACATCCAACCAGCACCACCCAGTTGGGGTGGTTTATAGACCCCCTACTAAATAGACTCGTCTTTTCCATCCAATCGCCACCCGTGGCGAGTAGGTGGTGCTGGTGTTCCGACCATCGCCACCCATGGCTTGATGGAAACGTGCGAATCCGTACGAACGAAGCTTGGTGGACCGGTCCTGCCCGCCGGTGCCCACCGGTCCTGCCCACCACGGTCTTTCACCGAGTAAGACGTAGATGCACCGTGCATGAAAATGCGACGGGTTCCACCCGGCAAACTCCTTTGACATCATGGTGAATTTGGTGGAAGTTTGCAGAGTGATATCTGATTTTGTTGGGTTCTCCCCCCTTGAATTGGAAAAACGTGGTCAAAGCCACGTGCGTGCTTAATGCAGTGGGTCAAAACGATTCAAGACATTGATCTTTCTGGACAACTGGACAATATGTTTTGCTGTTGAGGTGTCTGATTTTAACCCGCTAAAAAAACACCTTCCGCATCACATAAGCATTCTCAGCAACACGCCAACCAACCCAGATACAAGAGTTGTTAGGGTTGCCATCTGCCGAAGAAATCCGTTCATTGTCACGGTGACCCCGCAAACGATGAACCCCGCGTGGCTGTCTTGGATAAAGCGCACGAGATACTGCCCAGTGAAATCACACTTGTCAGCACTCTGCAGTTGATTGATGAAGGGGGCCACCTCGCACGAGTCGAAGGATGGAAAAAGATGCACAGCATGGTCATACAGAAATGCATCAGCGAAAGCATGTGGTCAAAGCTTGATTCGGAAACTAAAAGGTGATCTTCCGAAACTTTACGGTTTTCTTCGGAAACTAATCCTCGGGAGCTAATGGTTTTCTTCGGGCCCATGTACGTCACCAGGTAATTACGTCAATAACCTACGACAATAACCCACCCACCCCACCCACCATAGTGCTACTTCATCCAAGTTCGATGCAATGTGGAAGTCCTGAATAAATCTGAATAATACTTTCTGAAGCATGCAAGAAAAGTGTCTGAAGATCGCGAAATAGTTTCTGAAGAGCGCGACATAGTTTCTGAAGAATAGTTTCTGAAGAGTAGTTGCGGAAGAATACCAAATAGTTGCGGAAGAACAGTTTCAGAAGAATGGAGAGTTGCGGAATAGGACTTTGTTCCATGTGTCACGTCACATAAGTTACTGTCTCGTAGCACCTAAAACAACTGGATTGATCCAACGCTCTCCGGATCCAACATCAAATCGCCTGTTCGCACTTGTTGGTGAGTTTGCCTCCCTGTGCCAACAATCGCGCCGAGACAAAGAAGAGCAGCAACTCAGGCAACAATGCCAGCAGCTCCGGCGTTTTCTGCGGAGGATCAGGGACGAGAGTCGATCGATTCTCTTGTGGTTGGACCTTCAAAGTGCAAAACATGGAGATTTGAGGGTAGTCCAGGGTATTCGACTAGAAGGTGCTGAATGTACCAACACATGTGTATACATCTCCTTGGGAGAAATTTAAGATGGCTTCGAAGTGAGTTTGGGTGTTTTAAGGCATGATGATGTGCTCCATCTTTGCTTCATTACAGACCTACTCTGGATTTTCACTGGCCGCTAGCTGCCTTTACCCTAGAATCTTCACGAGAGTGTTGCCGTTGTAGCAACAGTGTCATCGTTTTCACCATCGACCAGCGACATCCACATAAAATCACTCTTGAAACTCAGGCCAGGAAAATGTAGACTCTTGATTGATAGAGCCCGTACAATTGGATTGTAGAACCTGGGTTCTTTTAGTAATCAAGCGTCAAGAGAGTCTACCTGAAAATGCGTATATCATCCCAAAATGCCCACATGATGCCCACATGATGCCCACATGATGCCCACATGCCTGCAGGCGAGACGTTTCCTCGTTGGTCCACACTAACCAGCTGAGGGTGCCAGCAAGAGTTGAGACCAAGCCGATGTTTCCGCACATCTGGAGAGCCATGAAAGAGGAACCCAATTCCCTTCCCACACTCTTGATCAACGCCTGCATGGCATTCCAGTTTCTGACCTTGCATGTGTTTCATCGTGAGGTAGAAAAATAAGAACACATCCTTCATGAGATGTCCTTCGAAACACCGAGCTTTGACCCTTTTTTCTTTTCCATTTCGCCCCAGTGCTCACTCCAAGAGTCTCCAGAGGCAAAGTCCGCTTCGATCAGCATATCGCTACACCAGCGGTCGATGGTCTTGCTCAAGCCAATGAGCAAATTACTTTGGAAATGCACTGCACCCATCACCATCAAGCTGGCGGCACCAAACGCAAGGCAATCGATGGCGGCCGTGGCATGGGACAAGTTCCGGGCCACCCTCAAACGCCTCGGTGGCCAAATCCAAATCTGCAAAAACCGTTGAGATGAAACAGGGGAGCTGGGGGCCTTCCACCGACCATCCCCCAAAAGGTTTTTGATCAGAGATTTGCATAGATTTGCTCCGTTTTTTCTCATGTCAAGTCTGTGCGTTCCAGGCAGCTCAGGATTCAGAATCTGATCCTCTGCGAAGGATTCCGCGATCTGAAAGGCCGTGAAGCCCAGCCACAGCCCAGAGTGCCAAGGCGAAGCGATACTCGAGCTTGGCAACGGTGGACCAATCGAGGCCTTGCCCACAATCCTGCACAAACTGGTCCAACTTGTCCACGGCCAAAGACAATTCAGCAGATCGAAGGGTTCTCGACTGTAAGCAGGTCAGAAGCAAAGCGACCATACTCATGAACAATGTGGAGCACATGGTCAGTACAAAGCTGCCAGGGTACACATGTCCATAGCTCAGAAGGATTCCGGCCATCGACACTTGCGAGAGACTCAGAATCAAAAGCCCAGCCATTGCATAGAACGAGCTGTGCTGCAGTTTGGAGAAGAGTCCAACCCCAATCTGATTGGCCAAAATGTCACTCTCTTGAATTTTGTCGCATCCCAAGATTTCGGTCTGCGAATGCTTTGCGAGCATCGACAGCTGTGACCCACGAGCACTGTTCGTACCTGATTGACACTGGTCAGAAATTCCCAAGCGTTTCTTACGCGTGCAGCGTCTGAAAAACTATGCATCTACACTCTAATTGAAAACCTGGATCATCTGTTCCAGTTCACCAATAAACTACCCTAATTGTTACCAGACTGGACCTCCAAACACACCCAGGACGGATGATCCTGGTTGCAAATATTCTTGCCGTCTTCCCAGTGTGAATGGCTCTAAGGAATCTTCAAGCCATCAGCCCGCAGGGGGTTGGCCAGAACCCTTTTTTGAGGAGATTTCTCCATGGGGGATTGACCTTGACAGTGTTCTGAATCTACTTCCCGAGGCTTCCAATACAGGCTCCTTCTTTGCCGGAAGGAACGATGAGTCGGAGGAGATTCGCAAAAAAAGAGTCCCTCTTCAGAGGTGGCCAAGTGATGCCACCCAAAGAACCCCCCAAAAAATAACGGGAGAAGAAACCCACCATCCGTGGGTCATGACCCATCCGTCAAATCCGTCGCTCGAAAATCGCTGTCAGCTCACCCATGCGCACCCATGCGATGCCCTGGCCCAGTTGCTGATGCTGGGTCTTCGGAGAACTTTAGCTGTTCCAACAACCACGGAAGAAGCATTGGACAGGATCTGTGGAACCGAATCCTAACTGGCAGAAGCAACACCGTGAACTTCTTTGAGACAAGAAACAGAACACTTCTTTTCATGGGCAAAAAAGAGAAAAGCATAAACCATGCGGCCCACGAGACGCCTATATTAATGAATTTGTTATACAAGTATTATATACCTATTGGTTGTACACTTGGGGGTCATTCACCGAGCGCAAGGCTATGTTGAGAACCCCATCGAAGGTCGGAGGCTCCCATCATCTCCAACCCTCTGGGCTTCTGTATGACACAGGCGTATGGTGTATTGTGCATGGTAACCCACCTCATACATGGTGACCCACATCAGCTCAGCGTCTAGTGGCGCGACAGGATCCATCTGGTTTGGTAGGGGCGCCAGCAGTTCCACTTGCGCTTTCGAGCTCATCGGCCTGATGAACTGGGCTTCCAACTGGGGTAGAACTCTACTGCCTGGGGGGGAGGTGCCGTTTGACCTGCGACCGCCATCCGCATCAGCAGGCACCGTAGATGACCGTCCGTAACGTTACACGGTCGCATAGCTGGACCCGTCTCTTCCAAACCTGTGGGGTCAACCAGGATCCATATGGATCCATAGCCGATCACCGTTTTCTGTCCTACATCTTCAATGTTCACTCCCCTGCTAATATGACCCACATGCCCTTCTATTGCCATCACTTCGAAATGGTCAAACCGGCCGTCAAACCCGGCCGATGCAGTTGGACCAATGAGTGTATAATATAATATCTCAAATGCGATCTGACGCGCATCTTGGCAAATCTTTCCAAGGAACATAGCCCCTAGGCCCCCAAGTACCTGCTGAGAAGGTGTTTGGGGTGGGTTTGGAGGGTCTAAGTACCTTCTGAGGAAGTACTTGGAGGTGTAGGGAGCACTCATACGAATTTGGGCGGAAAAGGTCTCAGTCGAGACTCAAGACTCAAGACTCACCTCCACTGACCCCCATCCACCAACCAAGTGGATCTTCTTGGGAACTTGTTGACTGGTTCCAAAGCAAGAACACATCGGATCTCAACGAAAAATATTAATGACAGAGATACATGAATACATCGAACAGCATCATCATCATCATCAGCAGCAGCATCATCATCAGCACCATCATCATCACTCGCCTCAAATGTGCGCTCTGCGTGAAGGATTTTTCCATTGCCCTGATGGTGGCGATGGACCTTGGCAGCGTCTCGGAGCCTGAGCACTCACTGTGAGGCTCGGTCTTGCTTCGCGGCATCTCATTGGAGTTCTCAAACTTCGGCTTCCGATCTTGCTTCCGGCCTCCTGGAAGGTCGGTGGAGTGGAGAGCACATGGAAAACAAGTGGAGTGGAAATCAACAAAGCGTGGACATCAACACCTACCGGCTGTTTGAGTTTTCACTCGTTTTGATGTTTTGACAAAGAAGAAACTAGAAGAAGAACTACGCAGCGTTGAAGAACTGGGGGTGTCTGCAACCAGGTTCCGGAGTGATTGGTTCAAAACGTCTGAAAGGGCAAGAAGAGTGACCTCAACGGAGGCTCGTTTTGGTCAAGTATGCTTGGACCAGAATATCTAAAGAAAATCCATCTACATCAATCTAAAAACATATACGGGAAAAAAGGAAAACGAGCCTTTGCTGTTTTTCCAAGAGGCCTGCTCGCTGTGTTGACAAAGCTTTCAGCTCCTCTCGGATCGTTGCTGTCTTTGACTTCCACAAGAAGGTTGAAGAGGAGCTGCGCGCACTGCTCGCTCAAGCTCGTCTCCCAACCCGAATCCATGCGTGATATCCATGCGGATGCGAGGGATTTCTGAAAACGGGGTCTCAGCAAAATCATGCAAAATCTGAGCCAATGGTGAGCGGAAGGCAGCAGTTCAGCGAATGCACATCTTCCCTTTTTCCCGCTTTTAGTGTGCTAAGTCAATTGCCTGCCATGCCAAAAATGTTGCAAGCATGTGTGACATAGCCCCCCATCTAAGGCCGTCTTCCCATGTCCAACCAGCGAAAAAGACATTCAACTGGCCCGTTCACCCGGGGCCCTAAGACCATCTGCGAGCGACTGGAACCCATGGGTTACGTTGGGGAAACTGAGTGTCTGGGAGTCCCTTCGTTTCTGCCACGAACACACATATCGTCACATCATGGGCCGGTTCATGCACACTGCTTGGCTCGCGCTGCGAATCGCACTGGCCTGGTCTCGGAACTCTTGCCATAAGCGTGGGATGACCCACCGACCTGTGAGCAATCGAAAGAAACCACCTGACCATAAGGTGGCTTCTGGTAAATCTGGGAGATGAAAGGTGGATGTAGGATGATACAGGTAGGTCAAAGATCCACACCCTTCAGCACGGCTTCCAATTGAACAAGACGGCCAGCCTTCACCTTTGCCAGCATCTTTGGGCCCAAATGTCGTGAAACTGGACTTGCGCCTCCAAGGCCAACAAAATCATCAAACATCACCACTGCTCCGTACGTTCGCATAGTACTGTATAGTGTGCTTCCATCCACCGAAGGTCAAAGAGCTTTAAAGCTTTTGTAGCGCGGTAGCGCGCCAGATCGACGGATCACTGCGCCGCCACACCTCGACCAGTTCTTTCGAGCGCACGCAACGACCTCAGTCGACTCGATCAACTGCGACTCCACAGCTCTGTGCCGAGGCCGATCGTTCTTCGGTCCAAGGGGCGAAGGTGGTGCCCAAAGCCAGGATCCCGCTGCCTGGGCCGAGAACGGCGCCGGCGCGCCCGGTCAGGCGGCGAACTTCAGGCTTGGTTTTTGCTAACTTAAGGCCATGGCGAGTTTTTGCGCCGTGGTTCGTTTTATTGGCATTGATTTTCTTGTGGAACAGTTCGATTGAAACGCCCCAACGACGTTGAAAGTTGAGAGTGCCAAGAAGCCACCCTCAGATTTCGTGAGAACTTCAAGGTCCTAGGCGTCCCAGGTCCCTTGTGAACCCCCCCAAAAAAGACCTCAAAACACCATGGGCCATGCGATCTCATGAGGTGAATTCACACAACGTTCACGAAAGCTGCGCCTCGGCCAGGATCAGCTTCAGGCTCCTTGAACACACAAATTGAGCTGCGCATAGCTGCGCAGAGCTGCGGCCTATATCTTTCCAACTCTAAGCCAATGATCCATTGTCAAAATACATGTTAAAATATATCATGCACAATCTGATGCACCCCATGCCTGCCCATCTTGCTGCGCCAGCCAAGCAAGCCTAGCGTTTGTTTCGGCTGTGACTCCTTTGGGCTGTCCACCCAGCCGCTTCCCGCCCCCCAACGCGTCGCCACGGAGGAGGACACTTCACGGTCAGTGACCAGTCGACCGATGAATCGGATTCGCGAGTCGAGTCGAGTCGAGTCGAGTCGAGGAGGGCTTCTTCGAAGGACCTCCGGAGCCTGGAAAGGCATGGTCGGACTTCCATCATGAAACATATGAAGACTTCTGCAGCTAAGTGGACCTGGCCGGTCGGACCTGGGGGTAGAAGACTACAGATGATGCCGGGCCATCCGGAGACCAAAGGCCACCCACGGCCGGCCGTGATCCCACGCACGTCCTGACACCGAACCTGAAGGATCTCGCAGACCAAATGCTGGGCACAGCGGTGTGTGCCCGCGAAGGATGGACCGGAACTCAGGACCGAACGATGGACCGGTCGAACACACATGGCCGGCATGGCCGATCGCATGGCCGAACGGAAAAGCTAGTGGAACAGCTGTCAAACACGAAGTGTGTACACCATTTTTGGGCTGTCCAAAGTTTGTCAGGTGTTTTTGAGGGCAATGAACAACAGTAGAGCTCAGACTCTGATACATTTTGGGAGAAGATTCCGCCATTTCGCTACGTAGACCTACGCCTTGCATCTCAAGTTCACCACATCCACCGAACTGCAGATGGCGCAGATGGCAGCCACCCACTGGTGCGACACAACTCGAAGAAGGCTTTGACACAAATAAGAAACACCTAGTTAAGCCCTACACAGACCCTAGTGCGCCGGCGCCCGGCTGTTAGGCGTAAGCCTTTAAATAATAAACAAGCATGCAGCATGATTCTGAAAGCCAAGCTCAAGACTCATGCTTGGATGACATCCGCCATGCTGCAGTGTCTTTGCATCTCTCTATCTTTGCACTCTCTTATTCTTGACCTATCGCGTGCACTTCAGACTTCGAAGCCAATGCAATCTTTTACATCCACTCCATTACCTCCGTCGTCCAACATGGCGTCCAACAAGTCCAGGGTTCACATGAAAGGAAAGATAGATCAGAACGAACGCTGTGGCCCTCCGTCAAAGCGAACGAGACTGCATGAAAGCGTATGGATTGGAGAGTGAACATGGCATCAATTGAGCCATTTGGCTGCAGTTCGAAGGGAACACTTGCAGAGGCTATATGCATGCGATTGCCGGAGGCTCTTCCGTGTGCGTTCGCCTGTGCAGTGTCTAATCTATAGTTGTTTAAATTCTAGCCATGCTCCAAAAGGGCACCAAAAGCGCAACAACATGCCACATGTCTTACGCTCCATGTTCTCCGCTTGTCCCTCTGGCACCCCAAGAGAACGCCCCAAATCACGAGGCAACGAGGTCAATGCTCTTTTTGGGGATAAACTGACTAAAGCAAGAGGTGCACCATGGTGCGCCTCTCTTGCAACAAAACTAAGTCCCCTGCCCCATCCTCCCCTGCCCAATCGAATTATGGATTCACCGCTGGACGGTTCACAGATTTATGAACCGTCTTTCGAGCTTACCTTTTTGGGAAGGGGGGGAGTTCATGAGGGAAGGATGGGGAAGGGGTTTCTCATTCACTGAAGCTCATTCATCTTTCTCACGATCTTCACAAAGCCCTAGGATTCGCCTGGCGCCTGCCTCACATTCCTCTGCACCCTTGACATCACCAAGCTGTTTCTGGCAAGTTGCAAGGACACGTTCTTTGAATCAGCTCTGAAAAACACGCTGCAAGACAGACTAGTAAGGAACTCCATGTATTTGCCCGAATCTATTGTCAACACCAACCAAGAAGGACTTGCGTGTGAGTCCAAGATCGTGCGGGATTTCATGCTTGAAAGACTAGCAAGCTTCTACTTCTACTTCAAGCTCCCAATCTCTTTCAGAACAAACCGTCCTGTGCAATGCTGAGGTTCTGCAAAACTCTAGCACCCATCTCTGTCTCCAACATCTCATTCTCTTCCAAAATCTCCAATGCCACCTCGAAATCCGCGACCGCCTCCTCTAGCAACTGTCCCTTGGCCTGTCACTGTCGCGACCGTGCCGAACGGAAATGGAGAGATCTCTTCAGCACACCATTTCAAGATCCATCTTAAGGCATGCCTTTTCGTGGGCAATTTGTCCTCACTTCGCTCACTTTGCTCAACTCAGAACTTGCATGCAGAATTCCCAAAGTCCATCGACAAAATGCACAGGGTATCTCTTTTGGGAGCTTATATACTTGCTGTTTTTCCCTAACTCCTTTTGAAAGACATCAAATCAGTAAGAACTGTCATTTGCTGGTTGCTCGCGTCTGCCAAACCCGAAGACTAGCTACCTAGCCTTCCTTGCTTGCCCCACAAATCAAGCTGTCAATCCCTGGATCTCTGCGACGGCCCCTGCTGCAGGTGCCTTAGCAATGCCCATGTTGACCAGGATATCCGCGCCCAAACCCGTCTGCAGGAAATCACCTGACAGAGCACCACATGATCTCCAGTCTCAGTCTGCATCTCCAGTCGTCATCAGTTTCCGTGCAAAAAACACCAACCCTGGACTCCATCATTGGTCATCTGCATGTCATTTTCCTCACCGCCCAAGGGCCTTCTTCAGCAACACTGCGAGCTTGCTCGTGATCCTTCAGAGCATCTTCAAGGTCATCCAGCTCCGCCAAGGCCAGGCCTCTCGTGGTTTCGCACGACATGCCCAAGCAACCCCTGACTTCGTTTTGACTTCGTTTTGGAGAGAAAACATCACTTCGCGACCAACAAAGAATGGTCTGGCCTCGCTTGGTGAGAAGCAAGGCTAGGGTGGTCTCATCTCCATCATAGGCTTCCTCCGACTGGCAGGCCAGTTCGTAGGTCTCCACCGCTTTGCTGGTGTCCTCCGCCTCGCACCGGTGTGAACGGTGTGAACCATGCATCCGACCGGTGAGCCGAGTCTCGGTGTTCTTAAACCAGGAAGAAAGCTAAAACCACTGAAGTTGGTCGATCAGTGCTCGATCAGTGATCTATTGAAATGGGACTTTGGGAGGCCCTCTTTGATTCTAGACAAAGAAAGTTCTGATCAGATGTGACCTGGGAATTCTTTTAAAGGAAAACCAAACGGCCACGGACTCCACGGTCTACGCGCCACGGCTCCACGGTCTACGCGCCTCGAAATAGGCATCGGCCAGTGCGCCACAGACTTCGGTGGCAAAGGAAGAGGAGAGAGGCCCTTGAGCTTTCAAAGAGGAGGCAGCACTTTCAAATGACTCGATAGCTTGATCCAAGTCCTCCATTTCCTGAGAGTCGACATGTCGTTCCCGAAAATGTCTGGCGGTGTGTGCACCTACAAGCGGTATGGGCCTGCATGAAACCAGTGAAGCAAACAAGCAACAATCTGTTCGATGTTGGAAACATATGTCATACGAGCTCCTTTTCTTTCTTTAATTATTGCTGTCTCCACTTTTGGTGATGATCAAGTGTAATTAATTAGTGTATACATCAGTGTCTCCAACTGACAACTTGCTTGCCTTTCTCGCCCCGGCTGCAGCTTATGCTCGTCTTTTGGCCCAAACATATGGGCCCAGCTTGGCTGAGCCATCGCTCCCGTTCAGCCGAAGCCTTAGCCGCCGAGCCACGGAGTAGCACACACCGAGGTTGTAAAAGACCTCCGCCGCGGCCTCCGTGTCTTGAAAGCCGCGGCCTCCGTGTCGCTGGATCAAAGCTCTTCCGCGTTCTAAGTCGGCCAAGGCAGCCTCAAAGCGAGCGAGTGTCAAAAGGTGCTCCACACATAGAGCCACAAACTAGATCATGCAAACAATAAGCAATGCACATTTCAAGAGATCATTGCCATCTGCTCTCTTTACAAAGGATATTATATATTATAATCTGCCTTGTCAAGTTGCACTTGGAAAGGAGATCCGCTTTTCAACCTGCCTTCATTTGGGTCTCGCCATAGAGCAGGCTCTCGCTGCCGCTATTTGCCAGTCTTTGCTCACCCCGAATAAACTATATGACAAGTCCAACCGCAACTCCCCAACTCCTCTCTTGGAGTACCACAACCAACTACAACCAACCACCCAAACAACACTGAACGTCAACCACACTGAAGTCCACAGCAAGGCTCTTCGAAGTTCCCGGCTCGGATGCTTGCTTGAGCCATCAGTGCATTGAGTTCCACCGCCAAAAGTGTCTCGGTCCCCGCGTTGGCCTGGCTTCGCCCTGCTTCGCCGCCCCGAACGACGCGCGACTTTGCCCCCTGAAACGGAAACCGAAACAGTGGTCAAAGAGGACCCCAAAGTGGCTGGGTTAAAGTGATTGGGGAGTGACATGGAGTCCCCATGAGTTGCCTGGAAGTTTCGGGACTCCTAGGTTGTTTGGCAATGTTGGAACCATTTGGAACCACTCTGCTCTCGTCTGCTCTCTGTGGCAGTGGTGCTGGTGTCATCACCTTTGATTCGCAAACAGACCTTAAACAGCATCAAATGAATTAAACTATATTATTACCTAGGTATCGTGACAAGGACATGAAATGTGTGGCGGTGCAAGTCTGAATGGAGTTTGTGAATCAGGTTTTACAGTGCCTGGGAAGGGGGAAGCGAAAGTCAGGAGGAACCCGCAGGTGACTTTTCGGCGCTTGTATGGAGGCTCGCGATGAAAGCGGGCCCCGCGAAGCCCCCTTCTATTGGCAGAAAAACTCAGGCATCGGAGGGGCCAAGCGGGACTTTGCCCTGAGGTAGAGCTTATCTGGATGCAACCCGCGGTCATTTGGGTCCACTCCCGTCCGGAACCGTTTCCACATTCTTGGCTGGTGGGGCTTTACTTTTCTATCTATTTGGGTGTGGCAGAGTTTTTCACGTCGAGTCTTGGGAGGCGCACCGATTCACTAGTACTGTCTGGTGCTTTCTCAGCGGAACACGCAATGAATTGAGCGGACAAGAACGTCTGAGCCGCATGTCACCCAAATGTTCAATACGTATGCGTCACCTAAAGGGTGTATTTTGTCCACTCTAGTGCGGTGATGATGCCAGTGATGCAATACTTCAGTTGACTTGCATCTTCTGCATCACCAATCCACAAAAAAATAGCAGGCTAACGCGGTTTACATCAATTTGTCCTCCATCTTCCCCCCAACCCTGAAGACTAACTTCGTTCGCATCAACTAACTTCAGCCTAGCCTATCACCTACCTTGTCGTAATCCAGAGCTATCCAGAATCTATAGATGGCCGATTGGTAGAAATGCATGCATGTTGAAGAGTGTTGACGGTATCAGTACCACTTGTTTCGCACGAGACGGCTGGGAGTCAACCTGAAAAACCCCGACACCTTCACCCCAAAATCTGAACATGAATCATGACCATATATATCCTTTCTATTCCTTTCTGGCTTCTTTTTTACCATAACAGGATTCCACGCACCCCCCCATTTGCACACGCCATGCGGGCCGAGTAGAATGCGAAGCGTCCGTTTGATGAGGTTTCCCGGGCCTCCAAGACCTTCCAGGCTTTTCCCAGTGCATCTCTGGTTTCTTCGAAAGCGCTTGGAGCAGTCGAATCGCCTGAAAAAAACAGAGATATGGGCCATACATATGGCCATATTAGACAGGTCAGCAAGGTCATTCTTGTAATTTCTTGTATATACTCTATTATACTTTTAGTTCACCAGTTTCACCAACCGGCCAACAAACCAACACGTCTTTCTCTTCGCCCGAGTGTGGGTCAAACCCTGCCAACTCCGCCTCACAAAAAAGGCAGAATAGCATAGACTAGCAAACACTCCTCCATTTTTGCAGTGTTTCGGAGTTTCGTTTGGAGCGACACATGGTGAAACATAATACTGTCTTTTTCACAGAACATGCCTGTTGATCTGCGATTCTGGTTCAGCTCGCTCGTGTTCGCGAGTGTTGCACGCGTGCTTGCGTGTACCACGTGTGTTTGCATTCCCAACGTAAACCGAGGACGCATGTGAACAATCCAAAAAAATCACAACGGTTCTGCTGGTCTTTAGATTTTCCCAGATTGTAAGTATCCTCTACTTGATGAAGTTGTTCGCACAGTTCAACCCCCTTGGTATGGAGAGGTTTTGCTCGCAACAAACTGATGTTGCAGGCGAGGGACCTTCCTTCTGCATGAAGGCCAAGCCAAAGTTCATCCAAAGCTTGACACCCGACATGGAATTGAGCAAATCCTTTGTTTGGAAGACTTCTTGGGCGTGTCGCAAATGTCTTAGCGCCAAATCAGCTTCACCAGCTTTTACATGTTGATTGGCCAAGTTTACTAAGAGATCTGCTCCTTCTTCTGTGTCAATGGCCTCTGCTTCCAAGAAGAGTTTCCTCGCTTCTTCAAAGCCTTCAAGAGCTTGAGCTGGCTTGGAAGCGGCCTCGAGCGTGGCCATGTTCGCCAGCAAGCAGGCGGCCAAAAAGCCTTTCAAGCCATTTCGATCTTCCAAGATTTGCCGCGCACTGCGGTAGGACGTCAACGCCTCCTCATATCCGTTCAACTCCACCTGTGCCGCAAACACTCGTGGGCCACATCCACAATTTAGAAAAAGAAAGGACACGGTCTTGTGAACAGCAAGGAGTACGGCAAGGAACAACCTCGGAAATACACTTTGCGCTGCAGTGGCAGGAGCAATAGTACTCCTTCCAAATCTTGCTTGACGACAAGACAAAAACAAAGGTGGTTGTAACCAGTGAACTTTGCAACCAGAACAAAAAAGAATGGATGTGCATTCAAGAACTGCAGCCCCCAAAAAATGCAAAAATCTGTGTTTGTCTGGAGAAGGATTGCTGAGTGGAAGACGATCGAACCTACGAGATGTTTCACGCCATAACTGGAGTCCTGTGCCAAAACGATGACTGTGGGCCACCCCCACGCGACGTCGAAAAACGCGTGGCCCAACTGCGCTTCAACATCGCTGCGCTGTTTTACAGCGACGCCCGCCTGCAAGTCACCCAGCTTCTGCAGCAGTGCTGCGCCCTCGGCAGAATCCAAGGCACCCTTGGCATCCTGAGGCGAGCCCAAAGGGTTGACCTTTTTACGGACCACGATGGTACAAATGGAGAACCAGAAACGCGAAGAAAGAGTTCTCCTACATTCTCCTGCACCAACCAAAAACCAAATCGCTTGAAATGGGATCCCTCCAGTATGCTTTTCCTGATCTTTTCCACTGGTTTTAAAACAAAAACACCTCGTCTTCGGCCTCTCCTTCTTTGCCACCGCCATCACCAAGTTGCTTTCCGCGCCTGGAAGTGACTGAAAGGATCGATGGTTGTTTTTTGGGAAGGAAGCTGAAGGAAGGCACCCCACGGATTCCGCGGGGAAGACGGGGGCAGCCCCGCCCCAAACCGGTTCCAACCAGGCCTTCCAAGTCATCCAATTCAAACTGGGCATCGCTCATCTTCTCCAGAACTTCGATACCCATCAAGGAGCCCAAGGCACGGGCCCGTTCCAAGGTGTCTCTCGCGGTTTTGTAGTGATCAAGCGCCTGAGCAGCGTGATCGGTGTGCAAGTCAGACCATCCTCCACGAAGATGGATCTGATTGAGGGTCTGCCCACATGGAGCTCCGATTGATGACAGTTCTGATGATTACTCTTTGGACTCGAAGAGTTCTGATGTTGTTGTGTCATTCTGGGTGGATCAAACCTCCAGCTACTAGTAACAAGGGCATCGCTACTAGTAACAAGGACGCCACTAGTAGCTCCTGGCATTACTAGGACCAAGAAGCTACGAACGTAACAAGGATGTTTGCACTCCCAAACTCCGACGCCGCCCAAGCTCCGACGTTGTGTGAAACGCCCCGCCTCGGCAAAGCGTTCCAGCTCCTCCAAAGCCTTGCCCGCCTCAATCAGCAGTCGCACACCTTCCTTGGACTCCAAGAGCTTTTGCTCTGTAAAGGCCTCCAATGCAGTGGAGAATGCAGCAACCACCTCTTTCCGATCTTCAAACACTTTGGCCTTGGTGATGGCAATGTTTGCCAGCAATCTGGCTCCATTCTTGGATCTCAAGCGCTGCAACTGCCCAAAGATCTCTTGGGCTGATTCATAGGACTCCAGAGCGGCTGCGAAGTGTCCTTCTTCGGCTTGAGCAACTCCAATGCTCATCTCAGTCTTGGCAAATTCAAAGCTGTTGGTCAACCCAGCATCTCTCAGGCAGCCTGGGGACGGACATCTCAACTGAGGGCGGGGCGATGGGCTAGACGGAATTCCCCAACCAATCCGCTCCTTCTCGCCGATTGGGGACGGATCCGCTTCGCCCCGATTCCGCTTCCCCAAAAAAACATCGACTGTCACCCTGCCTAGAACCAGCTCGAAGTCCTTCAAAGCTGCCTGGTGCTCTCCAGCTGCTTGATGTTTCGCTCCATTCCTCCAATGCTCTTGCCAATCTGCGGCTTGCGGAGCTTCTGCTTCCACCACTTGCTCCGCAGCATCCTCAGCTTTCTTATCGTCGGCTTCAAGGTCCACATCCTCCGCAGCATCCTCAGGTCAACTGACGTCTGTTCGAGAAAAAGAGGAAGCACCAAACAGATACAAAGCTAATTCTAAATGAAATAGAACGCTGCTTCCAAACAAGTGACCCTGGATTGCTTGGCAATGACCACTGGACGTTTAGAATCCAGCTGAGCAGGCAAGGCCTTTCTCCTCGAGCTGCACGCCAGGCAGGCCAGGAACGGAAGGACAGCCTAGCGGCGATATCGCTCTTTTGACATCGAGTTCCTAACAGGATTATCATCCCAATCTTGAAATATGGGGTCTATGGTCTACTCCACTACTACTCCACTACGCCCCACACCCCCACATGATGTACACCCAAAATTCGATAGGTTCTTGAAAAGTCACTGGTGTCAAGAGTGTAACGGCCGTACATAAGCATCATTAGCATTTCAAATTAGCAGTATTGTGCAAGTTCAAGAACCATTTTGTAGCATTCTTGCGTAGAATATACCTGTCAACGCGCATTGCCCGTAGAACATTCAGGTGTGGAAATAAGACATCCACCCGACCTTGTTCTTCACCAGCTCGTTCCATTGAAGCCCCTTCGGCGCAGCGGAGTTCGGGAGCCGCGTTCTCGGCCGCGAACTCGCCCGCAACGGAACGGATCTCAGCGCGGCCACGGTGGGAAGGTCCATGCTGCTGACGTCCATGAGGCTTTCTTCTTGTGAAAAGCCAAGCGAAGTCCGTTTGTTCTTGCAAAGTCGACTCAAGCTTCAAGAAATACCAAGTGATATGTCTGTCTTTGCTGGTTTGATTAGTTGAGTTATGTTGAGTTCATAAGAACCCCATGAACGTCATAAGCTCAACTCCCTAACTTAAATTTATTCAACTACACTGGATACAAGCTGATGATAGTCATGATCAATCCAATGAGTTGCTTCCACACCTTCGCAACACCTGGACCTTGTTTAAGAAACTATAAATGGCTCCCTGAACCAGGAGAAAGCCGGACGAATTCGTGAGACTTGTCACTCTTGCAGCGCTCTTGTCACTCATTCGTGGTTTCACAAGTCTACTCCCCAGCCCAACTCTTGGCCAGCTTCCTGCCCAGGTCAACTTGTTTTCAGGCATTAAACGAGCTCGTGCCAGCTGGCCGAGCGAAAATCTGGACATGATGCTCCAGCTGGCGCCTGGGGAAGTTCTCGTTGAACTTTGCTGTTTTCAACTTGTGTCCATGGGACTTGGAAGCTCAGCCCGCTTGCCCGTTTGCCCAATCTGTTCCCGAGAACCTTTCTGTAACCTGAAAATTGTACCCTGAAGCTGCTTTGCAGCTCAGTGAAACGTCGACGTCCCTTGTTGAGTGATGCATTACGACCACAAATTGCTTCGAATCTGTTCGTACACAAATGCACGATTGATAGAACCACAAATCATTAGCTAGAATGTAAGAAGATTATCAAGATCAATTCATAAAACTCCCCTGAGAAACAGCTCGTGGAATGCGGGTGTAGCTCATGTCTTTGTGGATTTGACAAAACGCACCAAGCATAGAAGCGTCTATATAGAAAACATAACCACCTTGCACAAAAGGAAAACAATCTACCACCTGCCCAAAAGAACACAATAGACAAAAATAGTGTTGAAGTCTCTTAACAGACACTATAATTTGGTAGAAAGTCTTAGAAAGGTCGAAGTCCTTTGGACCACCTCCCCGGTCGTCCGGGGGAAGCGGTACATCACCGACCGGTCGTCCGGTTGAGTGGGACATCGGGACATCGGTCTTGACGGCCGAGCTTCGACCCAGTCTACCTGCCCGAGAGAGCTTGATCGATGTCTCCTTTCACCTCGGTCGAAAGGCGCGCGGCACACGCTGAAACGACACGGAACACGGGGAAAACGCGTCTTGTTCGGAACGTGCTGGGGCTTTCATCAGTGGGATGGGAGAGAGGTTTAAGGTCCAAAATGTCATCACTCCATCAGGAGTGATTTACATCAAAAAGGCTTTATCTTGAAAACAACCGTTCAACACCGCCATGTTGAACACCCGTCGCTCACAGATGTCCATGGTCTCCCACCATGTCCCACCCCTTCATGGGGTCAGGTCATGAAGTCCGTGGATCGGATCAATTGCTGAATTGTTCGATCTTGCGGAGTCGATCCGCATCTGCTGATCAATTGCTGACTTTCGCGACTGGTTGGTTTCACGGGTTCGGACATCACATCTGGTGAAACCACCTGCTGGATTTGAGCGAACGAACTCCACCTGCTGGATCTGAGTGGGGTGTCCTTAATCCTCGAAAAAGCCCACCGGTGACTCCCTTTCGTGCAAGCATTCATCAAGAGCACAAGGATGCGTAGAAAAGTCAGTGCAAAAAAAATCCTCAAAAAGGTCAAAGGATGTTAAAGATGTTGAAGGTTATCCACTGGGTAGGTTTGCAACTAACTGGAAGAACAAAATCAATTGGGATGATCTCATTCAAAAAACCCAACATTGCCAAAATATGATCTCGGAAGATCCCAAAATATCCCAAATATGTTCATCCTGCGCAAACCTGTCCTGTCTTGAGTATTGAATAGTATTGACCACAGGCCGGTTGTGCTTCACACCGGAATATCTGCACCTACATTGACCCCTGTGGCCTCAACCACCCCAACGTCGTCGGCACGCATTCCATATACATGGAGTGTCTGAGTGACACTGGTCCACTTCACCTTCGATGGCCAAGCAGCTCGAGAAATGCCCTGCAGCAAAAGCTTGGCCACCTCGTGACAGGTCGATTGACATGACCGACGTCGAGCGATGATGGATACCTGGATAGTACAGAAATTTTCATATCCTAGCTGCTCCTAGCTCTTCACATTTTGGTGTGTCACTGGCACTGGTTTGTCTCATCTCATATCAGTTTTGGCATGCACGCCAGAATCCACTCCGGGTCAGAGTAAGCCTTCCTCCAGTACTTGCCACTCCACTTCTCTGCACGGCTTGGGGCCGCGAAGCGGGCGGGCGGAGAAGGCCACTGACGGATTTCCATTGGACATGTTGTTGCAAGGTCCAAGTTGGGTACAGAGTTGTAGTGCATGGATTTACAGTTCTCCCCCCTGAGTTGTAGTCTGGTTGTACCCACCCACAATCTCCCACATGTGGGAGACATGTTCATGACGTGTCAGCAATTTACATGCACATAATAATCATAATCATAGTCATATCGGAGCTTCACTGTCCTCACTTCTACATCTTCTACTGCATGACAAAGAACGCACCTCGACCACAAATAGTGACTTCCTCCTTGGCCTCTCGCTAAGAGCCACACCAGCCGGCCACCAGCGCCAGCCGCTTGGTCTCGGTAGTTCCAAAGCTTCGCGAAGACCTGAGACGAAGCCGCGGAGCGCGGCTGACCAGCACAGCGATGGTGGTGGGTCTGCGCTCTCACTGTTCCCACCGGTGGATTCTGAAAAAAAAAAAAAACAAACAAACATATCCCAAACACGACCCATGGGACTGGCATATTTACACATTGGGGTGGTTGAAAAGATTGAAAACCGGGTTAATACAAGGAACCTTCTTTTTTGTATAGGCATACAGAAAAAAACGCGGAGTCTTTGTTCATCACAATATCACAAGTCATCTGTACAGGACCGGATGTGCGTACAATATTCGGGGTGACGATTTGTAGAAACTCAAGCAAACCTTCTATAGTTCTGCATATAAATAGACATTCAGTAAACTGCCGATAAACACATTCCTCACTTCGCTGTGCTCAGTACCAAATAATTATAAAACTATATATTTTGGAGTAGTTAATTTTTATATTTTATGTATTACATAAAATATAAAAATTAACTACTCCAAAACCATGCATGTTCGGTGCATCTTGCAGAATCTGCGGTAAAAGTGGCCCTGAACATGCCTGAACCATAAGCCCCGTGAACCGTTTTGCAGGGTGCGCAGCTCCATCGATCTTTCCTCACCGATCCATCGACCCGGGACGTCCTGTTCGGCGACCGTTGGCCTCCGTGGCAATGGCTCGCTGTTCGTTGAAAGGCCTTGGAATACGCTTCGGGAAGGCCGCGAGGAAGCTGGCCGGTCGTGTGACGAAACGACAGGTCGTGTGAAGAAGGCACCTCTTTGGAGTTGGTCAAGAATGGCAAAGAAAAAAAAACACCACAACTGACTGCGTTAAAAAAGGAACGAGGAAGGCACAACACCTCAGCCATGAGTCCCAATTTTCAGTTCGGGGAGTTGGTCAACTGACTTCACTGATGGGTGTTTTTCAAGAGCCGAAACCTTATGCTTCTGCCTTCTGCCAACGCAAAAACCCACGAAGTATTGGATCTGAAAAGCCGAATGAGTTCGCTGGTCCAGCCGGCAAAGCCTAGCTCAGTGATCAGATCTTGGGGGTCCATGACAGGCCTTCAAGATCTTGAAGTCAAAAGAAAACCGCTCACTTATTAGGATCTCCAGATTCAGACTGCTGGATGAAACCCCTCGTTCGAACCCCTCGTTCGAACCCGCGCACCCCGTCACCGACTTGACATCTCCAGGCTTGAACTCAGTGGCAAAGACCGGAACTGCTGGAGGATCTCCTGCACCTCGGCGTCGTCACCCGCGTCGCGGGTGGGGCATCACCCGCGGCCCGCCCGGTGTAGGGTGCGGGATCTTGGGGCGGCAGTCGCACATGACGGATATTGATGGAGGTCCCATCCATGCAGTCTATCTTGGATGCAGTCTGCAGTCTGCCTATTATATAGATTTGTATGATTTGTCTTCGAGACCTTCAGCTTTAGTCACGATTCTAGTCTTTGATAAATTCATGTGATATCATGTCGTGATATCCAATGTCTTCATCCTGTCTTCATATCGACCCACGAACCACGCCTGTGGCTCTGCAATCGAAGCGATCTGCCTTGCCTCGAAGCGATCACCCGTTTTGTGCCGCCCAATGATGTCCCGCATTGTTCATCATTGTTCCCCATGTCGACCCAGGAAGCAGCATTCACGGGCCAGATGGGTACAGCTAAATTTAAAGTGCTCGCAATAGCAGTTCAACTCACCCGAATCGACCATTTCTGCAAAAAGAACACATGCAGTTGTTACAGCTGTTACATGCTGTTGCGTGGTTTTCCGATTGCAACGCTTGTGCTTTCACTTAGACATCGGCGTTGGCAAGGACCTTTTCATCTTTCCCATCTGGAGTCATCAAACCTGGACGAGTGGTCGGAGGGCATGGTCAGAGGATGAGCATTGGCAAGCCCAAGTCAAGACACCAGGATGAAGCACTCAAAATGAAAAACCACGTAACCCAGCATAATGGAATCTGACATACTATTCAGATGTAAAAATCATGAAACTCCAACTTTCGACCACTCGAACGACACGGCGCACCTAGGCTGCCACTTCCCGGCAGATTCCAGGAGGCTGCGAACTGTCGCGCATTCGCACCCACCACCTGTCGACGTGTTTTTCAGTCGGAGTTTTGGCGTGATGGTGATTGGCTATGAGGGAACGATACTGTTTGCAAACGGGACGAAAAGGTTGGTTGGGAACATCGGAACCGGTGCCCGCGGATTTCGGTCCCGGTGTCGAAACCGAGGTGACCGGAGGTCCGATTTCGAAAGACCGACCACGTCACTTCGACTGCATCGATCGATCGTTTGACGGTCTGGCGAACGAAGATCCTTGGGGTGCCTTGGCAAGCTCATCCAATAGAAGATCCTGGCAAAGCAATCACATCACGAGACAAGTTGGTGAGTCTTGTCTTGCATGAGGCTAAATATTTGGAACTGCCACCTGAATTATCTCATTATCATATAATTGTCAAATGTAGTTTAATCAATTAGTAGGGCATCCTCCAGTCATGCATTGGTAAGCTCGGACAAATAGACCAAACCTTGTGGGTTTCTTGTTTGAGCTCTGACAGTTTGAGCTGCGCTCAAATATTGGAGAATGCCACTATCGGAGAACCATGAACCCGCTTGTTAGGTGTCCAGCAAAAAGCGAAGATTTACTTTGTGGCATCTTTTAGCTGCTTGGTAGGAGAAAAGGAGCGACTTCTCGCTGCAATAGTGCACGTCTTGCACTTATGCCCACAATCAGCAAGATTTCAAGCACAATCCACCAGCCAAACCAGGCCAAACCACTCATCCTCCATGCACAAATACCCCGACTTAACACAGTCCATCCCACCTGCAGAGCAGGAGCCACCCGCCGTCCCTCGCGGGGCTCCCCCTGGCGAGTGGCTGAGACGTGATTGCCTTGTCTGGGTTGCCTACAGGAGCCCAGCGATGCCAGGAGCCCCTAGTAGCTTCTTGCTCCTAGTAGTAAGGTCAGGAGCCCCTAGTAGCAGGGCTGGAATTCATGCTTCTCTCTAGAAGTTGAAGTTATCAAGGCTTGTTGGGAAAATACACCCTGCAAGCGATAGGGTGTTTTGAAGATGATGGAAGCTTTATGTTATTTTCAATTTTAATGGTAGGCTTGGTAGATCTTGCTGGGTTTGTTCGGTGACCTTGCACATTGAAACTGTGAACACTGCTCAGCCCAGCGGCTTCAGCATCTCCATGCTCAGATGGCAGGCGCCCAAGCACCAGACTAGCTAACCTCGGAGCCCGGAGTTCACGACTCGAAGGACGCTAGCCTGTACTTGCAGCTTTCAGCAGGCCAAGACAAGCACATTTCAGCAGCCCACAACAGCCGACGTCAGACCGTCCTCGAGCGTAGATGCCCTGAGGCTCTGACTTATCTGCTAAGTTGCTCGCCTCCTGGTCTTCTTCGGGTCCAAAATGCTTCAGTTTCTGCTTCATTTAAGTCACATTCCACTTTCCCAAAACTGGGAATGCAAAAACAAATGCAAAAACTACCCAAGCCTGGTGGTGAAGCCCTGTAGAAACAGCAGTAAAGAACTCCCAGAAAACTGCCTGTACATGACATGAATTGCACTTTGACTCTGCATTTGTGCAGTACTGGCTTTGTTTCCATTCAACCATCGTAGGCGCTCGTCAACCATTGACATCCATTGACCATGCGCAATCCACTTCTGAACATCACATGGAAACAAGCATAGAGGCCAGTGAATTATGACACAAAAGACCAAACCACTGACCAAACCATATCTTGTCCAACCCTTTTTGGGGATCCCAGCATGAAACACGGACCCCATTTGGACCCCCGCCCGGTGACACGCCGTCCAAAACGGCACGACGCCTCCGCGCGCGACTTCTCGTCGCTGCGCGTGGCGGCCTCGGCAGAGCGGTCGCGGTGGTCGTGGGGTTGGACGGTCGGCTGGGTGGACTGGGAGGAGAAGACAGAAGAAACACTCCGTTCAGACATAAACATGTATAAACTCTGACTCATATTCGGGATGATTATCATCGGTTGATCAATGGTCGATAATAAATATGAGGAAAATTGGAAAACCATCTCAGACCAAAAGAGATAATATGAAATAGTGCAAGTTCCTTCTTCTGCCGCTTGACTATTGGGAAGATGTTTCGTTTAGAGTGGCTCTGCACCCAGCAGCGTCAGGTCTCAAACTGGCATGTGGAGATTTTTACCTCCAGGTCCTCAAAGCACAAACCCAAAGGCAACCTGCCCACATGACGTAATGCTCAACGTTTTTGAGAACGGTTTGAACATGTTATGTCAAAAACGGTGTCTTTGTATGTCTTTGTTGTGTTTCTGTTTTGGGTGACAGCTCTTCCATGCTGGTCCATCCGTCTCACGCTCAGAATGTAGAGTGGATGTGTCTCATCATTTCAACGGATCCTTCGTCTTGTCTTCTTCCATCTTCCATTTCACGTGCGGTGCTGGGTGGACCTTGGCGAACGTGCGATGTGCGATGCCCTCATCGTCTCGTCTCGGCTCGGCATCCGACCACATAGGAGGAAAAGCCCGTGGCCAAGTACTTGAGCCGTTCCGGGCTTGGCTGCCGGTCCATCCCTCGAGTGAAGACGGACGGAGACGTCGGACGCCGGCATTCTGTAGGGGTCAGTGATGGAGTGAAGTGGTGAAGTAGTGAAAGTATCTGGGTGTGTAGCTATAGTCTTAGGGAGACCAGAGACCTCCTAGGCGTTCTGACCTCACTGGAAGGCTCGGGAAATCGACCAGTTGGCCGAGTCAGGGGCGAGAATTGTGTGGTCTCCCTATGTGATGAACCGTGGAAAGGTCGATCCTTTCCAGCAAAGTATGGTGCCCTTTTCAAGCAGATCAGGAACTGTGGAAGCGGAGGGGGTGTTGGAAGATGTTGGAAGGTCTTACGAGGTCTTAGGGATTAGGGACCTGTGTTTTCTCAGAGCAAACCAGTCAAGGCCTGTCCGATTTCTCCCAGCCTTGGTCACTTCCGTAGATGAACGATGCCAGTGCCTGGCTTCGACTTGCAAACCCCCGGAAAAAGGGCGAACAATGATGGGTATTCCCATGGCAGTCAAGATGTTTGGCCAGAAATTGGGGGATGTTTGGACTGCAGGTGTGGTTGTTTGGGCCATTTTTGGCCGAACCAGTCATTTGGGGTTTCAAGCTTTTCTGTTTTCCGTACGGAAAATGTGTGAAATCAGCAAGGAAGCCGGACCCGGCATTTGGTCCGTTCCCGATGTTGTCCTACTCTCGCCAAACATATATACTGAGGGAGCGAATTCGTGGGCATTGAAATGGGGAAGAACATGGAAGACCCGTTCTGAGGCCTCAGAACCGCCTCACACCTCTGGTAGCATTTTGCTTGGTTCAACTCATTTGGTTCACAACACCCATCACCAAGGTGTTGAACCGCTCCAAGCGCTCGAAACGGCCTTGCTAATGCGAGGATTGGCATCACTGATCAAGCGCTGTGCCACGTAAGGCCTGAGACACGACTGACATGTCTCACGGGCCAGATCAACAAATGTTCTGCGCAGAGGCGGACCTTCAAAGAATCAGAGTATAAGAAATATATAAGAAGCACATAAGAAGCATACAGCATATATAAGTACTTTCAGGACCAACATGGACCAGCTGTCTGTCTTTGATTTCGGTTTCAATTATCTTCAACCAATGGCTGCTGTGACTCTTGAAGCCCCAAATCACTTCTTCAACTTCCAAGCGTATAAGATCATGCTTGGCTGCCAGCAAGCACTCATTGACCACCGAGTATGATGAGTTGTTGCCTCGGAATTCGATCAAGCTCAGCTGCTGGGCCGAACTGATGTCGAACTGGGCCATCCAAGTGGCGCTCCAACGGCTCGATCCGTCCCATCGTGGCGCTCCACTGCTGTCGAGATGACTGAGTGGCCAGCTCAGGCCAATTCCTTCCAGGACTGCAAATGCTCGTGCGATGTAAAAGAAGTAGGGAGGCCTCGGACGAACATACTAGCGACAGAACGTCTTTCCAGAAAAGGGCCAAGTCCGACCTCTGGTAACCCTGTGGTAGTTGGCAAAAGAGTTTGGACATGTTTGGACATCCATTGGTTGGGGAATCCTATCAGGATCTATCAGGAATCTGAGGGAAATATATAACCCTCCCAAACTTACTGGCCCCAGCTGGCCAGAATTTGGCCGGAGAGCTAAACCGTGTGCTCTTCAAATCAGTGAACGAGTACAGTACTCAGCCGCCACTCGACAGAACAACAAATAGCCTCACGAGCCTCACAAGAGAAATGGTCTCGCTCTGGGCCGAGGCTAGCACACTCTGAAGAGGTTGCCATATTCGCGGCTCAGACCTGGCAGATTTGGTGAGATCCGGTGTCGAACATGCACTGCGGTATCGGTGTGAGATCGGCCTTTAGTTCGACATGGGGTTTGGTTGAGCGGGTGTAGTCTAAAATGCGTGACAATGGTTGGTTCTTCAGTATAAGAACCATTACACATAATGCTGGGCCAGGAATGCTAGGGGTCATATAGAATTGAATGACAATGTCAATATCTGTCAATGGTCGCACCTCAAGGTGTGAGTTTCGGAACCCCAGAAGCTCTGGGAGGAAGTTGAAAATGAGGGACACAAACACATCTGCTGATTCCACACGGCCAAACCGATCCTCCATATCTTCCGCCCCAGATCGCCATCCACAGATCCACCACCGGAGGACGGCGAATGGCAAGACCGGTCACGCCGTGGCCTTGAATCCGCGAGAAGAGGCCATTGACATCCATCTCAGCAGTCGTTTTGCTGGGCAAAAGATATCAAGCTGGACATGTGGACTCTGCCAAAAGAATGCAGTTGAAATATAATGAAATATGTGCTTGACTCACTACTGTGCAAATATACTGTGCGTGAGAGAAATCCCCTGAAGTGTGTCAGAAGTTTTGTGTTGGTCCTCTCTACCTGCCGTTCACCTTCATTAGGTGGGATCCACCCTTCCGTCACAAATGGCGTCTCAGAACTCTGTTGAGATCTCCGGTGTCGGCGGTTTCAGCGCACTGAGGATGCGCTCCTGCTTGGCACCTCCGCCAGCTGACCATTGGCCATAAACATCTGCCAAGGTACCCACGACCTGACCAAAATCAGATCTGAGGCTCCAAACGCCGAAGCGAAATGGATGAAGCTGTGGATGTGGAGGTGTGATGTGTGCTGTGTGCTGTGTGGTATGTGTGACACTGAAACATCATGACTGCGGCTGGATGTACTTTAGGTTGAAGGCCTGAACACCACTTTTTTTCAAAGTTCATACCGAGCTAGCTGAACCCTGCACCGTTTCCATATGTTGCCAATATGTCATATCTGACAAAGAGAAAAGAACCATGTCTAACTCTCAGTCACTCAAAAACATTCCAACACACATTTTGCCGCCTCGCTCTGGATCACATCGCCCTGGGCGAAACGTTCACGAAGATGGAAGCAGCCGCTTCTTATCAAACGAAGTCCGAAACGACCCAACCAAGATCCGGTCCACCCAGGATCACCCAGGAAGCCAAACCGCGAACCACGAACCGAGCTTATTTCTTTCTTTTTCCGTTGACCCAAGGTCTTTTCCTTTTTTTTTCCGGATAAAAGCGTCCGAGAAAAATGAATGGCCCGCCTCCATTCCCTCAGGTACGAAGCCTAGAGCCACTAAGTCTCGGGGCACAGGCTCGTAGTCCTCAGAAGTCTCAAAAGCTCCAAAAACGATTTCCTTGTCGGTTTCGGTTTAAAAGTTTCTTGAGACGTTTTGAGTTTTGAGACCCTTTCGTCGTCCATGTCGGTGGGTGGCAAAAAGATTCTATAAAAATTGCACTGCTCCCGGCATGAGACCTCTGGAACTTCTGGGCAGATCTGCTCTCGTTTCATCCGGACGTCGTCGCAGTGCCAACCCACCATCTGCAACCACCTCTGAGGCCCTTAACACCAGAGACCAAGTGCGCGATGTGCTCGATGTATGCTACCTGAGTTTCGAAGCGAAGTCTTCTCAGATTGGGGTGCTCCTTGAACCATCTTGAACCCCCTCCAAAAAGACGTGGACTGCAGGTGGATCGTGAGCTTTTTCAAAACCTAAACACCTATAGAAACAGTTCTAAAAGCCTCCGAAGCTCGCTCCAACCCTCACCCCACCCCAAAAAAAGAACAACAAAACTGCATGGCCAATTCATTCGCTGGGCCTTCGCTCCAAAACCGACTCAGATTTGACAATGGCTCTTCACTCTCCACCGAGTCTTCAGTGCCGGTCACCGAGTGGCGCGAAAGCTTGGATCCAGCTTGGTGACCAACCCCCAATCCAAAATGCAAAGCCTGTCGCCATGTGCCGAGGGCAGAAGCGCAAGCCGATTGACTGACATCGGTGAAATCGATTGACATCGGGACGTGGGTGCTTTGGGAGCGAAGAGGAAGAAAAAGGCTCCGGTGATGGCTCCGCTGTTGGACTGGGGTGGATTCGACATGACAGGTCTATAGGCATTAACCTGGGGGCGCTGAGGTTCTTCAGTTCGTGATCCTTTGAGATCCCCGAACTGGTTCGGTCACTTTCTAGCCGCCCAAATTTCGGGTCACAAACAGGGACCGTGAAAAGGTCACAGTTGAATCAAGCTGGAGAACACCATGTTCATTCGTGAGATCTTGGCTCCACAGTCCCCATGCCTCGTGCTTCGTCGTTTAGTCGCTCGGCTCCGTCGGCCGCACGCAAACGCGTGCTTCGTCGCGTCAAGTCCATCGATTCGGCAGATCGATCCGATGCTCCACCGATCCAACATCACGACCTGTCACCGTTGATTGAACCAGCAGGGACCCAACCATCTGATGCAACGCCCCAAACGCCGAAAGTTGAAGGCGCCTCCCGTCGGGGGTACGCAGCAAGTTCCCCGGATGTGGATCCTGCGAGGTGCGATCCAATCCCCGTTGAGATGGAGAAGGAAAAAGCAAAAAAGGGCATAGAGTTTGGATGGGAGCAGAACCTTTTTTTGTTCATTCTTGAAATGTTTGGAACCCTTTTGACAGGTGGCCTACTATTAAACATAAAAATATAAAACACACACAATAACAAAAACGCGTCACATTGGCAACATGTGGCTCTCTCAAAGTCCCGAACTTTGAACTTCTCCAGAAAATTCTAGAAATCAATCCAAACAAGCGTGATGTGCTTTCGCTTTCTGTCCATGTCTTTAAACCAAAAGGATCAAAAAGTAGAGTCTCGAGAGTCTCCGTGTCTCGCGGTTCCGCCCCGGTGGGGATGGGCTCCGGTCCGCATGAAGCACTCCAGTTTCCAGCATCATCGTGAGGTAGGAGTTCATGGCCACCGAACAAAGCTTCGTCACATCCTGCCCCAAATCGCCCAAATCTGCCAGGAAATCTAAAAGACTTTTCCAGACTGCCCTTATGATCCCTGACAGAGAGCTCGAGTGAATCTAGTAAAGTAAAGGCAGTTGAAAAAGATTGAAAAAGCCTCTTCTTTTCTAAAGAATTAATGTTCTGCTCGAGTTCTGCTCGTGGAACATTGCTCGGTGACACGGTGAACGCGTGTAATTTGTGGGGGAGAATCGCGGACCATCATGGACCATCATGGACCATTGATAAATAATTCGATCCGGTTCAGTGGGCTAAGGAAGACCACAACAACTTGGGTCGATGTTCTCCGGATGTCCTGATGTCCTGGGCACATAACATATGGATTAGAGCGCTCCCAATGGAACAAGCAGAAAAAGAAAACACACGCAAAGCATGTGGAATGAGAGAAGACCATTGACATTCTTGAACCCAACACATGAGCGATGTACGACAAATACCTCAAAGCACCAGTTTGGACCCCCTTTTTGTTCCCATCCCCGGTGTTCCCATGAATGAACCTAACATTTCCCAACAAAGCCAGTCAGTCATACACACTGCTTGGAACTGCCGTAAACCAGCAGCACCAGCAGCAAGCACCCACCCTGGATCACCCAACCCCGGCCTCAGCACTACTGGTTTCAAGACGCTCTCCAACGATCCACTCGGTGGTGAGCACCTGGCTGGCAAAAATCAAACATGAAAAAGGAAACATATTCTGCTTCATAATGTTGCTAATTACTACTCTAACATTATATGTGTATATGTGTATAACTGTATATATATATAATACAATATCCATGAATCCATGCTAGAATGTCATTCTACTACAAGTCTCTTTACGAATTCCCGAATACATGTTAAGGACTGTAAGCACCCCTTTTGCTCGAAGGCTTTTTGCAAAAACCTGTGCAAGTGCACGGACCAACCTCAGGACTTGTATCATATCCCCTCCAATCTGAGCAACACACATGGCCAGGACCCTCTAATGAACTGTTCCTCTTCTCAGTCCACCTCTTTCTCTTCCCTCGCCCTCCCTCACCTGCATGCACTTGACTCCGTGCGTAGTCCACCCATGGTTCCGTGGTCTCAACCAATCCCCTCCGGCACCTTCTGACTTGAACAGGAATCCACCGGTTCCGGCGCAAAGACCGCTCCGCCCAAAGGAGTATGCGTGATGTCCTGAGAGAAGGACACGGCGTTCGCTGCCTGCCGCCGGTGCCGGTGCGTTTCGGGGGGGTGCGGCGGGGGATGTGGGGAACCCAACCAGGATACCTTGATCCTGAAAGACCTAGCTGGGAGGTCAAGCTACATGGTGGACTAGGGCTCTAGGTTCGACCCATCCCCAAGTAATTACAGCTCCACTTTGGAGCTTGTGCGAGTCAAGATGGCAACTTGACGATTTGGCTGAGGTTCCATCAGGTTTGATGCTCGTCTGCTAGTTGCTGCTAGTCTTTATGTGGCCCGTGGTCACCAAATATGATTACAACATATGTGCCTTTCATTTGAGCCATCAATGAATCAAACGCCCCAATGTCCTGCGCTCATGCGTTCCCCCCCGTCGCCTCTTGTCGATAGTCCAGCTCTCCGACGAAGCCTTTGCCCCACTCATCAACCCTGCGAGATGTCATGCTTCGCCGAGCTCATGAGCTGCGGAGGTCTGTTGGGGGCCTGCGTGCACTATATATAGTATATAACATTATATAACCATATATGTCGTGGATGTTTGGTCGATGAACACCGGAGCCCTACTGGCTCTCCACGTCTGGTGTGTCACTTTTGGCCTGGGGACGAGAAACATCCTCCCAACAGCCGCCCCATCGACTCTGAGAGGTGCCCCTAACCGACCGTCGTGAAGGCAGAAAAACGCGCCACTTGGCTGGTGAACACTCTGAAAGGCGCCATCGTCTACCAGATCTTTTCTCAGTGATGAAGTTTGAAGAGTTTGCTATTCATTTGGTTTGCAACTATATTAGGAGACATCAGGTACATAATTATGGTACATTGATCAGACCAACACCCCACCTGCAGGGGCTTTGGTCAAATCGATCTTGGGCCATGGCATGTTGCAAACCCCTCCCCCACTGAGCACGTGGCAATCCAGGAATATCGGTGTTCAGCCCAGCCCTGGTGAGGTTCAAGAAGGCCCTGGCAGGCACAAGCTAATCCAAACAACAGGTGAGCAGTCCGGAAGTTGCAATTCTGTAGGAAAAAAACACCTCAGCGCACCAGAAGGAAAGGTCTGTGATTGGTGGATTGGTGGCCTGGTGTCGTGGATGGTTTCAAAGGTGAAATCGCCTCTTCGTGTGCGAAATCGTCACGTGGAGAGAGGATCTCTGGTGAAGGGGTCGGCCATGGCTGATGATCACTTCAGATCACAAAAACATCAGAAACTTATCAAATGCATGGCCGATAAAACTACAGTTCTAGTTTCAGCCATCGATGAAGCCTAGAAGGGCCATCGATGAACCTCGGTCCTGCATCACTTCGAGTCAGATGAACCTTTCAGACTGGAGATTTTGAATGCAATGTCTTCTGCTTCCCTTCAGGCATCGATGAGAACTAACTGTCGTGTCATGTCATAAAGAACAACATACATTATTATACATTATTATGATTCACATTGATTGACCAGGATGGAAGATCCATGGATTGACGTGAAATCCTGCATGATGTGATCAAGATACACTGAAATGACCAGGGGATTGACGTTGATTGACCCCATCTTTTGATTGCATCGGACTTCGGACGACGGGCCACGCGGACGACGGACCACGCCTCCACCCGCCACACACCGTCCGACCAACCCCAAAGGACCTCAAGGGACCGGCGCCCAGCTTCAGCAAAAAGAGATCCTGCGGCCACTGCGGTGGACATGGGCAGATCAGCGGACATCGGTAGGGTGTCCGCTGTGCTTCTTCTTTTTGAAGCAGCAAGTTTCCGCAGCCTTCAAATGAAAGCGCTTGGCATTGCGCAATCCACCCTCGTCCCAACATGTCTCAACCAAAAGAACCTGTACAGCATCTTACAACCCCTAGTCCCACCCGGCTGTGATGCGTTCTTTGCCAGGAGGTCTATGGGAATGTTCTTTCATGAACAGAGTTGGACACTTCTGGGGCACCAAGCCAAAGCCACCACTTCTTCCATCCCAGGACGCCTTGGCAAGGTGAAAATCACCGGCTTCCAACGGTCTGTGGGGATCGTGCGTGGGTTGATGCTTGTTTTGCTACACGGAATGCGTTGTCGTTACTCTTCCCGCTGCTGCCAAGACAAATGCACCCTTTTCACCAAAAGCCGGGAGCCTTGCTGATTAAAGGCACCAAATGCAGCCTTTCTTGTCAAGCTGCCCTGTGCTCTTCCAGCATGGGAAAATTGCCTGCAAAAACGATACTATCGTATAAGACTGCCTTGCTGGTAAAATTGGATGGACGTTTACTATCACTCTTATTAAAAGAACAACAACGGCTGCACGTGGCTGCACAAATTCTAAGGCAGTCCATGATAAAAACATTTGAAGCACTGCTTTGCAAGCCAAGAGAGAAGGCACCAGCTTGTCAGTTGTGCTCTCTTCACTTGGAACCCGGAAAAAGAGATCACGGCTCAACCATGTTCTGCAGCCATGTCTGTCAATCAGAAATGACATCAATGCATGCTCACACGCAATATCATATCTGCATCATAGCTGCATAGAAAGTCTTAGGCCGCTTCTCTGGACTACACAAATCAGTCGGAGTATTCACCTTGAGTGTCAGGAATGCTCCGCTTCTCACACTCACGCATCATGCGGTTCTCTTTCTTCTTCTGGTATCCTTTGCCTCCACGCCGAGTGGGCTGATACCGTGGGCCTGCATTCTGGTCCAGTGAGCTCGAAGAAGCACCAAGAAAAACACACGAGAAGCAAGCACTCAGCACAACATGAAGCTATCATGAAACATCCTCATTCCGTCATATTTGTTTAAACAAAAACACATAAAAACACAGCGTGCCTCTGGACAGGATGCGGTTCGGCGGCGGAGAGAAGACCAACACAGGCACATCCGGCTTGAATCGAATGTTGAAGACCGGAACTGGTGTTTCCAGCTCATACTCCTCCACATGTGTTAGCTGGTTCACACCATCTTCGCAGCACACGAAGTCCCCTATGGTGAGTTCTCTAGCCTGCTTGGTATCGGTTGGACTCGAGCCACCTGGCTGGCCGGCAAGGTAGGTCACGGGGGCTGCGCCAGAGGACCCTGACAAGGCATGAGGCACTGAGATGCGGTGAGTTGGCGTCACCTCGAGAATCGCCTGGCCTGCCACTAGCTTCGCCATGGTGGAAGACCAGGACTGTCCATACTCCATGACCTCAAGGTCAACATGATGACGATGACAGTCTTCCGAGTTTGTATATAACTTTTTGCACTTCAGCACATCCTTGTAGAATCATGCAGAATCTACAAACAGACCAGTTTCAATCGCTTGCCTTACCGTGACGGTCACTTTCTGTTGAGGCCATTGTTTCGAAAACCCCAAACCTCGGCACGTTCACCGCCGTAGGCTGCAACAACATCGCCCAAACGAATCTCTGCTGCAGGCACTGCATCAAGTCGGCCATTGCAAGCAAAGCGCTGGAACACAGCAGCCTCCGAATAGCACCGGGGTTCTTCTTTTCCCGGCCCAGAGATCAGGCTCCTCAGCTGCAAGAGGATGTTTACGAGTGCATTAAAGATTGCAATTTGGATCAAAAAAAAGGGAGTGCAAACAAACCAAGGAAAGAGATATAAACAAGAACAAGGCTCCAGGATGCCAGCGAAATTTGGGAAGACAACTGCGAGGCAGAGTCATCAGGGCTCACATCATCCTCTGTGTGAGCTGCCGCTGTCAGCGATGGAGTTGCTCTCTTTGCTGGGTCAACAGATGTTGGAACGGGCCAGCATTGCCAAGCGATGGAGACCGTCAGGATGATTGCAGGCAAAATGGGGTTGAAGTACTCCAAAATCTGCACCCATCGCACCAGTTTCAAGGGTGGGTTCTTTTGTTCGTACATCGCTTGGAAACCATCAAGCTCCTTCGCGGTCATTCCAGCCTGTACTGCTTGCTCTCTCGCCTGTTCAAAATCTTCAAAGTGTCCTCTTTCAGCCGCCCTCTTGAGAGTTTTCCGGATTTCAGACCTTTCATTGGACTTCACGGCTTCCTTGTGGCGCGAATTCTCACACTCCAGTTTTTCTGGGTTCACGCCAAGACGATGAGCTTTCTCTTTGAGCTCCTCAAAATCGATGTCTCCATCTTGCGCAGCTTTCTGTACGGCCTTCCATGCCTGAGACATCGCATGTGTCTTCTCTTTCTCTTGCTTAAAGACCTCATCCCACTCTGCGAGCTGCTCCTCACCAATGCCTGCACTTTTTGCTGCCTCTCTTGCGTGCTCGAAAGTAGTCGAGTCCCCTGATCTGGCCGATTCATCCAATAGTTTAAGGGCTTCTAACTTGTTCTTCTGCAATGCGTTTTTCTCAAACTTATTGCGAGCAGACTCCACCTCTACATCATCCAAATCAAAAGCTTTGGCTTGTGCGCATGCTTCTTCAAACCGACCCCGGTCAACTGCTTCTGCTGCTTCTTGCAGCTTTGCCCGCACCTTTGCCTTCTCCTTCACCAGCCGGTTTTTCTCAAAGGTGGAATGGACTTTCTTCAACTCTTCCGAGTCAAATCCATGAGCCTTTGCCTTTTCAAGCAGCTCCACAAAGCCCTGAACCTCTCCTTCTTCAGCTGCCTTCTGCAAAGACGCCAGGAGTTCAGACCGCTTTTTCCGCTGTAGCTCCAAGGTCTCCAGCTTTTTCTGGTACGGTTCTAGCTTGGCTGGTTCAAGTCCTTGGGCTCGTGCCATGTCCACAGCCTTTTGAAGTTCAGCCTCATCGCCTCCTTCTGCTGCAACATGTAGATCATGCTCAAGTTGAACTTTGCTCGAGGGAGGCGCCAAGCGCTGGTAGTCATTGGAGTTTGAAAGAGACAAGGCTTTCTTCTCAACTGCTACATGGAGTTTGTAGTCAAGCCATTGTTGTAGATCCTCACTTTTATGGTTTGCCACAAGCCACATCCAGTTTGAATCCAAGGTTCGCACATCGGAGTAGTATGAGAGAACAATTGCAATGTTTCCTTCGTCTAGTTTCTTTGATCTCAGCGCAAACTTTTCAAGATAGCGCGTCCCGCCAGGAGCACTGTCCATCTTAATGTTGACCAAAGCATCTGAATGAAGCTCGGTGAGCAACACATTTTGAATAGCTTTTTTGAGCGCAAGCTTCGTGTCTTTGTGCACCGCCTCGCCCAGCTCTAAGTTGTTTGCGAACTCGTGAATCTTTGAAGGGTTCACCACTGACATGATGGTGCGCGTGGATATATCTTTCTTTGCCTCTGACCTGTCCTCCCCAGGACGCCCCCAGTTCTTGTTGAGCCACTCCTCCACCCGATTATGAGTTTCCTTGGTCGCAGCTAACGCTTCATCACTCACAAGTTCAAGGAGAAGTCCATCCGCAGTCTTCATAGTCTTCTTGATGGTGTCGACCTGGTGTGTGTGTGTGTGTGTGACATGGACTTCCGAATGTTCAAATCAGAAACTAAAACTCGCAAATGCCATCATAGCAAGCACATGATGGAAAGCAGAGTCCATCTCCTCCGAAGGCCTCTTGGCCGGCATTCACTTTGCGCAGGAGGAGCAAACATGTCAAAAAGAACAGCCTGCAGCCACAAAGCATCTCAGGAGCTGTGACAAAACACAGGCGCCTTGTCCAGTTCCTAATCAACCACTAAAATTGACTAAAACCAACTGGCTGCCAGACGGCTGGCTCAGCACCTAGTGTTCAAAAATGATACGACGAGCGGTCCCGCATCTGGCAATAGTACAACATTCACTAATCAGGTGCCAACCGTTTGAATGAAATGCCGAGCAGCTGACAAAAAGAAGACGAACCACCAGCCATGCTGTGCATCTCAGGACGCTGGGCAACAAAGTGTAGGCGGAAGAGTCTCCCTAGAGCCATAGATCTGAGACCAAAAACGCCATCAAATTGTACGCTTTAGTGCTTGTAGATCGACCTCGTAAATATCACTGCATTATCCGAACAAAAATCTTGCAAGACAAAGAAAAGCGACAGCGACAATAGCATACATAGTACACCCAGAGTTCATTTAGTCGCCACGTTTTAGCAAGAGTCTGCAGCAAACAAAGAACGATGTTAAGAGGCACCAGCTGCAAACCAGCCGTGCTCTCTTCAGTTCTGCTAGTAACTACGGAAAAAAGACAGCCTCACTGCACTGAGGGGCACCAACCGTTGTTGCTGTGCCGCCGTTCATCGAGTGCGCTGTACAATTGGAATAGAAGCATTCTTGGGGGACCGTGAAGGAGCACAGCATATCTCATCCTAATTCTGACCCACACAAACACAAGTCAACAACGGCACAACTCAATCAATTGCTTGTCTTCTGGCATATGCTACGTATATCTATGTATAGGTGTTTCAATTTGTGCTTCCCTGAGATGGTCCACCGACAGTCCTGACAGAACTTACAATCTGCTCCGCACAATTTCAAAGCTCGGGATCTGAAAGCTCTTTGACACCGGATTTTTGCATTATCTCACTGTACAGCTTGTTTCCAAGCCACTGCGACAAGTCTTCAGCACTCTTGGCATCGACCCGATTGTTGCTTCCTGTCCTTTTGTCCGAAGAATAGGCCATGGCAATTGCCAGCTGGTTACTTTGAGTTCGCCAATGCCGTAGCATCACCCTCTCCACTATGTCCATGGAACCATCCTTGAACTTCATTTCATGCACCACGTTTGAATCCGGATTGGAGCGCAGAATCTTCAGCAACGTCTCTTTTAGCTCGACATTCAGATGTTCATCTGGAGCTTCTGGCAATTGCATATTGTCGACATACTCCTTGAGGTATTTCTCATCGACGATGGACATAGTGCTACGCACCAAGGTTTCTTTGCTGAGATGGGAACCAAAGGTCTTACTAAGACCGCCCAAGAAGTTCTTCACCCTCTTGTGCTGCGACGGTGTAAACGGCAGCTTCTCAACTTGAAGCATAGGCACCTGCGCAGGGACTCATCAATTGACGTCAAGGACGTGCACCAAAGAAGAGAACTTCTCCTATTAATTCCCAAGAATCTGGATCTGGTTGGGCTTTCTAACACGATCACAATCCGATCTCCGATTGACCAAGACGTGGCTTGGCGTGTTGTCAAGTGGGAAGTTCTTCACGTGTATATATAGAGTTTGTAATCCCTGCATGTGTCATATCAACACTGTTTCAAACATAAAAGAAACAGTACACATGGGTGGCAAGGCCCTTTTGCATGCAATAGGTCCTGATCACTGATCATTGTAGGAGCGTGTGCCTCTTAGACTTTCGTCAAAAAGAAATTGGTGCCTGCGCTGGCCACAAGCTGAAGGCTCTTCTGGATGGAAAACTCCAGCGAGAGCATGTAGAGTTGACCTCATGGATTGTTCTTTTTGTGTAGACGTCCATGTGCTTCCTACTGGGGCTGGTGGAAGCCGCACTTGTGTGACATGAGCCCCAAAGTAGAATACTTACATTTGTTGGGGTGTTGATGTGTCCATTTTTGGGGCTGCTTCACATCACACAAGCAAAAGCCCTCATGATCCCTCATGTGATATCAGAATGCCGGGCCGATTGCACTGCAGGCAGGTCATACATGATGGACAAATCCAGGTGGGGAAATCACGACGGTTTTCTTGAAGATGACATACAACCATACAATAAAGCAGTAGACATTCGAGCCTTTGCGCACTATCAGCAGCTAAGCCGCGTTGGACGTGCGCTGGCAGCAAACAAAGGTGATAGAAGCTACCAGCAAGAACCTCACCACAGCATGATGTGACATCTGGGTCGTTCCTTTCACCAGCTTTAAGGTCGTACAGAAGAAACATAGGCAACTGGTATCCTGGCAACAGTCTGGTTCAGATTCCAATTGTTGCATGCCCTTCAGGATCTTCAGGGGAGTTGAAACCCTTGATTGATCTTCACGTTCACACACCAATCTGTGGGCTTAAGGCTTTGCCATCGTGCTTGCAAAACATGAGATTGCATGATCAACTACGACCGTCTGATCTGTATCATCCTTGCTTCCAAACATGGAACTTTGATATGATATAACACAGCAAGCTACAGCATGTTCATCCTCATCTTGATTATATCCACATTCATTCCGGAATGTCCAGTCGTCCCAACTTTCAAAAAAACTGCCAAGCAACAAGGCTATACCAAAAGTCATCACCTTCTTCGAAGATCCCTTGCTGTCCGCCGCGGCTGCGGGGTCCATGTGCTCTGGGTCCATTCGATCTTCACGCTGCTTTGCAAACTGAAATCTTGCTGTTTCGTTCAGAGACTGCTGTGAGGTGATGCATCTTGAAGACTTGACATCAAGCAGCTGGTCGGATCTACGATTCTTCCCAATTCTTCCCTACTTGCAACGCATGCCTGGCTAAAATACTGTACTCTCCTTGAGCATTGGTCTATGGTCCTCGCGCAGCATGGAGCCAAATCTTACTGGAACAACCCTCCATCCGCACCGCTCGAGTGCAGCCTCACCAAGACATGCCAAGGTGACATGTGTTAACTCTACTCCTCCCAAAAAATTCTTGTGAAGTTGGCTCAACCGATGTAAAAGCAGCTGAGCACCCAATGATGTACAGGAGCTCTCACAAACTCATAGGCTCACATGAACTCCACAAGGTCGATACAGTGTCTCAGTGCTTTGCTGAACCTTCACAGCAACTTCAGGACCTTCACGCAGTTTGGCACGATAGACCTGGCGGGTGTTGGCCAGGAGCTACCCCATTCGACGGATGGAGTTGTCTGAGCAGATGGAACATGGATGCGTGGCTGGAGCCTTCTGATTTTCATTTGGAAACATCTGCAAAAGAAACTGATGGAGACCTGGCTTGACATGGGCAAGACCTAGACTAATTAGGCCATTCTTGGACAGAACCTCCACATCCAGTGGTTGCAACCTGCGGCCACCCACACCATCCCACACCCAGAACAGCAGTCCTAAACCCCTAAACACTTCTGTCTCAGAGACTCGAGGGGCACCAGGCCTTTCCCAACAGGACTACAGAAAGACATGTCCTCAGAATCTGTGGGTTTGTCTTAGAAGACGCCCATCATTTTCAGATTAACCGTTTGGTTTAGCCCATACTATCTTTCATCTGTTCGAAGCTCCACTTGCAGTACTCCCAAAAATCCACTTCCGGATCCCGGTTGTTGAGAAATCTGGTCCTCTGTCCCCTCCTCCCACCTGTCCCAAGGAAGCCGATGCAATCGGTGCTGGTGAAATCTCCTCGAAGATCTCACCCACCGGCCTCCAGTGGTGGTGGTGGTGGTGGTGGTGGTGGTGAACAACCAGCACAGCAAGCATGGGGCAAAACCGTTCGTAGGCACCGTCGGTTTAACTCACCGTAAGCATTGATGGGAAAATTCCTGAAAATTTCAACACGTCCGTTGATCCATTGATTCTGCTCGAGCTGACTGAATCTCTCGAAGCAAAACTCTCACCAAGATGGTTCAAGTAGAAGCAAGACCCACATGTTGGACTTTGGGTTCCGCATTTGGCCGCTAATTTCGTCTTCGTGTTGCCCATGTGTCTTTGGGGAACCCAAGATTTTAAGAGTTCCTAGTCCCCGTATAGCAAACCAGGTTGTGCTGCTTTGTTGAAAACCAAGTTCTGTCGGTATGGAACAAAGCACATATTGCAACGGCTGGATTGGATGGGACCCAATATCCCAGCAAGGAGCAAATGTGTTTCCTGTCTTTCCAGTGGACCAGGGGGTCCTTTGTTGCTGCCTCGAAACCGTTTATATAAGTGAATGTCTTTGCTTCTATTTGTCTATAACGATTCATGCCCTCTAACCAATTGGGTTATGTTCAGTGCCATCCGACAGTCTCATTCATCTGTACTTGTGATCTCTACCATCCAGGCAAACTCCTAAATTCTATGCTGATGATGCTTCTAGGTGTGATTAGCAATACGTGCATTTCTAGTTCCACAATCATCATGCCATATTTTGATTACGCAATTCAACCAGCATATCAATTAAGCAGTGTGGGCTGCTTCCTGCATTTGTTGAAAGTGGTCTGGATCTAGCCAATGCGTACACTCAAACATGGGCACCATGCACCTCACCTTGCAACTAAAAGAAACAACAGGGCATGTGTCAGAAAGGCGTGATTTCGCTTCTTCCGGTTTGTCGGGAACCCATCCAAAAGAGAGCAACGGTCGGCTGCGCAGTCCCTCTGGACGTCGCCCGGCGGGGGGCCCCGAGCCGTCCCAGCTCGGATTCGATGATCTCATCCGCTTTGTCCGTGGGGAAGGGCGGCACCCGATCCTGGTGGGCTTGAAGCAGCGAGCCAAGAGAAGGTGGACGCATTCTTGGATGGACACTGGTGAGTGCAGGAGAAAATTGCAACTCCATGGGCAAAGATTAGTAAATGGATGTAAATGGAGAATGGTGTGGAGTGCATCATATATTTTTTGTGCAATCAAATGGGGGTTACTGGAAAAGCAAATCTGGCTCGCTGTGGATCATCCTTTGCGCAGTGCCAGATCATGCCATGATCATGAGCTTGTCCTACTGTTGCAGCTTGCAAAACTCCTCCAGCCCAGCCGTCCGTTTGGAGGGGTGACGGAAAAAGGTTCTCACTTCCCACAACTCTGCGGGCTTCATCCCCTTTTGTTGCCTGAAGCTCGGTCAAAGCTTCCAGGTAAGCAGGAGACAGCAGGTCGGCACGGATGGACAGCGCCTGCGCCGATCTGTAGACAGTGCATCAACTGAGTCCCTGCTATTGGCCTGAAAACATGATGTTGGCTTGGAGCTTCCCTTGCCTGCCCAATCTTGATGAAGGTTGGACCAAGATCCGTCAGAATCTGCACGAGCTCTTGTGCACGGGCCCGGGAATTGGCCTGAAACACCGGCGGTGAGTGGACATGGCGATTGGACCGGTGGAACTCAATCCGCCGCTCATTGTGAGTATCGTAGAGTATACTGAGTAGGATCATTATTTGTGATATTTGATGATTGTCATTGCGTATACTTTATTATTGTTATAATCATTATCATTTATCATTATGGTTGTTCAATTGTATTACAACTGCTAGATGTCATACTACCAACTGATATTAAATGTAAATTCAGATCATTTTGTCATTGTCATCATGTAATTACTACTACGGTTTAGGGGTGAGTGATCCGAGGACACACCTGAAAATACAAATCCAAGGCAGCCCTGCCTCCCAGCTTCCTGTTTGTAAATCCAGCAAAAGTCGGACCTGAGGTCATCGTCTCGCAGTTGACTCAATTCATCTGAAAAGAACAACGTGGTCTTCTTCCGGGAAACCCATCAGTTCTGCCTTCCAACATCTTCCAAACAAACCAGTACAAAAGCCCATCAAACCCCCATCAAGCACACATACTGCACATCACGAAAGCATCACGAAACCATCGCCGTTCTGGTTACTCTCCCTCTAGTCTCCCAGTCTCTCGTGCCGTAAACCCACCCACCCGCCGGTCAACGTCGCTCCCGACAGCGAAGCCCACGGTGGTGCTCATCAACTCGGTCGCTCGGAAGGTCACCATCCACGGCCCTGGCGGAAGGAGTGGAACGAAGAAACAAAAACAGGTCTGCATCCTTGCCCCATCCGTAGCGATGCACTTGTTACTGCGGAAGAAGATGAACATTGGAAGAACATGACTGAAGATGAAGAAAGCGATGGGACATCAGGAGTACATGAACGGAGCCTTTATCAATTGGTCAAAACCTCATCACACCTCTATGACTTCGCATGCAATTCGCCATGGCCGACGAACCATACCGGCCCTCTGCCACTCTTGGGCGCTGCTGGCCGTGACCGTCTCATCTCCGGCCGCTCGCTGAAGCCAGGAGCGCCTTGAAACAGGCCAGCCTCACGCGCCTGAAAATAGCTAGCTGCTGAATCGGCATTGTAGACGCCATCTCAGCGTTCCAAGCAACAAGCCAGAGTCTGTATGGTTTGACTCGGGAAGTCACCCATTCCATTGAATGGAATGGGGTTTTCATGAGGTTTTCCGGCCCTTGCCACCATCCAAAGAACTAGAACTTACAGCATAGCAAGACATCATGGAATATAATTATGAAAGCATCACCAAATATCTCCAGATCTTCAGATTTCTCTGCCATCTTTGAGCAATTTCTCCTTCTTGACGTTACCAATTGAAACATAGCTCGGCCATGGACCCGGGTACGGAGTCGCCCCACGACACACTCGAGACACGCCCACTCGGCCGCTTCTCCGACCTGCGGCGATAACGAAGGCGAAGGCGAGGTGATTGGGAACCCAAGGAGATGGAGTTGGAGGAGTTGGAGGAAGATGGGCCAACGTCCCGACTTCTGCGTAGAGTAGTCGGGTGCGTCTATGCGGAGCACGAAGAAAGAATGCGGTGCTTGTTTGGAGGGTAGAGGGTATAGAGGGTATGGGCGGTCAATATGGAAGAATGACTGGAAGAATGTTAAAGGGATATCGTCAGGCGACCAAGCAAAAAGCACAACGACACATGATATCAGAATAGTGTATCTGATGTCCATACTACTGTAAAACGTGAATCATGTGTTCATCACCTGCCAGGAGTCGCCAGTCATGGATCTGGTTAGATCGGTTAAAAGAACATCCCAGTGAGTCCAGGTCCAATCACCGAAGACTTGGTCTGATCCCAGAAAGTCCGATGGATGGATTCGGTTTTGCATTTGATATGACTTTTAGGTTTATATACCAGCCTTTGGGGATAGGGGTGCCGAACTTGGAGGATAGGGGTGCCCCTGTCACATCCACTCACTGGATGGGACTAAAAACCACCCTTTGTGACACCCGGTACTGGTACCTGGATCTATTGTAGAACCAATGTGGAAAATTCCTTACCCCCGTTAAAATGTCTTGCGATCCATGGGGAGGGGTTGAAAGCATCCATCAGTCTATACAATATTATACTATAGGGTAACGTCTTGTTGGACTCGCTTTCCAGCTCCAGCTGACCCACAAAACCTTCATCTCATTTCGTCAAGATCTGAGTGGAGGGCGAGCAGCGCCCCTCCCGGAAGTGGCCGCCAGAGCCAGTCCCACTGGAACAGCCCAGCTCCTTTCACCGAAGGAGAGACTGGCGACTACGGCGGAAACGGGATTCACACTGAAACGGGTTGAATGAGGTTGTGCACTGAAACGTTCAAGGAGAAACCCAACTCAAATTCAAAAGCCATTAAAAACATATAGAGTCCACTCAGAAACTGCTTGCAACATTCACCACTGGTTGGATCGCTTCACTTCTTTTATGTCATGTGATAACATGTGACACACACAGCGGCCGCTCCTAAGCAGCGTTGGTCCCTGAGATCCAGCCGAAAAGGACCACTTCGCAGAGGAATCCGGAGAGAAGGTCTCCACCTCGGGGTTTCAACGACCACCTTTGCCCTAATGATTGAGCCCAACTCATGATTCCATTAAGCTTAAAGCACACACGTTGAGCCATTTTGAGCCGAGCTTGTTTGATCTTCCAGATTCTTCACAACAAATGTGAAAGTCCAAAAAACTGTTCCATTCACTTGACTTCGGGGGGCCGCGCTTCTCCGATTAGGGCCGCATCTTTAGAAGCTGATCTTCTTGAGGCGCTGGCGAGTGGTGCTGTAGCGTCAACGCCGTAGCCTCGTCCAATCGACCTGACTATATCAATTCACAAGCATCGAAGCGTGTTCTTTTGGAGACTTGGTGTGGGTCAACATCTGGCAGCTCATGTGTTCAGTCACCAAGACTCAACAGAAGATGTCTGATGATATCTGCTGATGTCTGCGGTCTACTTTGCCAGCTTCAGCACTGCCTTGGCAGTGTGAAGCAAGTGACGCCAGCTGCCAGGAGAACAAGCGTTCCCACACCTCACTTTCAGCAACTGTCAGTGCCTCCAACCTACTAGCGATGGCCGCCAACCTAGAAGCGATGGCCTCCAACCTAATTAGAAGCGATGACCTCCAACAAAGGCAAATGTTGCCGTTGTGCTTTCACGACTGCTCCGACTGCTATACACTTGTCGAATAGTTGCTGTTCGAGAAAAGGCAAGCCTCGGCTGTATCTGCGCACTGGCATCTCAAGGCAAGCGCATGCCGCAACTCGCAAATATCTGTCTCTTTGCACGTACTGCAGTTTGCTTGAAGTGCATGATAGCAGGATGTTTGCTGATCTAGCTGTGGAATGTGGGGACATTTCAGTGCAAAATGGTAAAATAGTGTGGTGGTTTCTCGCGCACATGAGATTGCCAATCGCTTGGGAACTGCATTGTATGTTTTTTCAGGAAGATGCGTAAAGCTTGAGACAAATCAAAAAAAGCTGCGGTGTCAAAGACTGTGTCCAACGGACTTGCCAGCCTTGGCAACCCAAGCTTCACCAAGATGATTGACTTCTATCAAACGGGGGATAGTCCACCTACCGTTCCTGGCTACATACGCCACATTGCCGCTACATGGTTCGTTTTGATTCGGCAGTGAGTTTTGTGATTTAGGCTCAAAAACACTTGGACTTATCACGCATGCACAGCGTCAACAAAAGGGTTGAAGGCCAAGAAAACAGCAGAAAAAAGGCAGAACAGTCGGAATGACCGGTACGCGCAGCGAATTGGATGCCCCCCTCATTCAATCAATCCATAATCCCCATGGGCTGAAAAGGAACCGAGAGTGAATCACTGGTCCAGTTCCAGCCCCAAATCGTCGATCTCCGTCCCGTTCCTGGCAACCTCCAACGCACCGCGCACCGCGCACCGCGCCGTGCGCGCCCTCCGCGCCACCCGTGGGACCTCGCTGCACCAGGACCGTCCGAAGGGGTCGCCCCGTTTCTGCTCCCTGCGCTACTCGGACGATGAGTCCGACTCGCTGGTGTCGCCTGGCGGGAGGAAGGTGGGAAGGTGGGATGGGAGGGCGAGGCCAACAGAGTGGGGTACCTGTTTTGGGCAGGAAGTTCTGTCCGAATCATGTCCGAATGTCATGGCAGGGTGAAAAAAATGATGAAACCAAAAAGAAACATATACTATATATTATATAATATTGTATATTACTGAGCTGGAATTGCCGCTAGGGCAAACTCTTTGACTCTTTGCCCTTCCGGTCTACGCGCGGACACCAGCTGCCTTTCTTCTCTCCTTTTTCTTTGGCATCGGAGGCATCAGATTCGCTGCCTGACCGCGGGCGACTGATCAAGGTGGCCTCGAAAAACGCGGTGTCAAACCTGCGGTTTTACATGGTTCACACTCATCACACTCCATCTTCTGCTGACCAGCCAAATTTGGATGGCAACTAAATCCCTTGGCTACAGCTCCATGTGTTGATTGAATAATTACATCAAAGTCCCCTTTCTTCGTTCTCTATACTCCATAGTGGCCCTGGAAGCAGCGCCTTTTCTCGCGACCTTGCCCTTCAAGGTAGCCAATCGAGCCTGCCAGAGTTTCCCCCATTTCGTGCAGAAATCGGCAGAAACACATCCCCCTTTAGCTTTGCAGATCGAAAATATTTGGCACCACTTGAAGTAGAGGAATTTCCAGCACTCGGGTCATCTAGAAGTGCGTGGCCTGCCTTGGCATCTGAGAGACGCTTCTCAACTTGCTGAACTTTCTCAGCCTTGCCGAGACACAAGAAAGAAACAAGATCCATCAATTTCTCCCTATTTTTGACATGTCTTTTCCGCTGGTCTTGGTGCCTTCCGAGTGTTTTTCCAGCACTTCCGATACAGTGTATATTTATATGTTATACACACAATGTCTGGCTTCTCATTGGGCATGTTTGACTCACCATGTACCCAAACGACGCCGTAAAATACGCTCCGAGCTCCCCACATGGTCCGCCTTGGCCTTGGCCTTGGCATCCTGCAAGGCCTCCCGTTTTGGATGGTTGGCGGCAAAGCTCAATACCGAGAGGAAAACACCATAATACATCGGATTTAGGCCAAAAGATGTGCATGAACCACACATGATGTGAGTTTCTCTACCCCACAGATGTGACTTCGGCCCAGCAAAATGACATGAGGGAGTCACGAGACGTTTCGAGTGTCCCGCCAACTGGTGTTTCTCTAAATGAAAAGAACATCCTGCCCGCAGTCACCCAGTTCACTTTTTTTGTGAGGTTCCCGCTACATGCGGGGGTGTTTAGCCTAAACCCAGACCTGAATCAAACGCGCACGAGCCGAGCACTCACCTTGCCCGGTTTCGGGATCAACATGAACCGTTGACAGGGATTGGATGTTAACGTCCCTGCCTTCGCCGCATCGGCGCGGATCCGTTGTAGCCCCTGGCCGTGACGCACCCAACGGCGGTGGATGAGAACACCCCAAAACGGGCGGTTCCGCCGCGGGGGAGGGTTCGTCCACGGACGACATCGGGATCCCCAGAGAGTCGCGAGGTGCCGAAGGATGTTTTCATCTGGCGCGGGCGGCCCGGGCACCGATGGGCCAAGGGGCCAGTGAGTTCTTGGCCAGCCAGGTCATTGGGGGAGGTCTCCATATCCCAGAGATTCAGGGGATACGCATTATGAAAAAATATGGAAATACAACATGTGACTGATGAGTTCCCGGTGAACAAAGTTCAAATGCTCCCTGGCCTCTTCCAGCTTCGTTTCAGCTGCTTTCTGCGCTTTACTCTTTGCCTGAGAACCATCAAAGCCATGCAATCCATGCACCGCGCCAGCTGATTGAACCAAGGGCGCCCGCACTCACCCGACTCACCCGAACATCGCATTTCTCTGGGATCCGAAGCCTCTTTGATCCGTTGGGCAATCGCCTGAAAAAAGAATTGGCGCGTCGTCCGATGTCACAAGAGAAGCAAGTGTTCTCAGCTGAACGGACGGACAGTCCATTTGTCTGCAAATTCCCCAAATCAAGATCGGTGCTGCTGTGCGATTGTAGGACTAGTAGTTGAGATGTACCAACCCTGTGAAAAGGTTGGGCTTAGTGTATATAGCAAGGCAGAATATCCAAAGTGATCAGATGTCAAAAAGCCATAGACCAATGGACAGGCTCCCGAAGCCCGAGTAGGTCGTGTAGGTCGTGCAGAGCAAATAGCGTTGGCAAACGGTTCTCGGACCCTGGTCTTCTTGGTGAATATGGCCTCTCCCAAAAGAACCGTTATGTGAATACGAAGGATTGAATTACAAGCCAGAGAGTGGCTGATGACGATTACCATTTAAGGAGACAATAACGAGTTTCTTATGGTTGTTTGCCATGCCTCCAAACAATGCTTGGTCAAATCTATAAGATGTATACTTAGCTGCTGCGATTGCTTTGAACAGTCATTGGCGACTTTTTTTATTGGTGGAAGGCAGAAGCTTGTTCGAACAAAGGATTGGAGGATGGCATGCACCCAAATGCTTTTACAAAATAGAAACACACCTTTTATTTGACCATGTTTGACCTTTTGTGCTTTTACTTCATTAATCTTAAATATCTGAATCTTAAATGGATTCTTTATTAATAACAACACACACTTTAGGCTACCGGCTAGTACCGTATGGCTGCTTGAAGCGTAAAAAAGCAACACACACTTGTTGGTCCAGGAGTTTCTTCAAAAAACTGGATGGCCTTTGCATTAGTCTTCCAGCCAGTCATTGGGCCCCCCAAGACCTACTAGTACTAGACCTATTCACCCAACTGGGTCCAAGAGGCTTGAGGGGCTTATGTGGATAGATCAAATGGAGACAGGTGATGTACTGAACCTGCTTCGAGAAGCAGCTTTTTCACTTGTTCGGTCGAAGTGGACGTTCCAAGTGTTCTGCCCGGAAAACTGGGGCGACATATCAGAAGCTGCAGGAGAGTTTTATGACCCAAACACTCCACGGGACTGGAAGATCTGTTTCAAAGGCTTTCCCTAGACCCCTTTTTCAACTACCCCGATGTAGCTAGATACCACCAAATATCCGCCAATACAGTACATGCATGCACATGCATGCACACGCACTGTCTGTTTCCGCTCACTTCCCAGCGTTTCTGGACAAACCACCAACCACCAACCAAAGCCCAAGCGGTCGGGGCGGTCGCGCCGGCCTTGTCCAGGCGTTCTTCCGCCTCCTTCATTCGGGAGGCCTTGTCCGCCAGGAGCTTCTCCTGGTGTCGGCCGGAAACCGCCGGGGCCCGCCGCCTAAACGGCCCCGGAAAAGGCCCGTCAGCCAGGCCTTTTGCTCAGGCTCTCTCGTTAAGCTGATACTAAGTAATACCTATAGATCCTCCAACTGTGCAACATGTCTGCCTGTTGATCTACAAAACCAGCCACAAGGCACACATTTTGCACAGTTGGAAGATCTAGGTATACTGAATACATGTGGAGCCTCCATGCCCAGGTGTCTGGTGGGGTCATTGTAGCCCAACTTCAGGCTCTCCCGGAGGTTCGCACTCGGGTTTCCCCGGGTGGGAATACGTGCAACTGAGAGACCCAAAACACACCATCGACCTGTTGAGCCATGCTGCGACGAAGCCGTTCGCCTTCGTCGCTGCTTCGGCGCCGTCGCTGGCGGTGACTCCCCCGGAACTTCCAATGACTTGACGAACATGAACTACCTCACCTGGAAGTCATCATCCACCACTACCATGAAACGGACTTTTCAATGGTAAAACCGCCTCACCAAGTGGCCCATGTAGGACTTTTCCGGCCTCCACTTGTTTCATCTTTTGGGCCACCTCCTCATCCACCTGCTTCGAACGTTCGGGCCGCGGTGAGCGAGCGAGCGACCGTTCGAAGGCGGCAAGCGAAACGGAGGAGGGTGCGAAGTTTGAGGATTCTCCAGATTTCTGGGCATGTGGCATGTGATGTCCTTTTGTCTCTTTGGAAACCCAATAGCGATGGCCTCCAACGTAATAGCGATGGCCTCCATGTCCAGATTTCTGGGCACGTGATTCAAGAGTGAGTAGGGGTAAGTCATCCAAAACTTGTTCACACCCCTTTGTGATCCTGTATCAACACAACTCCAGGTTCAAGCTGAGAAAAAGCTTCACTCAGCGCTTTCAACTGGTTGCAAGACCCACTGACCCCGTGCAAAATTGCACCAACATGGTCAATGTCCGAAAACCCCAAGGCTTCGCACAAGTGCAAACGTCCCAAGGTTTCGCATGGCTTCGCACCTCCGCTTGCACAGCCTTCACCTCTTCCTGTGCCTGTCGCACCAGCGGATCGGTGTTAGGGAGTCCTCCCCGTGAGACCGACAGGAGCTGGTTCTCACCTCCGTCCAAAAGGGAAAGACGGTGTGTAGAATAGGGACACCCGTCTGAGAAAATCAAAAGCAAACTAAAACCATAATATATTGTTTTTCTAGTTGGAAATTCTCCCTCTTGAATACAAACCCACATCTTGCAAACCCACATCTTGGAATGAGGAGTCGAAAGCTTTGGAAAGCAGGAGGGTTTTGCGAAACTCCAATGACCTTCTTCCGCTGAGCTGCCTGAGCCTTCTGCCGCTGCTCTTCTTCGAGTATGGCATCTTTCACGGCCTCTGGACATGGGCCGGAGCTGTTTCAAGTATTGTACTCTCTTGATTGAAAAAGATTGAAAAAGAACAAACACATTGTATACAATCATTGTATAGTCATAATTTTGGGGGGAGGCCCCATTCATATATCAAACTAGACGACGAGTGGCCCGAAAGCATTTTTCATCACGTAGGAAGTCAGAGTGTGAGTTAAGTGTTCAGTGTGAAGTGTTAAGTCGAGTGAGTTGAGGCAGTGTGTGGGTCTCTGTGTGTGTGTATCAATGTCTGTGTGTGTATGAGTCTCTGTCTATGACTCCGAGTAAGTTGAGGCAGTGCGTGGGTCTCTGTGTGTGTGTGTCAACCTTTTAAGAGAGCCGGGTGGTCGGGAGACATGACTCAGCTGCAGGGGCGCCAGAGCAGCTGCGAGAGATGACGCAGCCGCGAGAGATGACTCATCCGCGTACTAAAGTTGCACTGCAAAGTCACCAGTTCTCAGCTTCCAGCTCCCCAGATACTCCGCGTACTAAAGTTGTACTACAAAGTCGCCAGTTCTCATCTTCCAGTTCCCCAGATACTCCGCGTACTAAAGTTGTACGGCAAAGTCGCCAGTTCTCATTTTCCAGCTCTCCAGATACTCCGCATACTAAAGTTGTACTACAAAGTCGCCAGTTCTCAGGTTCCAGCTCCACAGACTGCTCCACGTACTACAGTTGTACTACAAAGTCACCAGTTCTCATCTTCCAGCTCCCCATATGCTCCGCGTACTAAAGTTATACTACAACTTTGCCAGTTCTCATCTTCCAGCTCCCCAGATACTCCGCGTACTAAAGTTGTACTACAAAGTCGCCAGTTCTCATCTTCCAGCTCCCCAGATACTCCGCGTACTAAAGTTGTACTACAAAGTCACCAGTTCTCATCTTCCAGCTCCCCAGATACTCCGCGTACTAAAAGTTGTACTACAAAGTCGTTAGTTCTCAGCTTCCAGCTCCACAGATTACTCCGCGTACTAAAGTTGTACTACAAAGTCGCCAGTTCTCATCTTCCAGCTCCCCAGAGACTCCGCGTGCTCAAGTTGTACTAAAAAGTCGCCAGTTCTCAGCTTCCAGCTCCACAGATTGCTCCGCGTACTGAAGTAGCACTAGAAAGTCGCCAGTGCCTGCATTTCGCGCACTCGACGCGCACGATCTCCGCAGATTGCGCACGCACCGCACCAATCGCACTCTCACCTGCATTTCGCGCACTCGGCGCGCACGATCTCCGCGGATGTTTGCGCGCGGACCGCGCCAATCGCACTCTCGCCTGCATTTCGCGCACTCGACACGCACGATCTCCGCAGAGGGCTGCGCGCGGACCGGACACATCCCACTCTCGCCTGCATTTCGCGCACTCGACACGCACGATCTCCGCAGAGGGTTGCGCGGGCACCCGGCGAATCGCACTCTCGCCTGCATTTCGCGCACTCGACACGCACGATCTCCGCAGAGGGTTGCGCGCACACCGGACAAATCGCACTCTCACCTGCATTTCGCGCACTCGACACGCACGATCTCCGCAGAGGGTTGCACTTTCGGTTGATGCTGTTCGTCCCGCACTCCGCCTTTTAGAGAGAATTTATAAAGTGGGGAAATGTTTTTTCATTAGGACATCTCCCGTGCTAGTTTTCCATACTCACACTTGCCTACTCATTGCATGCTTGCATAGTCATTGCATGCTTGCATGCTCACCCTTGCATATCATGCTTGCATACTTACACTTGCATACTTTGACACTGGCATACTTCGCACTTGGATGCTTTCGCTCTTCCAGTGTGTGTGTGTGTGTGTAAGTGTGAGTGTCGAAGTGTCAGTGTTCAAAGGATTTTCCGGAAGAACCCTTCGCAATGCTTTCGGGAAAAACATCTAAACGTCTACATTAAAGCGACAGCGACTCACCCGTCGACCGTTTCCACGAAGGAGTTGAAAACACCATGGCACGACCAAGAGAGAAAGAGTGATCACCACCTCACAACCCTCGAACCCAATTCGGGCCAAGAAGAGCCAAAGGTTCGGTCTCTGAAGGGTACTGCGGTATGATGCCCCGAGCACAAGCACTTTGGGAACCCAGGAGGACTCTTGATTTGTGTGATAGCTATGCCTCGCAAAGCTGGGGCGAAACATATCTTCGCAAGGCTGGATTCCGTGTTGTGCGTGTTCTTGCGATGGAGAAACGGTTCGCAACGAAGAAGTTCTTCCGTTGGCTGCTGGTGAACATTCTCAGCTCAAGCTAAGCATCACCAACTCAGCTCGAAGACTCTCTTTCGATGGCTCCACCGAAAAAGAAAAGGCGTCAGCGGTCCTGCCTTTTGAGCTTGCTCCAGAGCTTCTTCCTCAAGTCAAGTGGCTCAACATGTCAAGTGCACCCTGGTTTTCGCCTGAATCTGGTCGAAGTGTCCGTCGAAATCCCAGGTCCGGGCCGGTCACTGGGAGTGGATGCTGAGCCATCTGCCGCTGCTTTGGCCTTCGCTTTTGCTTTCTCCAAGGGAGAGTCCTTGTGCAGCGACCATTGGTGGCTTGTACGCATGGAAACCCGATCTCACGATAAGTGGATCCCTTGATCCCTTGTAAGTTTTCCAAGTTGACGAAGTTTGTCACACATACTTAATAATTCTATGGCGGTGCAGGATGTTATCCATCAACAGTAGGTGAGCGACTCTGTTCTATCCACACCGTCAGAAAGAACTGCGTGCGCACTGTGCTCTGCCATCATCCATGTCTTCTATGCCACTTTGGACACAAAAAGCACCACGGTCTCCTTGTCATCCTCTGAGCTCTTGCTGGACTTGCGCTCCTGGCAAGTTGCATCTCCAAAAACGTGTTGTTTCATCGCAACTGAGTGAACTTGCGGGGCCGACTTATGATAATATAGTACTTAACAAAACATCCGGAGTTCATGGCTTGCCGCAAGTCACAAACTTCGAAGCCGACTTGCAAGTGACTCTGGACCAAATCCATTACTGGTATTCACTGGTCTCTTTATCTTCACGTTTTGTTCTATACACATCTGTTTTTCTTCGTCACGGAATCGTCGCTTCGCACCCCTTGAACATCCTTCAACCAAGTTCAACTACTCGTCATCTTCCCATGTTGGCACTGCGTTACGACAGGTCTCTCGTCGCGTGCGATGTTGGATCACTACCAATACAAAAGACCAAACAGTCCCACGATGTGCCATGTCTCCAACCGACCAAAAAGACAAAACAAAAACAACAAATATAGAAAACTTGAAAGACACATGCCCAAATGGAACAAACAGCACCATACACCACCTGCATAAGATCAAGCTACAGAATGCTACAGAAGCTTGTTCTGCCCTTTCTTGCCACTTCCCCATCTTCGCCAAGAGTCGCTGTCTGAGTCGCTGTTCGAGCCTGGCTTGGTTCAGATCTTCAGAGCGATTAGGCTACAGCCAAGGGTCTACAGCTGTCTGAGAATTAATCGAAGTGGATGGATTGCTTTCATGGCGGCAATCCGCCGCACCGATTTCGCACCAAAGATATGTGAACTCACTGAGCGAAATCTCCATGATTTCAGGGAGTCTACATCCAGCTGGGTGTCTTTCACAAGACCTCTGCACCCCGCAGAGAAGAGAAGCCCTCTTTCAACCCGAGTGTCGAAATGGCTCAGTAGATTTCACCATGATGCAACTGACATCTGACCCAGTTGTCCAACTGCATCTGACCCTCCAAATCGCAAAGCCTATTCCTGCATGGCACGGCCCCCCTTGAGGTGCCCTGCCACTGTGCTCGACCCCGGTGCCTGAGGATTTCTTCTTCCTCCGCACTGAGGGCGAGCTCCGCGAACGCCGGCGCTTCCGTCGTCGGCGGTGCCTCCTGTGGTGCGGAGCATCGCTGGACGAAGTGGAAAGTGAAAAACCTTGGAAGATCTGTAAGGCTGAACGCCTAAGAAATTTGTAGATGAAAACCCTCTCCCGAAAAGGAAAATCCGGAAAAGCAAATCCTCCATCGCTAGTAGGTTGGAGGCCATTGCTAGCAGGTTGGAGGCCATGGCTATTAGTCTTTTCTTCCTCAAATTGTGTTTCTCTTTCAGAAAAAAAAACACAACAACAACTTGAACTTCCGGGCTTCACTTCGAATCGTCTCTCCTTCGGCTGTGCCGCCTTCTTCGGTGCCGACGGCGATTGCGCCGGCTTCCTGGTATCGAACAGCCGACCACTGGCTGGTGAGGGGGAGGGAAAGGTGTCAGGACCACAAGAGCGACTCCCAACACCACCACAGCATAGCACAAATTGTGTTGCTTTTGCGACCCTGTCCCGAGAGCATTTCTAGCACCGCGGCTGTCTTCAAATTCAGGCACGCCTCCCCAAACACAACATATAAATCATACAAAGATACAACAATCAAAGCATTTAGAAAAAATGCAAAACACAACGCTATCTATGTTGACGGCCGTCTCGTCATTTGGGTGTCTTATGATTGAAATGCTGCAAGTGCTTGTGCGCATGACTTGCATTACTAGCATTTTGTTATACTAATTTCAAAACACATATATAACAAAAATAAAAGAACGGCTACAGAAATCAAGAAGCGAAAGAAGAACGACAAAAGTTCATAAAGAAACACATGAAGAACAGGGAAGGAACACCGTCACACACGTTGTGACGCTTGAATCACGCTTGGTAAAGCGTGCTCAGGTGTGGCTCACGAGCCCTGAAATCGATTGAAACAGCAGAGTGGTGCTAGGTAGAAACATCTCTAAACTGATCTAAACTGCCCTTGCGTCAGCATCACGAAGCCATGACTTCAATGCATGACTTCGCGTATCATGCGAAGTTCAATTCTAGCTAGTGCATCTGACAGTCTGTCACAGCAGTCATGAGGAAATATGAGAAACACCTACTCTCATCAAAAGTTATGTTTTCGGTCGTTGCGGGTCTTCCGGAAGCACAGGCCGCCCTTCAAACGGCCGGCACGGCTGGTGCTGCTGCTCCGACCACTTCGACTGCTACCTCAGGGCGAGGGCGAGTTTCAGGATACTGCCAAAATATATGGTTGTAGGCCAAACTTGTTACACACGCCTTCCTGAAACCATGACACTGACTCGTCGTCGGAAGCGGGTTGGAGAATGATTGATATACTACAAATCAAGATTTGCTCACCCAAGAGCCACAGCCAATCTGTCAGTTTTCATCCTCTTCATTGGCAAGATCGTCCTTTTGAAGATCCATCCACAGAGTGACTGGGGCTGGCCGGCTAGAGCTTTGACTTCCACGCTCTGCACGTGTCTTCTCCAAGGATAGGAAGTCCTGCGAAGATCATATCTGGTGGTTGAACAAAACACGAGGATGGAGAGGAACCTAGAGGAACCATGGTCAGAATTCAGGATGGCGCATCTATGCGGGTTTCCATCTGAACCCCAACACCACCATCGAAACATGAACAAAAACACTGTCATAACATGCCGAATCTTTAAAGAAAGGACTCCTGGTTCCCCTCGAGGCGATGTAAATAGCTCCAACCGGCTCTGTGCCCCCCCATGTCCTACGCAGTACCTAAGGTGTTTTTTTGGAGCCCATGAAAAATAATGAAACATACATAAATTACATAAATCTGTTCCAGTTGTTGACTCCAGACTTTCACAACATCTCCTTCCCCTCTTCCTCTCATCCTCTCATCCTCGCATCCTCGTCGCGAAGCGAGACACGAATGGATGTCTCATCCTCTCCTCCAGTAGCCGTTGCTCATGGCGGTGGGGATCATAGAAGCCCTTGCCATATTTGTCGCAATAGTCCCACCTGTCCACCCAAGGTCAACCGAGTCGGCGTTACGAGCCAAGCCGTTTGGGCAGGGACGGCGCCAGCAAATGCGGAAATTCGAGATGCTGCGGCCTTCAAAAGGATAAATGGTGTCCCCTTAAATAGAACAGTTGATTCTAAAAACAATTTGAAACATTCTAAAACCAACCATGACCAACCTATCCAACATAATCCAACCATCTCCTGGAGTCCTGCACAAGGAATGTACACAGAAGACCCAGTGATTTGACCCGAACCCCGAACCCCGGTCCGAGTTTGACGGCCCAAAACCTCCCAAAACCTCCGACCCGACCGACCCTCCCCTCTCCCGATTCTGGGCGTCCCAAACCACCGTTGCTTGAAGCCTTTGGACTCGCGCTGTCCTCGCTTCACCTGGCGTCTCTGCACCGGGTCGACCGTTCCGACGGGCGGAAGAAGGGCCGGGTCGGACGGGTCGGACGGACGCCGGACCCCGGCGCCTGGTCTGCGAGGGAGCCCTTGCCGCCTCGTTCGAGCTTGGAGTGGTCAAGGGGTGTCCAATGGAGGTCCCTTAGTGGTGTAGGGGCTTCCATTGGTGACCCCTTTGAAGGTGCTGGTATATATATACAAATGTCCTTGCAACATACCTGAACAATGTGTAAAACATTGTAAAACAGTGTGAGAGTGTGTGTGAGATACTGTTGTGCTTTTCCGTTTTGAACTGGCGAAGTGGTGTGGCAAAGACCTTCTGACACAATCTGCAACCACTCCCTTTTTCAGCTTTGGAATCTGAGATTTGCCCTCATGAAGACATGTCAAAGATTCGCCCAGATGGGTCTATCTGGGTCTACGGCTTGTATTGTTGCTTCCGGCATCTGCAGCATCTGGCCGCCTGGCAGAAGCAGCTTTCAATCATCACTGGCGCTGATGTCAGCGGACGTCTTTTTTGGGGGGAGGAGACTTGCCAGCACCAAAAGAATGCAGGTGTGACACTGGGTGATGGGTGAGACTAAGGTGTGTCAACACACCAGATTGTTCAAAAGAAAACTTGCACGTCGAATCAATGGAGAGCTTCCATTGCTCGCTGTTCAACGGTGAAGTTCAAGAACTCCGGATCTGCAGCATCGCCCCATTGGGCTCCTCCCTTCTTGTAAAGAACCGACCAATCAGAAGCCCAAGGAGTGAGTCCGACGTGTTCTCTGTTGGGAGATCGCTCAAAGACATTAGGAGACTCCAAACTCCCATGTAGCACGAATTTTGAGGGTCCTAAGACTTTGTTTTGATAAACCTACATTGTACAAAACGATACAAAAAGAAAGGTAGATATTGTGGTGATGTTCCTTTTGGAGAGTCGATCAAAATTCGAAGACTATAGTGTTTTTTGGCCAAACATGTCGAGAGAAGTCGCTTTTCTTTCGCAAAAGCGGAGGTTCCTCTGCTCTGCTCGCACATCTGGTCGTAAAGGTGCATGTATGGCCGCTGGCATCGAAAACAGCACTCGCTCTCTGCAATAGCGAACGGCGAACGGTGTTAAAAAGCAAGATTCCAGACGTTGTCAATTGCTACAATCTGGTGTCCATAGAATATGAACAGAAGGCACTTGAGCGAGCAGTCCCTGATGAATGCTAGGAAGCATACGGAAAGGCTGAGCCAAATTTCGCCCTGCCCTAGCGCAAATTCTTTATTGGACACATCTGACCTTTGCAATCCACTTGGGTGTGGGTCACACCGCGCAGTCTCCCACACCAACGAACATTCACGTCCCCGATTTGGATCTATCGTGAAGCAAATCAGCTCTTGACCCACAGCCACACCCATCTTTGCAATATGTTGCAATCCTGAATTTTACACCATGCTGGTCTTTAACAACATTGGCAAGCCAGCATGAACATCTTCATTGCTCACCGCCATCGCCAGCGTCACCACCATAGTCCTGCATTGTCGGGGAATTCTCTTGGATTTCATGGCCTCCCGAAGCAAGAACAGTGGCATCGAGGAGTTCATAGAAACCCTCATATATATATATGTATTATATTCCATAAAAAAGTAAACGTAATGTAATATACATAATAATATAATATATATATATTTTGTATATATATCATAGATCCCCTTCCGTTTAACACAAACCCAATTCTCAGCAAGAAGCACCAGCATGCTACTAGCAGCAAAACTATCAGTGCTCTCCTCCGGTGGCATGATCTCTTCCTCGGCAGCTTCCACGACAGGGCCTGAGCAAATGCCCAACAAAGGCCCATCTTAAACTCAATGTGTAGATATGTGTAGATGTTTTTTCTCACCAAAACTGTACAGTTTCAACCAGTTTCATGTTTGTTCAACCAATAGAAAGGATACCCCTGCTTTTGATCCAACATGATCCAACGGATTCACCATGATCCAACAGATTCGCCATGATTCAAACGCTTCAAGAGAAGTCACCCCCATCCCTTGCTCCCAAACAAACCACTAACATCCACTAACCACTTCCGCCCTAGCCCCTTCAACCACCCGCTGGGCTCTGGACCGCCTGAATCCACATCGGTGACCCTTGCACCAGTGGCCAAACGATCCACCACCTCAATGGACCCGGCAGCGGTGTGGCGGGTGTCAACGGTCAACGGTCAAACGGTCCACAACGGGTGGGTTACGGTCCTCAGTGGGGGGTCAATCATCTCAAGTAAAAGGTGGAACATATATATATATATATATACATGTCTGAATCCACGAGCCAGTCCATGTTTTTGGGCAGCCATCATAACTCTTGTTGCTCTTTTTGGGAGATCCTCCCTGTATTTGGACGGATAGAGTCTTATGGTCTTGGCCTATATTTCTGGGGGTCTAGCCGTAGAAGGGCTTCAGTTGGTACATGGCAGCTTTCTCATCTTGGATATCGCGATCTGCAACATGTCCGCAGGCTTGTGGGCAATGGTCTAGTGATTGTACTGATCCCAAACTGAGATTCAGGATGCGTAGAATGTCTGGCATCTTGCAGGATCCAACATGGGAAAACTCCATCAGGATTCAGGATACATTCTCCTCTAACTCCCTTCGGACTTCAGCTTCAACAAGCTCTTCCGGAGCTGGTTCTTTTCAAGAAATTCACTACACATTTGGCCCAAGAATTGCATATTGGAGATCTTTTCGGCGTTCCTCTGAACTGAACGCAACAGCCAACCAAGCGAACGACCTGCCGGTTTGGCCCAAAAGTCTGCCTTCCAGTCTGCTCCGTACGCTGGTGCCTTCCAGAAGCTCAAACCATCGCTGGCACCGGGCTCTAGGTGCTCCTGCTGGGCCACGGCCCTCTGGGCGCCCCGAACGTTGGTGATGCGCTTCCGTAGCTTCATGGTGTCCTGGACGGCTTTTTGCGGAGACGACTTCGGAGATGACCCGAGGTGAAAAACCTTCAGAGGAAAAGAAAAAGCACACAATAGATGACAATGGCAACATCATAGCTGTTTGAGAGGCAAATGCATCACATTTGAGAATTGAAAGAAAGAAAGGTCTCTCCTGTGGGACCTTCATGGGCGGAGGAAGAGTATTCCGATCCTTAGCGCTGCGAGCCTTAGCAGATGGCGCCGTTTGGGCAGGTTCATTACTTCGTATTTCCGGCTTCGAGTGAAGAACCCACTGTTTGAACGATCCAAGTGGTTGCTGAACCTGGTTCCTGGTGGGCAAATGATGCGATGTGTTCAGGCCAAGTTTGGTGCATAGATCATCTCTTGTCACGTCTAAACCATTCTAAAACGGGACACCCAAGAGTTTTTCTTGCCCTGCGTGTATTCACCGATCCGAGGTGTTGTGTTGTTTTGGTTTCTATCAGTTGCCGGCCAAGGAAGTTCGCAGAAGATGAAGCAACGAGGTGTCGACCTCGGAATCTGCGGAATCCTAATGGACAAATCCTTGGATTGAGTATGATTCGTTTCTCACGTGAGGTAAACATGCTTCATTACCAAATGCATGGGTCGAAGAATTGAGAGATTCAGCGCACCAAGAATCCCTAGGATTTGGAGGAGTTGATGAGAACCAGAAAGAAGATGAAAGAAGAAAGCATAAGAAAGCAATGCGCTGCATGGATGAGTTCTTGGAACTGCATGGATCTCGATCTCGAAATCCAAGTTACCAGGCCTTCTCCTCCCAACCCTGCTCCGTGGTGTCGCAAATCTCGGGCGAGAAATGCCTGCAAAAAAAAGAAACAAACGTGTCAAATACATGATATACGTCGACTTTATATGTCTATATCATTCTATCTATATGTCTAGATTCACACAGAGCCGCCACGAGTTTCCGTTTCGTGATTCCCTGATATGGTGATACCCCCTTATTTGAGCGGTGCAATTAGGAATGGAATGGATTGTTGATCCTTCGTGGAAACCCCCACACAAAAGTGCACCAGGAAAAAGCATTGGGCTGAAGTATCTGTGCCTTCTCAGTACGCTGAAGTTATCCTCATCGAGCCCAAATCTGAACTTGATGAGAAGAAGGATCAGCCTCAACAAGGTGGAGGCGACGCATGCAGCAGCTGCCAATAGCAGGAAACAGGGATTGAATCGTTTCAGCCCCGCTTTTTCTTCGTAGAACCATCTTCGTAGAACCGGAATTAAGATAAACAATGTTCTACTTCCGTGGCTGTGTACTCAGTCTTCTATGGCTTTGTTCAACATACAAAGAGGCTTACCACGTCCCCCTCTGACGGCATTTTTGTCGCTTTGCGGCTGCGCTCGCTCTTCTCCGGCGCCGTGACTCCTTGCCGTTCTGACTCGGAAGGAGGCAGCAAGGAGTCACAGCAAGGAGCGGCAGCTTGAGCCGTGCAAAGATGAATCCATATGAATCCCAGACACGACTAATTGGACTGCCATAGGACTGCCGCCCCATTGACCCCCAGTCAACCACCCCAACTGATCGGCAGTCCTATGGCAGTCCCAGACGGGTCGTGTTTGGGAATGATTTCTTTTTGATCTCCACAGTTTTCTGCTGCAGTAGCCCCGCCGACCAGGGCTCCGGCTCTGTGGCCGCGGACAAATGGCAAGAGACCTGGGGAAACCGATTTCGGACGCCCATTGATGGATTGATGGTCCTTTTCCTGCTCAGCAACTTGTGGTGTGGGGGTGCATTCCGTCCGGAAAAGGAGGGGGAGAAAGACCGCAAGAACAAATACCGACTTCAGTCACCAACCACCCATATCTCCCCGATATGTTGGTTGGAACATGTTCATGTCCAGTTCCGGGTGCAGCCGCAGCCCACCGCTGCCAGCCGTCCCGATCTGTCCAAATGGAGTCCAGGACTCACCCTGATAGGGGTCCAGGTGCTGGGAGCGGGCGTGTGTGTGTGCTGGTCAAGACATGGAGTAAATCGTCGACTTGAAAATAGAAAACATATGGTAAACAAATAGAAAACATATGTGTATACATGGAGTCAATTGGAGATTTGTCCTAATCCGTTTGATATTGTTTGATTACTCCTCCTTATATTGTAACAGCAAAATGGAGAAAATGATGATTTGTTCGCACAATGCCTTGTCATGTAGTGTCCCTGTTGCCTGTTGGTACGGTGCTGTTGATAGAAGAAATCCTCCACTCCCCCCCAGCCAAAACAAACCTTGCAGTGCACACCCTTCATATCAAGTTCTGCAAAAATCCTTGCTTGATTAACATAATGTATGGACGGAGTCGAGGAAGCATTTGAGATCGACCCACTCAAGAAGGAAGTGTGCGGAACGGAGCTGTTTCCCCATAGGGTACCTCGGTCAATGTCCCCCAATTCTTGAAGAGGGAACCAAGAATCGCTCATTTCACTGCTTAGCCCGGCTAGTCGCCGCTACGCAAGTCGCAGCTGAGCTGAGCTCACCGTTCGAAGAGCTTGCTCCACGTCGTCTATGGCGTCTGTTAAGAGGATGGTCTGCTCAAAGGTGAGGTTCAGCCTTGCTTGTGCCCCACATGGCTGCGCCGTGTTTAAGGATGTTTAAGGAACGCATCAGAAAACGCGCAACGCCGGACACCCCCAAAAGACCAATGAGATATATACTCTTTCTCGAAAGTCATTCACACCGGTCTGGTTTATGGCACCAGGACCCATTTAAGGGTCCGACCATGTCTGACCTGGATTCTTTTGGTCAAAGCAAGACATCGCTCCTGTCGCCCCGACCAAGCCCAAAAGGTGCCAGCGGCTGCCCGGGCGACTGCCGAGGCCCCCAACAAGGTGTCCAGGTGATTGAGCGGTGAAGGGTTTCGGTCCTTAAAGCGAACCAGCCTCAGTCAGACTGGTTCCGGACCACGTGGGCGACCGGGTCGCGGGCGAGCGGGTCAGAGACGAGACTGAAAAAAGAACGTGAAAAGAACGGCAAGTCCTTTCGGTCCACCGATGTGCTGTTTCTTTGCGGAGTGGAATCCATAGGATTCCACCATTGATTTAATGGGTTGTACCGAACAACCATTGCTTTACTATGATTTTTTAAGACTACCGCACCAGGTCAACCTTTCTTTCAATGCTTAAACTGAAGGTTAGCGGAAGGGTGACTAGACATGCATCGACGCCATGTCCCGGTCACTCCGACCATCGAGTTGGGATGAGTTGATGATAGTTTGGTTGGCACTGGATTCCACAAAAAGGGTGATACTAAATTGCACAAATCACGCAAAACACAGGTCTGGGGCCTGTGAATCAACCAAGAAACCATAAGAGATTACAAGAAACCTGAGCTTCAACCAATAGTCGACAGATGTTGATAGACCCGACATCTCATCCATGATCCACGTACATCATCCTACATCATCCTACATCCGCAATCCGATGCGGATACACCCTTCAACAAGAAGGTGTAACCCCTAAGCCTTTGACAATCGCTTCTGAATGACGCGGTACTGCTGGGTACGATCTGCCAGATCCTGACAGTGCCACTTCTCAGCCGAAGCAGTGCAGAAGTGAAGAGGAGCCCTTCTGAGGAGCGACCAAGGGTCTGAAGATTTAGAACTGATTTGACATGGAGAGAAAGCGAGAAAATGTAGGTTCTCCATGATGTTCCCTCCCAGGCCTTTGAGCTCTTTGATCTTCTTCTTGAGCCCGTGGGCAGTTGATCCAGTTCATCCTGGTCCCCCGCGCCTTTCTCAACTCATCCAGATGTCTTCGTAGCTCAAAGTGATCATCAATCAGCGCGAAGTAGTCATGCCTTGATCCATCAAAAGGCCCAATCTTCACAGTCACTCCGCAGGATCGCGTTTATGTCTTTCCCTCAAGCTTGGTGGTAACATGATGGTGTCCTTCACATCGCTTGGTGGTGTCCTTCACTCAAGCTTGGTGAATTTCCGTGCTCTTCCTGTCATGGGTGTTCCACGGGTGTTCCTCTTTCTCTCCTCCATTCACGGGAGCCCCGGCAGTGGTAAGCTGTCCTGGAAGGTGATGAAGAAGGGCTCCTGTCTCCAGTCGTTTGGAGATGAACGGACGAAAAAGACCCACGAGCGTTTGTCAAGTTGACAATTGGTATGACCACCTGCGATACCAGCGATGACCTCTGTTCTTGGCGCGCCAAGGTCTTTCACCAAACCCAAGCATATCAGAGTGCTGTTCTGCTTTTGGTCGAGCAGGTCCGCTCTCCTCGCCCTCCGGCACAGCTCCTGACCAAAAAGAAAAAACGACGAGGCGAGGGGCGGCTCTCAAATTCACCTGGGGTCCAGGACCGTTCTCGGGGTTTGGGATTGAGTGAATTGGTGTTCAGGCTGATTGGCTCAGGCTGCTGATCACACTGGTGTCTTTCTTTTGGTCAAGTGATGTCAATCAAGTGCAATTCATATTGAGTGTCAGGATCATTCAGGCCTAGTTGGTGCATGATGTTATTGCTATTCTGATCCATGCTCCACGGTTCAGATTGCCCTTCTTCCATCAGTCCCCGTTTTTGGGGAAGGTTTCGGCCGGGGAATCTGGCCGCCGTAAGCCGGCTGTGGGAGAAGAAGCGACATGTTCTGTTGTTCTCAAATCAAGCACCCTGGATATCCGTAAAAAAAGGCGGTCCCTACCAATCCGTAGGTCTGAGCATCAAATGGCTGGAGTCTCAAAACCCCTTTTGAGTGCCCAAACATCAGTGTTTTTAAAGGGAGCTATATTTTTGAGTACCACAACCGATCGCTGTAGACATGCTATTACGGGTTAGAGCTGGTTCAAGCCTAGCTGACCACCAAGTATTTGGGGAGAAGCTGGCATCCAGCCGCCCAGCCGACTCCTGGCCCTGGCCCAGCAGCCTCCCTTTGCCGACTCGGCCAGGCCTTCACCCCCTGGGCCAAAGTAGTCCTGCAGCCTCTGGCACAACTCCTCACGATTTCGGAGTGCTTGGTCAAAACTGAAGTCCACAAAACAAACCGGCACACACTTATATATATATAACTATATATCTATAATAGTCATTAGACGAACTCAAACGACCACACAAACTCCGAAAACATACAGGATTCCACGATCTTTTTACCACATGGATCCAGTCCAGTGGCTTAAGTCTTAGGGACTCCTCACTCATTTCCTAACACCAAAAACGACTTCCAAACACAACGACCGTCTAGATTCTCGGCCTGCCACGACCCTCCACGGCCACGGACGGCCAAACCACCCACCCATCGACACAGCGACCGACCCGACCGATGGACACCGCTCCTCCGTGAGGACCCACAAGGCCGCGAACTCGGTCGCCTGGACGCAAAAGCGTCCGCTGCTCTTCAACCTGGTGTGTCGGCGGCACCGCGGCCGCGGCGAAGCCGGGGGAACCGTGCGGGGACCATCCGTGGTCTGCGGTGGAACCGTGGGTGCTCACCGAGGTCTTGGATGGTGTCTGAGAATCAATTTGGCCTGTACATGCCTGTACATGCTGATGTATGAAGATGCTGAGCACAAGGGCTCACAGAAACAAAGCACAAGGATCAAGTTTGATAGACTCTTTCTCAGGATCGGACATGAATCTACAAGCTTTCTCAGGAGTAATAATGAAGATCGAAATATCAATTGTATTCAGAATTGCAGCCGAGGTCTTTCCTGAAAGGTGGTCCAACCCCGAAGTGAACCATGAAACGTTTTCATGGGATAGCATGATGACACGTCCCCATGTTGTTCTTTCTTGGGACCTTTCAGGATGCCTTTTTCCTGCTCTTTGAGCTAAGAAACACCAGCACGGTCGCTTCAGTGCCAGAGACATACTGAATGGAGAGCAAGTTGGACCTCAAAAATGTCCGACCCGGAGGCATCGGAGGCATCTGCGCCCAACCGAATGTTTCAAGCGCCCAACCCCGCGGTCAACATCAGTTGGGTTTTGTGGGCTAGTCTAGGGTGTTTCATGAAGAGCTGGAGGTGTGGCCAAGTGTGGCATGCAAAAAGACTCCAACACACCAAAAAATCCAAAAAGCAGGTGTGGAAAACCCATTTCCAAGCAGCGATTGCCAAACACATCAACAGAACTGTGCTTTCCTTGCCAAAGCGTCTGAGCTTCCAGCATGCCTTGACTCAATGATGGGGACCTGATCAACCATGGGTCCCTCAGGTGAACCCGTCAGGAGAACAAAGTATGTTCAAATCCTGAAGCATCCGTCGTAGGGTACTGTAGGATCTCTAGGATCTGTAGGGCTCAAAGCGGCTCCTCCGCTTGGTGCAGCTTCATCTCTTGCAAAAAATACAAAGAAACCACCCCAAATGTTCCTCTATGTTCCTCGCCAGTGACCTATAGTGACATATAGTATATAGTGACGACTTACCTGTCTCTTTGATAGCGAAAAAAGAGGGGAGGGCTCCTCCAAGGATCGGTTGGGTTCGCCTCGTATCAATCGGACCACAAAAGAACCGACACGTCAGACGGGCCTTTCTTCCTGAAAGGCTTTTGAAGGCAAGGGGAGAGAAGCGGATCCGTCGTCTGGTCCGGGGCATCTACACTGGTTCTCCAGAAACGCCATGTCTTGTTGTTTGTTGGGTCGGGTCTGACTGGTTCAACCATCCCTGGCACTGTCAAGCGAAGAATGCCATTGAGTTCCCAGCACATGCGGCTGATTCAGCAACCCTGCAAACAAGGTCTGCAGCGCTGGGGGCTGCCTGGCTGGCAGGGTATTCTTGGGATTGAACCAGCGTACTGACTGATTGCTGAGCGAGTAAGCAGAATGGTTTCTGCAAAAACTGCAGGCTTGGCCAAATTGTAGAGAAATGACCTTCCGGAAAGACACCTCTCTCGCCGGGTGGCACCCAGAAAAGATCGTCGAATCTCACCCTCTCTCGCTCTCGCTCTCGTCTCTCTGGGGCTTGCGCTTGTTGCAGTCCAGCTGGATCTTGTGGTTGGCACTCTTCACTGGTGGTATTGGCTTGGCCTTGCGTCTTGAGTGACGCCAGCATCGGTGTTCACCGCGAAAAACGATTCTAAACCGAACCTCCCGACGATCGGACATGGTTCTAAACCGAACTCCGAGTTCAACGAGTTCGACACGGAATCATGCCCGGACTTGCAGACGTCACACTGGCTAAGGAAACTCCCAGACTTGCAGACTAATATTGATGATTGCGATCTTACTTGATCGAGCTTTTTGCCGGCTATACCATGCATTTCTTGAAAGATCTTTGTAACTGAGGTCACTTCCACCAAAGCAAAGGGCAAACCAAAAGTGGTCGCAGCCGTTCGTGGCTCGTTGTTCATCGAGAAGTACCTGTGCTGCTGGTGACGTGGGCTGCAAGGATGTGGTCTGCAAAGAGGCGTCTCCAAACGTCTCCAAAAGGCTCGTCTCATGGCAGTTGGTGTTGGTATGTGTTGGCTAGAGCGGTCAAACGTTTGTCTCTAGATGAAGAAGATTCTCGGGTGTCCAAGTCATGTCCAAATCACACATCTTGAGTTGTTCAAGAAAATGGTCTGCAAACAAGTGCGTGACAAAAGGGACCCAAAAACACTAACACTGGTTCACACAGCAAATTTGAGAAGGATTGCATTGTCTGGTGCCAGCGTATCAGCATCATTCTCACATTCACCTCTATACCACTCAGAAGCCTGAAATTCATTCATCTCAACCAACAGTGAAAAAGCAGCACTCCTCATTGGCTCCACCTCACGGTCTTTTGGCTCATCCGCACCCGGTCTTCAGGCATCGGCTGCACTACTCTCTCGTCTCGTTCGTGGTTCTCGTGGAGAGTCGTCGAGAGGGCACGCTGCGCAGACCATGACTTCGAGACCGGAGCAAAGGATCTTGTTCCACCTCACAGTCGCTCGCAGCAGGCTGCGCAGCATCTCGCAGCAGGCTGCGCAGGCTGCGCACGACGGTCCCAGCGGAGCGGAGTGAGCCAGCGAGTGATCCACTTTAGTGGGTGGGTGGGTCCGTCTCTGGTTCTCTGGTAGGAAGAGTCATCTATACGTCTCGGTGCGCGATCAAGTCATGTTTGGGCAAAAATGCTTAAAAGGGTTCATTGGTTCATTGGTTCTCCACTTCCGAAATGGACCAGTGACGAAACGATGGACATGTTGACATGACGATCCATCCGATGTTCGGCACCCGACCGGAGTTCACGAGGCGCGAAGCGAAGCGCTCACGGCGCTACCGGGAACCGACGGGGCGAAGCGGCGAGTTCTCCGCCGCCCCAACCGGGTCCCCTTCGACCCTGGGCTCTCCAGCACTCGGACCAGGATCGGAACGATCACCGGAGGCGCTCCGGGATCGACCTCAAAAAGGGCGCCGCAGGCTCTTTTGCCACACATCCTTTGACGGACGACCTTTTTGGGCTCCAGCAATCCACTGATCCACTGATCCACCCGGTGATGCCGTACTGTGTGGCTGGTACATGTGAAGAGGGTCTGACCTTGATTGACCAGGTGGATGGATGAACACACAACTGGTTGGTGCTTTCAACTCACTTGAAAAATATGAGTCAGTGGAATCAATCATCCCAAGTAGAGGTTGAACAGAAAGGACCTGAAGCTGCTGCAGGACTCAGTTGAAGAAGTTTTGGCATTGACTGCGGCCCCAGTACATGCGAAAACGTGCACGTGCACGTGCGCTTCAGCATGCTTCTAGCGATTTCGCCTTCTCACCCCCAAGTCTTGTGTGGGTGTCGGAGGAAGACTCGTATGAGAGGTCTTGAGAGTAGTATTTGGGGTGCAGGACTCTCCCAGCTCAAGGAAACCCTCTGAAAGAGCCCCGCTCTCCCAGTCCGAAGCCTAGCCTTCTCGATGAAGACAGAGCTCTGTGAGAGGTGAAAACATTGAGGCGCCTAGCAGAATCCAGGAGTGAAGCAAGGAACCTGTGTACTCACTTTTGGATGTTGTGACTAGGAATGGTAAGATGGTTGGAGGAGAAGCATGGTAACAAGTCCAGTCATCTCCACTGCAAGGCACACAAAGACGAAGCCTGCGAGAGCCCACGCAGCGCAGCTGAAAAAACAAACGATCGAAGTGGCTGTGAACAAGCTTTTGGAATCTCTTGGATATCTTTGGAAGAATCCCCCTTTTTTCCAGGCCATCTGAAGCAACGGCGCTCCCAGCACGCCTTCAGGGTGATCGACACCTGAATGAACCAGTTCTGCACGCGTCGAAACAAAGGACTGGTGTCTTAAGGAAATAAAGGAGATCGAATCCTTTTGCTTGGGGAGACATGCCCCATTTTGATGTCAAATCATCAACCCATAACTGGCCGCCCATGATTTACGTCAACCATTGAAAACCCTCTGGAAGCTTCGCTACAAGAAAGAAAAGAACTGAGCTTCCAGCATTCTCCACTGGCTTGCTGCCACGCAAGGTCACCATGATGTGCACAGTGAGCTGCATGACCATCCCTAGAGTCGAGCTCATTCATTCGGTTTCACAAAAACCATAACTCCCAGGACCCGAAAAAAGACCAAACAAGTCCCAGCACCGTGGATCCACAGCACCGTGTGGTTGGAGGATGGTGCTGTGGACCGGTTCACCGTAGCCGGTCCAAGCACACGCCAGTCCCAAAAAATCGAGAGGACACAAAACTCACCAAGCTTTGTTGCAGGGTACAACATAGGCAGAGGCATGTTTAAAAAAAAAAAAACAAAAACAGTGGTTAGGAACTCTTAGGACATGAGGCAGGAAAAAAATAGTGGTTAGGAGATCTTAAGACATTTTACCAAAGATTTTATCAAGTATCCTAAGGAAAAACAGCAATGCCACTAGGTAGAGGTACAATGAGGTACATGCCGTAGAAGGGTCGTTATGAAAAAAAACAAAAGTTCGGAAGCATCTCTGAAGTGGTCCCCTTCTGCTCACATCCTCAGCCGTGGGCCATCGGATCGTCCCACGGGGTCATCCTTAGAGCGTGCGCAGAGCGCGTGGGTCGAGCCGCAGATCCCAGGGTGTGCGACACCTGGAAGGAGATGGTGCGTCCTTTTTGCCCGATAAAATATGCAATTTATTCCTTGGATAAAACGGATACATTCCCAAAAAAAGTGGTGGGATTTGGATGGAATTTCGCTTCAAACAAAGGCAGTGAAAGAAAAAGGTTGCACCACCGACACACTTGGCCGTCACATCTTGGGATCAAACACCTGAAGGTCTTCGGGGGCAGCGAAGGGGGTCCCCCTTTCGGGGTCGCTTTTGTAATCTGCAGAATCATTGCCAAGTGGCAGCGTCACAGTCGTCCTCATTCATGCCCAAATCGAGCACTTGAGGGACCTCTCGTCAAGTTCACCCAGGACGTTCTGAAACCAAACTTGCCTTGAAATGTTTGCGCCCAACCCATACGCCAAGAACTTGCACCTGCGCTTCCACCGTCAGGCTTTCTTCAGGCTCTGCTGCTCCGTCACCATGCGTCTGCCTGAAAACAAACTCCTTCACAGGTGGTTTGTGACTTCGCAACCCCAAAACCTGGAAGAAAAGCAACAAATCGCCGGTTTTGGTGGTCCTTGGACCTCCAGGGATAGACATCACCACCCACGTCACTTGCCGTGGGTCCAATTCATTACGGCATCCACGACCGCTCAGTACTTCATGAACAGCGACCCAGCAAAAATAGCAGCGCTATTACACCTGATAAGTTGGTGGCTCTCAAAGATGTAGAAAACCCCCCCACTTCTAGGACAGATAATGGCTCAACCACCCAATCAATCGACTGGATTTCACAGCGACCCGCTGAGGCAACCACCTGATGATTCGAAGCAGGTCCTCCCCAACAGGTGCAGCTGATTAAAAGTATGTTCAATTTTTGCTGGAAGAAAGAAATAGGCTGCCCTTGGCAGGGGTGGAGTCAATGCCAATGCTTGTGGTTTAAAGTTGTTTGGTGATGATAGTGCATGTAATGCAATGAGTAAACATAAGCATTTCCAGCATCACATCATTCTGCTAAAGGAATGGACACTGTTTATTGGCTGATGCTCAGTTAGTTTGCTGCTTTCGCGGCAAAACCATTTGATGAGGTGATAACATGAAAGCGCATCACAAAGCGTCGAAAGAGAGCTGTGGAAAACGCGCTTCAAAGCGCTTCAAAGCGCATGGCGCCATGGCGCCTGATGTTCTTCCTCCATCTCGTCATAGTTGAGCTCCTACCGCGCGTCTCTCTCGCGTCTTGGACCGGAGGTTCCAGAAAACGAGTCACCGAAACAAGCAGAAAGAGGGAACCGAAACGCCTGGAGTGCATCAACAGCGGAGTGAGTCAAGATGGTGGAAGTTGGGGATCTGGACGGTCATGCGCTGTCTTTGGTGAAGAATGAAGTCCAGAAAAAATAGAAAATAAAAACAAAAACTGGCCCTTGCAGGATGACTTATTGACGTCATGAGCCTCTAAGATCCTTACAAAAAAACAAATCCAGTCCTTCATCTCAGTGTTCACCAAACTGGCCGTGGGTGGGTCGGTGCCTCACTTGCAAGCTCCAACCGACGGGCCGACGGGCCAACGGAGAGAAAGACCTGACCGAGAAATCGGAGCGGACTGCTGCGTGTGCTGAGTGGCAGGCCCAAATAACAAGCTTGCAACTTGCCCTTGTAGTCCATCAGCACCATCATGCCTACCCAAAGAAAATCCCCCTTTGAATTCGCACTCACACCCGGACTGGCAATTCTTTAGGAACTTCCAGGGTCCAGAAGTGGCACTAAAGAATCAAGGACATTCTCTAAAGAATCAAGGACACCAGAATGCCTCTGCTAAAGAATTGGAGACTTGAAGGAAAAGGCCAAAGGCCTAAAGAATCAGACAGTCCGAAGTCGATTCATGCATGTTGTTCTTCACTTGCAGAGGTCATGGTTCTTCATGCTCTCATCTGTGGGTTGAGCCCGTGCTTGGATGTGCAAATCTGGCTTTGCAATCACTCTTTCCTCTAAAGAATCAGCACCAATCTCGAGGTATTGCTCGACAACCAAATTCTCTAATAAATCAATCATCTCTTGCCCTTATAGAAAATGGGAACCCCAGGTTCCGGTTGTAGACTGGCACTGTATGTTTTCATCCGTTGTCATTTTTTGTGACAACCCGGGTTGTCTGATTCTTTAGAGGAAATTCGCACAGGGATCAAAGAAACAATAAAAAAAATCACGTCCAGTTTGCACTTGCCTAGGATATTGAACACGCAATGCCTACCCAAAGAAACAAGCTTGTAATAAAATCAATATGAAATATGACAAGACAACTATACGGTGAAGACGGGCCTTTGTCTCAAACTCGCTACCCGTTAACAAATGAGGGTGTCCACTTCACCGTCGCCCTCTACACTGAATCAACGGCTGGAAGGGGTAAAGCATAGATAGAAGAACAAAATTGACGAAGATTCCGGTTGAAATGAGACCTCAAGGATCACGCCCATTCACCATGGCTAAAGCAGCCAACGCAAGAGCATACAAAAGACCGGAACGGCCCGAACAGGATAAGTCATATGAATGCCGTCAACAAAACCGGACAAGAAGGCAAAACCAAAGTCCTGAAGGAGGGAAATCTTGTAAGGATAGATCCGCAGCCCGCAAGCTTTACGAACAAAGGTGAACATCACACGGAAATGACTGTCACTGCTTTGTGAAAAGAACCCTTCGAAACCAACCACTCCACATCGCTGCTCTGAGTGCAATAATCTAGGAACACCAAAGCCCGGACTCGCGAGTCATTTTTTGCGTGGTCCAAACAAATGAAACCTACCCATCCACCTCGAATGCCGCCAAGGGTATCGACACAAATCTGCGCTGGCACCTTACAGTAAGTGTGCCACTCAAGAAGAAGGAGTCACCTTCCGTCTTCGACCCCAACATCTACTGTAGACTCTTGATTAATTCAACCTTTTCATTTGGATTGTAAGAAGCTCTTCAGGCCTCGAGTTAGGGTTGAAAACATGCTTTAAACGGCCTCATCGGAGCTTCGTCCGACCTCCGTCTCGTTTGACTCGTTGGTGTTCTCATGGATCACTCTCGCGTTCTCCACGTGACGTGAGGCGCTTCGCTTCCTGGGGTGAAACCAAGGTCTGGACCATCCCCTGCAAGCGTGCGCACCACACCAGCTGCATCTCCTTCAAGATCAGCAAGTGACCTTAGCTTCGATACTTCGATGTCGCGACGAAAACCTGAGAAAGCACCACATCAGTTACGGCGTTGTCATGGGAGTTTGGAGACAACGAAACATCTCCGATCGACACATGAAAAACACACACATAACACACCCTCTTTTTTCACAGCTTGCCGTTGTTGTTGTCTCGCATCTTTAGGGACTTTCGACCAGTTCGTCGCGACCAGTGGTCAGCCAGTCAGCCTGTTGCCTGTTTCACGTCAGCTGTTTCGTGTCTGAGTGCTGCACCTGTGTTTGTCCCAAGAATCAGATTGTGATTTGCTAGCGCCTTGCAGAACACTTCGATTGGAACTTCGATTCATCAAATTCTATTCAATTTCCTATATATGTTTTGGTCCAATTCTATGGCAAATCATCGGAAACACCCTGTAGAAGTACGGTCAATTGGTGGTCACAGATGGTCAATCCGCCCAGGTCGTCTTCTTGCCCTCCCCTTTCACTAGTGGTATCCAGCCACCCTCTAAAAACAAACGCATCTGACATTGGAATCATAAATGTGGCATCATGTCAGGTCTGTGTGTGTTTGTGCAGCTTATACATCAGCTTTGCCTAAGAAACCCGGCTATGGATTGATTGGGGACATTGAAGCATGTTCAACCTGGTTTGGAAATAGTTCAGCACCGTTGGGGCATTGCGACAGCAGGGTAAATCCTTGCCTCAAAATTCCAGTCGTCGAACAGTCTAACCAACATCTTCCCTCCTCTAACTCACTGAAGAGCAACACATAAGCTGAAGAACAACACGTTCTTAAAGCCATGGTAAGAGCATGTTCTCCTGTCCTAGCGAGCCACGGAACGGCGGCCAAAAAAAAAGAGATCCGGCGACCTGCCGCGATCGTCTAATTTTCTTCTTCTATTTTTTTGTGCACGATGGATCCGGAGATCAGGGGTTTTAGATGGGTCAAACATGTATTTTGCCCTCTCAGAACGACCGACACGTCGGTCGTGCAAGCACGACCGACACGTTTACGAAAGGTCAACGGATCAGTATCCAGGTGCCATGACCTACAGCCATGTCACTGTATTTAATTTACATGTCAGTTGCTGCAGTGTTTGGCAACATGTCGAAAACAATCGTCTTTGGCAGTCCACCAAACCCAGCAGTCTGAGCCGAGTGGAAGATTCTCTCTGGGCTGCCAAAATTATGGATCATGTAATCTTTGGGTCTCATTCTCCAAATTTGGAATAGGTGATTGGTCTTAACATCATGTTGCTAGAATCTGTACCACAAGGTTCTTCAACCAAAAAACACCACAAGCTCCTTCACTTCGGACCAGCGGCATCAGGAGATTCTGCTGGCATCTTGTAGGCGATGGAAGCAGCTGGGAGCGGCGGCGGATGGACCACATACATTGCTGCACCCAACCCCTCCATCCTCATGCCTAGATGGGATCCTCATGAGTTTTAGACCGTCTACCTGTCAAAAATGGCCAGTGAAAGCTTCAAGATGCTTAAGCCTTGTTAAGCCGCAATGATCTTGTGATCAAGACCTTGGCTGTTCAACAGAAGGTTGTTCGCACCTTGCGCCAGGTACTTCTGCAGTTTTTACTTCGTGAACTGATGTCAAATCAGTCCCAAACACGACTAATGGGACTGCGCTTTTTGTATCCCACAGGCCTAAATCCTATGATCCCAAAAGCCCCTGGCCTCATGGGCAGTCTTTTTACGGTCTGAAACGGAGAGATCGTGTGGGGGAGTCGTGTCAATTCGTGGCTCCCATCTCCCCCTGGGAGTCTGAGGATCCTCACTCCCAAAGGGTAAGAAGTCTAGTAGTTAGCTACGGTATGGTATGGTATGTAGAATGAAGGAAGGACGTTGGGTATGGCAAACTTGGCCAACTTCCAAGTGGCAAAGCTCTAATTTCATATGCACCTTTAGTTCTCCCTACCACTCACTGATAGGATGAACGTTTCTATGCGTATGGATGCGTATGTGCCCTTTACAACCACGGGCTTTGATTTCTATCGCTGCTAACACCTGAAAACATGTTTTCAGGGTCCGAAGTTGAAGAAAACGCCCCATCAACTGGAGATGCAAAGCAATTCTAGTAGTAATTAGGAGGGCTTATTCATCCGGAGTGTCAGTCTCATTCCTGATGCTGGGGCTCAAAAAAACTTCACGAGACCTATCTGAGCCTACCTGCTGACCTCTCCCCAAGCTCCGCACTGATGCCATACTCGGCCAGCCGCTTTTGCAGGCGGATGCCACCACTGTCCTGGCGAAGGTGCGAATGTTCGAAGAGTCTGCCTGAATTCGTCCAAGTGTAACAGTGTAGTCTGACGGTTCGTGTTGAAGTGATATGTTTCATCTCTTTCGACCCCGTCCCAAAGACGGGTGCCTCACCGGACCATGACCGACTACCGACCCCTCAGACCCATCGAGACGGTCGTGTCGTCCGAGACGAGGAGGATCTCCTTGAGCGTGAAGACGGTTTGTTCGCCCACCACGAGGATCTCCTGGGATGGTCGTTCGTCCGCTTGGACCATCACTTGCAGCTCCCAAGCAAGGTGGAAAACCGGCGCCCAAGCTGCCTTCTAAAGCAAGGTCAAAGATCATCACAAACAGATACAAACAGTAGTTGTTTTATGAATAAACAACTCTTAAAGCCCTATAACCTTTTTGGACGGGGTCGAACATCGAGAGAGGACGGATCGTGCAGTGACAAATTCATCAAGAGTCGACACTGATCAACATGTGCCCATGAGCCAAGCCATGAGCCGTATGCAGCCCTCCCATGCCACACCAATACCCGCCTGAGAACGGGCCCAAAGAAAAGGATGAATGATTATGAATGTGTATAGTAATCATTAGTATTTATGAGTGCTCCAGATGGATTCTGCCAGGAATTCTGCAGCTACTTCAAGTAAAACATCGTAAAGCCCGTTTCCAAAGCGCGTTGGAAAAAAGACCACCCGATGCCCCACCGTCGAACCCGAACCCGAACCCAACTCCCGAACCGCCCGCCTGCTGGCTCGCCGAGAGGGACCGGGTAAAGCGAACCACTTCGATGCTCCGGGCGTGTTCGCCAATGTTGGTGGACCAATCCACCTGTAGTGGACCGGGCGTGGACCGGGTGTGGTCTGAAGATGCAGTGTGGAGACACCAAAGAGATGAAGAAGCCCAATAGCAGGAACATGGACGGAAAAATAGCTATGAGTCGAGTATATATATAATTTATACATACGTATATTGATAGTGATTTGCATTAAAAAAAAAAACACGTGAATTGAAGCTTTTTTGCATCAATGTTGATACATCATATAGTATATATATATATATCCAATGCCAAATGTGTTGTCATATTATGTTCGCACATCTTCGCATCGACTCCCAACACCCACGTGCCTGAACTTTCTTGCCAGAACCTCCTTCACCTGTTTCATGAGGCCAAAACTATGTTGGACGATCATCAACAAAACACAACGAAACCATGCCTGGTAGTTGATCTACATTGTCAGCTGCTGCAGCAAGAACCTCCAAGAGAGCTTCTTGTAGTCTTGAGATCACAAGCATCCTTCTATCACAAGAAGCAGCAACCCAAAGCATAACTTCAGAGCCTGATACCGGTATGCCTCTATACACATTGCATTCGTGCCTGAGCTGCGTCACACATGCTCAAAAGCAAAATCCTGCGACCTCTATTGACCCCGTTCCTCATTCTCATTCGCAACTGCCAATCTGCTAAGAGTTTGGTTTGGTGGGTTAAAATCAAAAAACAAATGGGTCTCCGATGGCTTGCGTCTCTCTTTTTGTGGAAAAAACGCCAAAAAACCGAAAATCTTCCAGCCAGGATCATCCAATGGGTGTCCGAACTGGAGGTCCAGGACAGCTCTATGATGCTCTAAAAAGCTCTGTGATGTGTAGGGACTAGGGTTGTCCAGTGACCCATTGGACCCATTGGACCCATTGGATGATCCAGGATGAATATCACCTCACCGAGGCGGCAAATGACAAAACTGTCGATCTTTGGCACGTAGCAAATGGGTCCAGGCACCCTGAGGAGCAAGACGGGGGGGTCAGATGAGCAGATGGATGGCAAGACGGAACACATCCGCTCATTCTTCAGTATAGAAACTGTCCGCAAACGGTTTTTTTGTTCAACCACCTGAGTCAGCGGCAAAAAACTTGCTGAAATCATCCTGCTGAACGCAAAGGATTCCTGCAACAACTGCAGGTGAACACGAGGCAAGAGCCATCGATGGCCGGAAGTAAGTCCAGGACTCGAAGGAACTGACGAGGAACGGGCCGAGACGGCCATCCCATCGGCCGTCTCAGCGACCGATGGAACGGCACCCATTACAGGTTTCGTCTCGCACTGCAACCCTGTCACATATACTGTTACTGTGGAATGTCGCGGATGTGAAGCCTTATGTGCAAAACAAAAAAGTGGCTGCAGCCGCCTTTCTTGGAACGCTGTGTGCGACCATCCTTCGTTCTTTGGGAGCGTCGGACTCTCTACCGTCTTTGACTCGTTTTCACTTGTCTCTCGCGTCGCGTGGCGTGTCTCTCGCGTGTCGCCTGCTCGAAGAACGACAGGACGCCATCCAAAGACCTGGGACCGACGAGACGTCGCCGGGATCCGGGATCCGGCGGAGAGTCTGCGTGGAGATTCTTGGGTTTTTCTCAGTCAATCAAGTAAAGGTGTTTAGCAAATGTTAGCCAAATCCTATACTTGACAGTGAGGGTTCTTATGGGTTCTTGTTTGGATCCTTTTTGGACCCTCACGTATACTGGTGATTTAGGGGGGAAATCTGTCACAGGTCTCGTCTCAGGACGAGAGTTCTCTGAGTCTGCAGCTGAATGCAAAAGTAGTCGCGGTCCTTCACACCGCCTCAACCGAAAAGCGATATCCCATTGGGTTGGGTCTATTGGGTTGGGTCCCCAGCGGATGATGATGGTTCAGTTGCAGGCTGACATCTCTGTGAAACATGAGAGAAACATGAGAGATGGCCGAATTTCTCATCGTTTCTCTATGCTTGGTCTTATTGACTTTGCCCACTACTAGGAAAGGACGCGGACGTACTTGGAAAGCATGACAGGTTCAGTTCCGAGTGCGTTGTACTTTTGATTGCTCAGTCTTATCTACATGATTGACAGCAATTTGGATTTGTCAAGATTTGTCTCTGAATAACCTGAATAGAGGAACAAAACCACTTACCAGTTTCAAAGGAAGTCCCACCTACAGGCAGCAGTGGTTGTCCAAGAGTGGCTCTCCAAGATTTCAGCACGACCCATCAGAAAACATGCTCTTGGTCAACATGCTCAACCCCACCTCGCTCAACGGGCTCAACGGTTTTGAGCTCCCAGCCGAAACTGCCATAGCACATGTTGAATGCCGGCCTGTCTGATGTGATCTGATCTGATGATAGGGCTACATGCATGGTGCAAACACCACAGTCTCATGCTACAAAGAGGAGCAACCGGGTCTCAATTCAGCGTTTCTCTTTGTTTCTCGTCACCACGGCTTTCGTTTGCGGCCTTAAAAGCTTGTGTTCATAGGCTGGAACCATGGAATAGTAGTTCACCGACGAGCCCGAAGACACCGCAGACCTCGGACCGTTTGGGTCGTTCGATCTTCGTGCGTTCACCATTCTGCAATGATCGGAAGCAAACACCGAAACCATGGGGTCTGTCACGGTCTGTCTGTTGCTGCAGACCGTTGGGCTGATTTTGCGGCAGGATGTCACAGTCAAGGACCATCTGCGTCAAAAGAAGGCGTTCAAGATTGTCCAGGATAAGTAGCTTAAGGATGCTTAAGGTAGAAATCCCTAATCAACCTGATCCACAAGCAACAAAAGCACAGAAACATCACAGAAACATCCCCTAAAGGACACATTGAAAGGGGCCCAACTGATGCGCTTTTGTCGAGGGCTTTTGTCGGTGTCCCTTTGAAACACCCGGCCCCAATGCCTCTTCACCTTCACCCCTCCTGTCCACATGCCTCTTCACATGTGTTCAGCCAAGACACACCATGTAGACTGACAACTTCATCGGGTGAAGCAGAGACATGCAAGTGTCTCGACCTCGTCGTCTTCACATCGTTTTCCCTTCAGATCGCTCGAGCGTCGAGCAAAAATTCAGTGATAGATCGAGACCTCCGAAAATGACTGGGGTGAGAGAAAAAGGATCGATCTATCTCTAAGTTGATGGCACCGTTCATTCCCATCAACTCCTATCAAGTCACCATATATCTTGGCACTGTCAAGCCATCGAACTCCCCCCATCGAACTCGTGCGACTCAACAACAACATAAGATCATATAAGATCACAACCATGTCTGCATGTCACTGCATCCAAAAGAGAACACTTCATCCATCTGTTATGTTTGTTCGGTTTTGACCAAAAAAGAAACCCAGATCATCCTCTTTCTGGATGCTCAGTGAGGCAACTGAGACGCCGCGCTCCCCTGAACAAAGCGCCCAGCTTCGATCTGCAGGATGGGCGCCTGACACAGAACAGACGAGGGAGATCGGATGGTTTTTCGCGGTCGCGCGGTCGCCAGTGGGGCGGTCTGCAACACTGCAGACGTGTGGACAGAGGATTGAAATGCTTGTTAGACAGCTAGATGGTCTAGCCCCTAGCCATAGCCTTCCAACACTGATTTTGACTCAAACACCAAGTGCATTCTTGGTTCCAAAGTCACCTCAAGAGGTGGCAGCGACGCTGGAACGGACGCCCGTCATGGCCGCCGTCATGGCCCATCGCCGTCGCTTCTTCGTGGGGGGCGGTGATGTCGAAATGGCCAGGCAACACGAGGTGACCCACATGTATTTCTCCACAAAACAAGGTACGTGATGGTACGTGCGCGTGTATTAAGACCGGAAATCGAACCGGAAATTGACCCGGAAGAAAAACCTTCAGACCTAAGACAAATACACACTTCACTGGGTCTTCGGATTTGGCATCTCGGCTCGGTCTCATCAGCGAGGCAGTTCCCCAAAGAACCGCCACCTCGACGTTGCTCTCGAGGATGAGGTCCTCGATCTTGTATTCCTTCTGCTTGGGGTAGTACCTCACACCAAAGACGCGGTATGATGTGTTTTCTGTAGCGAACAAAGGCATGAATTGAAGGTATACCGTCTGACACGCCCAAAAAACATCCACCGTGGAGTCCAGGAAGCGAGAAACAATAGTTGCAGACTTGCAGAACTTCCGAAACAACCAAAAGAAGATTAAAAGCACAGAAAAGCAGACGCAAATGTTTCCTGCTGACTCGGAGAAGTGAAAAATCCCTTCGTCATCCTTCCTCCCAAATATGCTGTCTGGGCACATGCGCAGCATGCCCTGGTAGCTGCCCATGATGATTTTGTTCGCGCCCGTGGGCCTCGGAAGTCGCGTCCCCAACTCGACACCGGGTCGAGGCATCGTCAACGATCGGCGTTGTGAAGACCGGGAGCCCGGGCTCATTGTCCACGTTGGCCACACAGAGGCAGCCCACATCGAACCTGACGGTGTTCGAACCGTGGACGGGAAGAAATGGCACGCGGCCGCAAGGAGATGTCGGATTTCGGAACATCCAGAAGTGATTGTGGTAGGTTCAGAGTCAGTTTATAGTAGTTTAGACTCTAGCTAGACTTGTCTATACTGTGTGTTCGAGTTATTGTCTCACAAACTAACAAACAATATCAAACAACCAAACAAGCAAGCAAGCAACCAACCAACCCACCGACCGACCCACCGACCAACCAAACAACACAAACCAAATAGCCCCTCAGTGATCCTTTAGCCATGAGATTCGGCATCAAACCAACCGAAACAACAAACCAAAACAAGGTCCAGGCGGGCCTTTCTTAGAGCAAAACAACTCACCCCATTGGTACAAGCGCACCTGCCAGTGCTTTGGGTATGTTTGGTACTCTCCCTCCACCGGGCTCCCATCGCTGGGCGTCGCTGGGCGTTCCGGCTCCTCATCTTCGCTCACCTGGGTGCTCCACCACTCCCGCGCCTCGGCGCTCGGCGGCGCTTCGAGCGACGTTCGGCAGCTTCTTTTGGGGTCACGAAGGCCAACTGCAACCAGTTGGGGTCACGAAGGCCAACTGTTCATCATGATCCGAAACTTCGACAGTAAGTTCACTTGGAAGAAAAAGGGCTGTGGCCCACCCTTCGCGCCGGAGGTGGGGTCCAGCCTCTATATAGTAAATTCTCTGGTCGCGCCTGGAAAAGGCTCATCTACTGGAAACGGCCATGCGAGTTTGCTGGATCTCAGTCTGCAATAATCACGGAGCCATGGTCTGCAGTCTGTGGGGTTGGCCCGGGGTTGGCTGGTTGGTTGGACCATGGGGAAGGCTCAGAAATGGCTGGCTGCACTGCACACCGCACACGGATGATGTGAGTGAAACAAAATAGCTTGCACTGACCAAATCATATCCAAGCATGTCACAACTACAATGGGCTAAACATGATGAATCTCTGCAGCTTGCGTAACTTGCGTTTGCTTGAGCTGTCTTGAGCCAAAAAATCCGGACGCTGTGACTCTGCATGGCCCAGGCTTTCCTGAACAAACTCAAAGCTTCAGCCGGAAGAAATGGCTTTAGGCCTCACAGATGCAGCGGACCAGCAAATACCCCCTATCCAGGCCCTGGGATCCAAGTGGATGGTACGTTTGCGTCATGGAGAAAATAGAGACAGCAGAAATCTCAGACAGGAAGTGGGCTTTGTGAGACAAAGAGTCCCTCTCCTTGATCATGATGTAGGATTATATAAATATATCCCATACACTCCATGGGACTGCCATAGGACTGCCGCCCCATGGACCCCCAAAACCACCCCCAACTGATCGGCATATATGGCACACACGGAGTGTCTGGGTATATATATATATATGACCCACAACTCCCCACAGCTGGAGCATTGTGGAGCTGTGCCAGCAGACTCGTGCCTGCCATCGCCCGCCTCTCGAGACATGTCGTCATTGCCTGCGGACTCGCTCAACTGGGCCGGAAAAAGAAAAGACGACGGAGTGGAAGCGCTCCAGAACCATCTCAGAAAGACTGAACACGTGTAGAAACGCTCCAAACATCTTAAACCGCTGGCCACCATGAACCCAAAGTTGATTTGGCCACCTAGGCCAACTGCCGTCCGAGTCAAGTGGGCCATCCCACCTTTCTTTGAAGGCCGCGAGCGCGAGCGCGAGCGCGCTGGAGCGTGCTCGACTCCCTGCCAGGTTCTGCGACTCGCCAAACAAAGTTGAGAAGCTACGAACGTAACAAAGGGCATCGCTACGAACGGAGCGTTCGGACGCTACGAATTAGTAGCTCCTGGTATTATTACGTAACAAGAAGCTACATGAAGCTACTAGTAACAAGTTCGAAAATTCCAGGAATTCCTTCGGAGGTCAAGTGTCAGGTCAGGCATGTTCCTCGAAGTACATCCTCATCGCGTTTTCATGTTCCCGAGTATATTGGACCCATGTTGCGCTTGTGGAGGGTGGTTTCGTCCTACCAGCATGACAGGCCACGTCCTATGTACTTTTTCACAACAAAAATAGTTAATGTTTAAAGAATCAGAATATATATATATATTATTCCAACATTAAATCATCGAACCGCGAAAGGAACTTACAAACAATATAGTTCATGGTATACAGAATACATGTATCTTGAGTCTTTTCAGGTTCTACGTTGATCTTCTATCGAGAATCTGCTTCACAATTTAGAGGTTCATGCATCCCGGTTCGCTTTGCTTCGTCAGCTGCAGGCGTCCCCTCCAGCCTGCTCCTGCAGCTCGTCATCCCTGAGCGTTCTCCCAAAGACTCTTATGAAGCTATTGCTGTTGGTCAAGACACTAAGGTGAAAATGGAATGCAGCAAAAATCTGTCGTGGCTTCATGTGATGACAGCACACTGCATCCATCCGTGAAGGCTGGATGCATGAAGAGTCAAGCCAAACGAACCATGCAGTGGCCAGCAAGCGTGGCAGAATGACAGCACAATGGGAGGCTCAACTGGCTGTCCTTGCCTTAGCTCGGTCAGTCCACCCAGCAAGCTGGACGGTCCACGCGCAGAGGACCGCACAGATGCAGCGGATTTGTCCAGTCTGTTTGGGGAAAATCGCAATCCAGCGATTTCAAAGAAAGGGAAGAAGGTGTGGCAGGTGTTGTTGTCATGTTGATCGTCACACAGTGTATCACAGTGTGATCCCAAGTCGTACGAATTATAGGTCTATCTATCATCTAGATGCTGACCATGCACATGGTGTTGGAAAACATGTGAAACAACGAATGAGCTGCGACTCGCAATCGCGTTCGCTCGAACCATCGACTCCTCGGGCCGGTGCACAGCCACACTCATGACCAGCCAACCTCAGCCGAATACGAGCAGCAAGCGCCGAGGTCCCCAAGTCGGAGCGAGCGAGCGTCCGGCAGGAAATTGCGAAACCCAAGGAGTTGCGGGAAGCAAAGGAGTTGAGCTAAACACAACGAAACATGTTTTCGAAGCGTTGCTATAATTGCAGGCTGTCCGTCATGCGATTGCTCTAGCTGGTGCTGGTCAAGACCTTATGTACAGTTTGGCCCGCAAAATGCCTTAGGCTCAAACATAGATTCCAGCACAGGCTCAGAGCATTGGAGCCTCAACGTAAAACATTTCGATTCACACGCCGAGAGCGCCAATCATTGCAGCGCCATCTCCAATTCCGTGCGATGTCTTGCTTCCATCCAGCTGGTTCTCGAATCAGGAGAAGTAATGCCGTAGGTCTTGCTGGCCCGAAAGCTGCAAGAGTTGTCGCGCCACGTTGCGCTGGACATCTGGATGACTTCCCCAGTTGGCCTTCAGGTGGGAGATCCGCCGGTCGACGCTGTCCGGGCACACATCCGAGAAAGTCACCACAGATCTCAATGAGCAAGAGCCACACAAACGAGTGCCCTGACAAAGAATGGATGGTTCACAGGTTGCAATGCTCAAATCCCAGTTCAAAGCCAAAGCTGCTTCGCTCGAGGTGCCAATGGATAAAGCATCAGGAATGGAGCGGATCACGGGGAACTTCTCACCTCCTTCAAAAGTGCGAAGCTCCTCCTTGTTCATGTTGAAAAGCATGAGTCGGTCACATGAACCATAGAGCTGTGAGGATCGCCGCTTCAAAGGAAACCTGGCATTGATGCACGCACGTTCGTCCCATAAACGTCGCGCTTGAATGCCAACTCACTCGTTCGGGTGTGCGGATGCGGGCGGCTAAGTCTGGATCCATCGGGATTGTGGCGAGATCCGATGGACGTCAGCCAAGACTCCGATCGCAGTCGTTCCACATCCGATCGGAGCTCAAAGTTTAGTAGTAGAGTCACCAAAAGAAAGGGTTCCCTTTACTAATCACGATCCTACATGGAATTCTTTCTTTGGGTTTCTTCTACAATGGGTGCCTCAGAGGCACCCCATCACTGGGTTCCTCCGCACTCAATTCGCCCCGCTCCGCTCTCCGCCTCAGGAGCGCTCCAAAGACCTCTCCGGTGAAGCTCTCGCACACCAAGAGGTGCATCCGGCCCTTGGCCGCGGTCTGCCGCAGCATGCTGGCGAGGGAGGTGCCGTGATAGCGGGTGGAGAAGCATAAGAAGGCAGACCTGAAAGCGGGGTGTTTCACCATGTGAAACCATGTGAAACCCAAGGAACTGATCAAAAGTGAGCTCATACGTGATACAATGCGGAAATGTAAAGACGCCAGTCCATGAAAAATAACAGTCAATGAAAAATACAAACAAGGGTCGCAAGTGTCCAAAAGAAACTATGATTACCTAAAGCCTCAAGCGACATGGACAAAATGACCCGCATTGAAAAGGATACATTTCATAAATGTCTGTAACGATTCCCCCCAAAACTAACATGTCACCAAAAAGTATGATCCCAATTTGACTTTGGGAAAGTGTTGTTTCTATGTTTTTTAACGTGCGTCAGTTGCACCCTCAGTTTGGCTGAGGTGGCTCAGCAAGTACTACAATCTTGACCAAATTGATACGAACGATCGGTGTTCATCTGCTTTCGTTTAAAAAAAACGTCCAAACCAAACCCCTGGTACTGCTTTCAATGTTTTTTCTTGTACAAATGGGGGTCTCGGGCTTCTAAGGGTCTCTACATGTGTTTGTTGACCACTCGCCGAGTGACTGCAAGTCAAATCCTTTGATCATCAGGTGAGTGCCTAGTCTATGCAAACCCAATCGGAGCTTCTCGGCTGCTCGCATATCAAAGTGCACAAACTTGTTGAATCTCTGCTTGGCTCCACATCCACAAATCCCTGGAAGATGTCTGCGGGCATGGCACACATGGCAGAAGCGAAGCTTTGCAATGGCCACCCGATCGAAGACGGAACAACCATCAATATCTTCAAATTCCTCCACCTGACGGCGCACCTGCGGTGGAACATGTTTGATATAGAAGTGCTGCCAAAAGGCATCGGAGGTCAACATTTCCCGCAGTTTGATGCTGCAGCGCATGACGTCATGAATGGTAGGCAAGATCAGAAACTCCTTGGATTTGCTGTCCGGGAGACCTGGGAAAAAAACGATTTGGGGATTTAACCATAGAAAACAAGGCATCGCCTGATCCGATGTTAACCAGGACTCTGTGATCACATGCAAGACCTCTGGTGGAAACACGGCCAATGGCACTCGGCTGGAAGATGTGTCAATGTTGGACTCTGGAAAGAGAAACGCGCAAAGGTCGTCCACCTTGCGAGGTCAAAGTAATGTAAACAGTTGATGAACAACCCCCCCACCAAGACTATTGTCCATCTCCAATATGGTTGTTTAGTGGACACCCATGTTTCTACCCCTACTCTATTTTCTCAACCCCTATACCTTTCATTTTGACCCTGTTGCCTTTAAAACATTCCCTTTGGACCCTGTCTGTTGTGAAAATGTTTTTTTGACCCCGTCTGTTGTGAAAACATTGGGAAACCTTCCTTTGGACTTTGGACCCCGTCTGTTGTGAAAACAATCCTTTTTGACCCCGTCTGTTGTGAAAACAATCTTTGTTGACCCCGGCTGCTGCGCAAATGCCGTGCCGTGGCAGTGGCACAAGCTTGCACGACACACTGTTCTGGGTCACAGTCAAGGTTTGCGGGTTGGCCTGCAGGTGTTTGGACCCAAAGTTCTTGCCCGTGGCAGGGGTGCAAAACGAAGTCACAGGGGTTTGTTTGGACTGGTGGAGGTTACACTGGATTCTCATGTACAGCCAAAAAAAGCAATCCCAGGGATGGTAGGGTAAGGGGTGGACTCACTGGAGCGGGGTCGAAATGAAAGCTTTGTGGGGTCGGAATAAAAGTTTTTGCCCATGGCAGGGTTTGAGAAAGCACTTCACAGGGGCAGGGGCTGGCATGGAAGGTTTGCACCGGAGCGGGGTGGAAAGGATGGTGGGGTCTTGCCAGCGGCTTGAAGGAGGGTTGATGTGATAGGATTTCGGATCAGAAAAATCTGTCGGGGTCAAACAAATGGGAACGTGCTCAAAATGAAAGGTTTGGAGCTTGTGCCCTTGCACGAGTCGAAAAAGCAATCCACCGAGGTTGGAATGGTACACTCTGGACTCATGGCAGCGGGTCAAAGGGACAGGTTTACGGTTTGCGGGGTTTGGCCGTTCGAAGAGGTAGTTCCCAGGGGTTGGAGTGGCAGGGGCTGGAATGGGAGGTTTCCAGTGAAACGGGGTCGCAATGACAGATTTACGGGGTCGGACTCAAACGTTTTGGCTGCCCAACTTGATAGGGGTTGGTGGGAGAGGCTGGAATGGAAGGTTTCCTGTGGAACGGGGTCAAACATGACAGGTTTGCGGTCTGCGGGGTCAAAAGGAAGTATGCCGGTTGTAGGAGGAGGGTTGAGTGATATGGTTTCGGGGTGAGAAAAAAGGTAGGGGTCAAAAAAGGGAACGCGTCAAATAAATAGGGTCCCCGTTGTTTAATTCCTCAACAGTCCACAAAAAATGGTTGGCACACATGGTGACACGGATGGTAAAAACATCTCCCCACGCGGATCAAGCGATCTGGAAAATCCCCAAGAATGTGAGGCTCCAGAGTAAGTCAATGCACGGAATATCACGGAATCGGTTGGTTACATGGGGGTTGGCTACTGGAATATCATGGAATTCCTTTGCTGATTTATGTGGTTGTCCGCTTTTATTCGCAAGAAGGATGACAGCGGTCTGTTTTGGAGCGCCACTCTGGGGATTCAAAGATAGAATTCATTCCCAGCCGACCTCAGGTGCAGCGGAGGGCAACATTGTAACTTAATGCAACTACAAACTTAAACCCGGTTATTTGACCGGGATCTCCCTCGTTTCAAGACACGTTTGCAAAACCTCAACGCTGTCTGTCTCCTCCTCCCTCCAGAAAAAAGAGGCGCCTGGTCCACACGCAACGTGACCGTGCAAGCGAAGGGCTGACAACAGCACAGTCGCTGAAAGACTTGCTGCGCCCAAGTGGTTCGGCTCAATTCCAGGTGCCTTTGTCCTCGTCTCACCTGAAATGGATCGACCGGTCACCCCCGTGTCACGAGAAATCGCAGACGCCTGAGTCCACCGAAAAACAAAACGGTCACCGACAGTTCCCTCGAACAGACCCAGTCCGTGTCCCAGTCGACCTCGTGGTCTCTTCCCCCCCCCCCTTGGTTTCGGCCACCTTGACCCTCGCTTTCGGGCTTTATTTGGGTGCCAAGATCGGGCACGAGCCATCTCTATATATGAAAGATACGGTGCCGAGCAGGAAACAAATGTTACTAGTAAAAGAAAAGGGTTTGGGTGATGCAGGAAGTCTTGGTCAACGGTATGGTCTTCTGAGTCTTCTGCTTTCAGATGATGGCGATACAGTGATACAAATACACAGCCATACGGTTCCACATTGATTCCACATCACCGAGAATCAGCATGAAAAGATCATGATATGTATAACTTAATTTGTATGGCAAATCCACCTCGGGCCTCAATTCTCAATGATGCCCTTTGGAGGACCAACGTTGGCCCCCCTTGAGTTCCAAAAGAAATACTTCCAAACCGCCGAGCTAACACACCGCTCGACTTCGCGTACGCAGAATCCGCATCATCCCCGCGCCTTCAAACGCTGCAAGTCGAAGACGATGGGGGGCTTGTGATCCGCGACGTAAACGCGCAGGTCCTCCGATCCCAAGGCGACCACACACCTTCGGCGGTCGCAGGTGCCCCAAACGCTATAACGGCATCCTGGCGTGCGCCGTTCCGCGACGTTGCGCAAGCAGGTTGGCCGGCCCAGTGCTTTGAACTTCACTTGAGTCCAGGCGGCACAGTTAGGCCGTTCAGGCCTCTCTCTTTCTTTGGGATTCCACTTTTCTTTCATGAAGAAAAAGGCGCCTCAATAGAGGCTTTCAGGTGGTGTGAGAGGCATCTTCTGATCTTGAGCCTAAATCACAAATCACACTGACAAAGCACGTGTATATTATATATGCTAAAAATAGACTTTGCATTGTTTTGCATTGCGCTGCACTGCTGACAAGCATGGCGCCATGTGTTGCGCCATAGGTCGCTTTGCTACGCAAAATTCTGCTTCCGAGTTTGGAAGACTGCTTCCCTCCACTCCCGCCCTCCCCAGGCCCTCACGCGCCGAGTCAACCGCAACTCGTCCGCCGTGCCGTTGTCGGAGACCTCGGTGTGTGGGAGCGACCGCTGAAGCTGCGACTCGTCGTGGGTCTTTTTTGACCGCTGAACGGAAAGGATGACGAGTTTGGCAGTGCTGGCAATGCATGCTTAAGGATTTGGAGTGAGCCCAAAAAATCGCGGACTGTGGGAGGAGCAGCGCTGTGAAACGTCCGAGTTTCGAATCCAAGTTCCGAGTTTCGTTCTCCACTCCGTCCTTGAGTCTCCGCACATGGTGTCTGGTGGACACGACAGTCACATCGACTGTGCACTGCAAGCTGCTGACGCCAACGACAATGTTGTGACCGCAATCTGCTGACTGTAGTGAGTACATGTGAGCGTATGTGAGTTTTTTGGTGTTCATAGTGGGGTTTTCCGGTTGAAAGGCATACAGTGGTGGGGTGTCGCACGCCTTCGGATTTGGATTCTTCAGCGGGGTGAAGGAAAGATCAATGTTGCTTCAGTACATCCAGAAGAGCCAAATACTTGACCAGCTTGAGCGTTGGATTTCGTCGGATCTTCACCACTTTGATTTTACTATCGGTAGCGGTGACACCGTGGACGGGTTAGCAGACAGGTCATCGAAGCCGAAAACGATGCTAGAGCCAATGGCACTGCGGCAGATGAATTTGCTATATAGACATAGATCTATAGAAAAGCAAAATCCCAGTCGAAAGGTATTGGAAACCATGCCACGATCATCCACTATCTATTTGCTGATCTATAATTAGCTCTTGCAGACAGCTACATGCCTCAGCCAGCTTTTGACTCGGTGATGGCGTGGTCTGAGGCTCACTGACTTAGTGCTGAGCAAGTCTCTGTAACTTGCTTGCCACGTGCAGTGACTCGTACCCCAACTCTGCGCGCGAATTGACACGCAGAGTTGAGCGCAGAAGAGATGATGACTCATGGCCCTCGGAAAAGCCCCAGGTGGCTGGACCTGTTTTCGGGGTCCCCTCATGGTGTTCGCGAAACTCACTCAAATCCTAGCTTGGGTCCTACCAGCCTGGTTCCTGGCCGAAAACTAGCTCATGCAATGTAGATGATTGGAGACTCCTGCAAACTGCCAGCGGTGGGCCCAAGCAAGGGTGGCTGGCCCCAAGACTGCAGCACTTTGGGTTGAATTTTATCTATCGAAGAAAGGGCATCAACAAGACCAGTTCTATAACCCAATCGATGTCAGCCAAACACCCTTTTGCACCTTGCTTTGGCAGTAAATTCAGGTTTCTTGTCCCGAAGCAACTGACAAACAGGAATGCAAGGAACCATAACACATGTCCAAAACATAGATATGGTGCACCAACATACATATAGGTCAAAAAGGCATCTTCATGTGTTCTTCATGTGTGGGATATGTTGGAGTCCAATGACTCATCACCCAATATACTAAAAAAAAGAAACAGAAAAGACACAGAAACAAACAAAAAGAAAAGAGAAACAGAAAAGCCTGTCCCAACCGCGAGACCACCCACTGAGACAGTGGGCTCTCGCCTCGCCCACCAGCTCGCGCATGGAGCTCAACCTGTCGAGAAAAGGGGCTGGCGAAGCGAACGGAGGATGATCCCGGTGCGTGGGGATAGAAATCAGGATGATCAATCTTACGTCAATCATTTAACTAGACTAGACTATTTACAGTGATTATCAGTGATGTTATTTGGAGCTTCATGAACCAGGGGGATCTGATCTTCATGTCTGCGATAGGGAGTGGGTGGAAAGCAGGGCTTTGGGATCTAAAGAAAGGCATGAAATTGAAGTGTCACCTGCCCCCCCAAAAGTCTCATAGAAACATATAGAAACCGACCCAATTCCAGTTGGGTAGAGAATTCTTGGGGGAAAGGCGCCAGCGGCCAGCGCTGGCGGCCAGCGCCCCTGGTTTCCTGGTTTGGTGATGTTTCCTCAACCGATGAGGAACGAGGCTCCCAGCAAGGTTTCTCTGGATGTTGTGCAGAACCTCGACCAAGCCTCATGCACGACCATCAAAGAAAGGAGGCTAGAGAGAAAAGCTGGAAGCCGAGGCCTGCTGCAACTGCTGCCAAAAACATGAAAAAAATGCGGAAGAAACATGAGATCTGGTTTAAAACATTCAAGCCTTCAACCCTCCAATTCATCACTTGGCCACGACTCCATATGACTCCATGGTACCACTCTTCTCCCTTGTTGAAACGCCATGCAACACCATGAAACATCGGAATCCTGATCGATCGCAGTCCTCGCCACGCACCGTGTTTCACGGCGCACCCCACGTTCTTCTACCGGTCCAAAGCGTCAACCGTAGACGGGACAAAACGCAGGTCTCCGCCGTTTTTCCACACCAGAAATCCGAGAAATCCGACTCCGACTCTCTCCTGAGGACGGGTCCGCGCAGTCGGGTCCAATCACCAAGGTGCCCGTCCTCAGTTTCGACCGGTGGATCCGTTTTGGCACGTCCTCGCGGTCACCGCGGTGTTTGGTCCGAGCTTGGGACCCCAAAAACGCCAGGCCGTCGAGGGTCGGCCAGGCCTGAAGTTCGGTTGGGGTGAGAACTGGTGGTGGGTCTTCTGGGGGTCTTCAGGAACTTGTTCCACTTTTGGATGTCCAATTTCCATGGATTCTTGAGATTTCTTGAGCTCACCTCGATGCCCTTAGAATCCTTAGAGATCTTTTGTCTAACCATAATGATGGTACTTCCGACAATCCCTCAAATACTGCTTGGCAAAAACTAATTATTATGATGTCAACACAACCCCAAAAACATGAAAACACACCGAACATGAAAAAAACCTGGGAAAACAGACCTGGCTGTTTTGTCTTCACCATGCTTCACCCTTTTTGTTCCCCCATGCCCCATGCCCCGATCTTTGTCTTTCAAACCACGACCTCCGGACCCTTCTCGGGCAAAGAACAGACCCTCCGGACCTCGCCTCACCTCGCGGATCTCGTGCTGCAAGGTCCACGAGACGCCCCGCGCGGGACGCCTCCACGAGACCCTCGAGGCCCTTCGCCGCCGACGCCGACAAGACCGTGGGGAGCGCTGCGGCACTCAACGGCGACGGGACGTACCTGCAGTGGAGTGTCCCAGGGTCGGGTCCAGCTCCGGTTCCGGGTTCTGGGCGACCCGCGAACGCCAGGGTCAACAACGCGAGGAAGCGGGTTCTGCTTGACGTTTCATGGAACAAGAAGCGTGCCAATGCTTGCAAAACCATTTCCATTCATATAAAAACCATTATAATTACATGTATTATATAACATTATAATATAACTCGGTGATTCCTTGGAAGACGCGCCTGGGAAGCGAGTACAAATAGTCCCGATAGCTCCGGTCCAAGCCGTGCTGCCGCGCGCCCGCGCGAAGTAGTCCCCAGTAGCGCCGCGAGGGTGGCAGAAGCGGAGGAGCTCCTTCAAGCTGGGCGTCAACGAAGGCATAGGCCACGAGGCCAGGCCCGGTGCCTGGGGAAGCAGCGCCGGCAGCGGAGCGTCCATAGCTGCAAGCCTGGTGGAGAAGGAAAAGCGGAGGAGAGAGGGGGCAGGAGGGCCAGGAGGGGATGCGAAACAGTGGGCGAAGTGCAGCGAAGTGAGAGTACATCAAGTTGATGGTGTTCAGAACATTGATGTACAGAGCAAATGCAAAGCAAGAGACAGAGTGACGGTGGTGGGCCATGGTGTGTCATGGTCCAAAAAGACCAAATGGACGAAAACTGAGATGCAAGGAGGCTCTTTCGCCTAAACGATGGGGCGCTGAGCTAATATAGAGGTAACATGGGGTAACTTCTATACGACGTGTAGGGACCAATGCAAGCATCGCCTGCAATGGGAGGAGCCTGTATCCAAAAGTTGCAGTGGGCTTCGCGGCAAGCTCCAGGACCTCTTGTAAAGATGCGCGTTTCATGGCATTTGCTTCATCCGGTCGAAAGACCCCTTCAGACACCAGCAGTCGCAACCAGTTCTCCTTGTCAAGTTCCAGGCACACTCCATGTGTGCTGACATTGGAGGGTCTCAATGCTGCGAAGGCGGGTTCGATATATGGAATCCCCGGCAAGCTAAAGTGAAGTTCCCACCCCTGCACCACCGCCGGCACCGTCCGAGATGGCTCCAGCCGTCGCCGCTGCCGCGTGGACGGCACCATGTTCGAACCGAAGGCAAAGTTCCAGGCACGGTCGGAGCCGCGGCTAAGCGGTTCGACCATGGTCGGTGCGTTCCGTCCCAAGAGAACACCCACGAGGAGCGCGAACGCGTGCACGCCCGGCTGGACGTGCCATCGGCGGACGGATCTCATCATCTCAGCATGGCACGAATTAGCTAAGCCTACGATGCATTTTGGGCTCCAGATGTGTCAGTGGAATGATATGGAATGCATGCCTTTCTGCCAGGCTATTCATATCTGGGAGATTAGAGTCAAAAGAGTGATCTGTCAAAATCTGCAATAGTCCCCTTTTATCTGATCGGCTCTGGCAACATAGAGCGAGCCGCGAGCCCCAACGCTACCGAAGATTAGTGGAGATGGTGTCCCAGTTCGGTCACATTCATCAGCATCCTAGCTCAAAACAACTTCTTATCAAGCTCTTCTTTGACATCAAATGCTGGTGCTCTCAACCGCCCTGCGATGGCCCTGCGATGGCCCTCAGAAACATGGGGGCGTGCTTGGTCCTGGTCGCAGCACCCAAAAGCACCTCTGATCTCTCAGAATGAACATATAGGTCACCCATGGTCACCCTACATGTTATGAAGGATGTCCCCCGCTTTGGGGTGGTTAATGGATACCCCTTAACCTCTAAGGGGCTAGAAAGATATGACGCTGCTCTTTTTGCGAACGAGGCTGGGCTCTTCGGAGTCCTTCAGCCTGCGGCCAGTGCGACGTACTACGCACATCGGGGTTGGATTTTTGTTGAAACATCATATCATCATGATTTATCATGATTGATGAAACAGAATGAAACCAATGGAGACATGAGGAAGGATGATGTTCTTTTTTCACGGGACATCAACCCGATTCGAAGGATCCACCCGACCCACTTCTTGGGACGCGAGCCGACCACCGACAAGCAAATCAAACAAAACCATCTGGAACTTTTTCAAGTTCCACTACCCTGCCGACCCTGGTTCTGAAGTCATCCCATGTCATCCCCAAATTCTTCGATTCCACTTGGCACGGAAAGGCCGTTCACCCTTGGACTCCTCCGACATCACGTTCTTCCACCGGGCGAGCTTGGGAACCTCCGCGGGAACCCCACCGCGACGTGTTGACAGCGGCACCAACGCCACGAACGCCTTCAAGACCTTGCTCACAGCAGCAGCAGCTTCTTCGAGCGTGACTTCTGCAGAGTCCTGAAGCGTGACTTCTACATGCGACTGAAGAGGAAACTACATTGAAACTACACTCCCTGATCTCAGGAGTCCTGATCGCTTCTGTCCTTCGCTTCCTTTTCAGAAGATCGGCCGATCGACACCCCGTGGCGAGTTCAACGAATGGGCGCCTCTCCGCTCTTCCGCTTGGGAGGCCTGGCTGCGCGGCGTGCCTGGCAACCCGCCACGTCGGACCCGGAACTGCACCACAACACAGGCAGTCGTGGGTTTTGGGGTGAAAGAGGGTGACAGATGAAGCATCTGCGACGTGTCCGAAAAGCAAATCCTGTCTGGACCAGGGGAGATGGATCTACGGTTTGGCCTATGGAACAGGCAGAGTTCGTTGTTCTTCGGAGGGTTGGCCCCAGATTTGGTCTATGCGGAGGGCCTCAAAAAAGTAATTACATTAACATTTGAGGTGGCCTCAAAAAAACAACTTACTATTTTGAGGCCTCATGGGTGATTTCCTGAGAAATGATCTTAAAAAGGATCTTTCAGCCCTCCGATCTGCCGACGCACCCTAGGGGGGATTAGAAAATGTAAGTTCAGGTTCTGGCCTGCCAGGTTGCAAGTTACATTTTCCAGAATAAACCCCCCCAGCCCTTCGATCTGCCGACGCACCCTAGGGGGGGTGGTAAAATGTAAGTAAGCACGTGCCAGGCCACAAGTTACTTTTTTTTTTTGGACCCCCCCTCCCCCCTTTTACCCGCTTCGATGGTGCCTGGGAGACCCCCTAGAGGCCCACCCTAACATGTAACTTTCTTTTTTGAGGTCCCCCCTCCCGGAAGTAGCTTAAGGGGGTATGGATATTATACCAGCATAGACCCCCAACAGCGTCAGCATTTTTTGGCGTCGGCGTCAACTCCGAAAATTCCAATATAATTAATGCTTGTGGAAACGAATGCAAGTATACTTTTCTGAAGCCTCCAGCTGTTTGGGAACTGCACCCCCCGGACACAGAGCTGGGCGAGGAGGACAAGACCCGGACACGGAGCCGGGCCACAGAGCCCAGCCACAGAGAGCAGGGAAAAGGACAAGAGGAGGACAAGGCCCGGACACAGAGCCCAGCCACAGAGTTCAGGGGCGCGGCCAGTGAGTGTGGCCAGCTCTATTTTTCTAAGATAGAACCCCAACAGTAAACTGTTTGGGTAAAAATGCTCCAGGATTCACAAACCAGTGGATGTGACAAGGGCACCTCTATCCTCCGTTCGTTCGACACCCCTTGTGACTGCTGCGTCTTCTGCGTCTTCCACATGGTCTTCCACATGTCGTCTTTGGCCTCCATCTTGGCTCTTTGAGGGATTCCAGCTTCCCAAGCAGCATCTGCAATCCGGGCCGCTTCCTCGGCCTCGGTGCGAACGACACGCGAACGAAGTCGACCAAGGAGAGGAAAGTCGGTGGAACGAGAGGTTCCACGGGGCAGATCCGGTCAACAAAGCAAGATCCTCTCTCAACACAACGATCAACAAGGTCAATCCAGTCAGGTCCTAACCCGAAGCTTTCGTTCTTCACGTCGTTTTCGAGGCCCTGACTGTGGCAGCTTTATGTCCAGTTCCCGCCTGGCGATTTTGAGGCCCCGTGTGGAGCGCTCCACTTCGGTCGACCGAACCTGAGGGTCTCTAGGATGTGACCCGCTTGCAGGTTCTTCAGCTCGTGACCCCGTGACCCCCGGTGGATCAGGGGTCACGAGCTGAAGAACCGGGCCAATTCCACCCCCCTGCGGTTTTGGATGAGACCTGCTGGAGTCCTGCTTTGGGTCCAACACGTACTTTTATGGGCGAGAATGGATGATCGATGACCCAGGTATGATCGATGACCCAAGTCTCTTCTGAGTTGAAAGGCCTTGGCAGAGATGGGATACTTGATTGTTCAAGAACGTCGTTAAACTCACATCTTATCTAGCGTTGCATCACAACGGTTGTCATGTTACGGGCTGCAAAGCATGACACAACCTTCCAAGATGTCAGCATGTTGCGGAAAATACAAGAATCCATGGTCCTATGCTGTTGTTGCATGGGCGTTCATAATTGCATTCTCTAAAATCTCTAAACGGCCTCCGGCGGGCTTTGCATGATGGCTATCCACTCCTCTCCTAAGATGCAAATGTCGATGGATTGCAATATTGCAGCTCATTATCCCTCACACAAGGCTGAGCAGAACACCTCTTCTTCAAGGAACATGGTCTTCAATGTCAAGGACCCTATTCTTCGATGATTGAATTATTACCTGATTCGATACTAAGGTACAGTAGGTGCCGGTGTGATCCTCGCACGACCCAGGTAGTCGTCTGCTGGGTCCGTGTTCGTCAGATTTCGTGGATTAGCAAACAAGAAGGTCGGTGAGGCTCCAGCGATTCAAATCTGAGGCTCTTGCGACCCGAAGCTGCAAGAAGAAAGCGAGCTTGCGCGCCAAAACATATGGGATTTTAGTAACTTCATGTCATAAGGGGATCTCCGATTTCATCATGGATTTCATCTGTGCTTTGATTTTCCCTTAGGTTGGGGGTTAACCCTAAACCCTTAGACTCAACTGCCATGATCCAAAACATGTGTTGCCTCCCTAAACACGAGCGCATCGCTCTAAGTTGCTGGCTCAAGGCTGGCCAGCCTGTGGCGCGGGCCTCGCAGGCACCAGATGTGAAGACAGAGGGATTCGGATGGACGCGGTTGTGTGTGTGTGATTCAATCTGATTTAAGGATTCACAAAAATATCAAACAAGAACCTTTTTGGGGTGGAAGAAGGCTGAACTCATGAATTACTGGAAGGCTGGAAGGTGTTCGAAATACCAGCAGAGTTTGTCCGATTAAACATCCGATTCTTTCCCCAAACGGTTCCGGTAACGCTACAAAAACACATCCTGAATCCTCACCCAACAAAAACGGCCATCTCCCACCGACCCCACGGACCCCACGGACTGTCCCCACCTCCAGTAGCCGCTCACGCAATGCAAAGGCTGCATCGAGATCAGCGGTTTGTCGCCCCTTGATTTGCCGGTTCACCTGACGCAGGCGTTGTTCACCATCGTCACGTCGTCGCGACGCGACGATGGGTCCACTGCCGCCGGAGTGGTTTTGGGTTGAGCTTCGGGGCCCAAATCGGCGAAGATCGCAGAGAAGAACGGAAGGGAAGGGAACGGTGTTCGTTCGTAAGGTCTACAAGGCAAAAGAAGAGAGTGTTGAGCTAATGAAGCCCTTGGAACCCAACAATCTCAACATTTGGATCAACATGCTCTACATTGTTCTACTGTATTCTACTGTACCTATTTCTGCCCAACGTTTGGCTCTTGCTCACAGCTTAAGTCGAGCATGAGTACTCTTCGGGTGGTAGCTTGTCCTGTTTCACTGAATTGTTCCACCTACGTAGTATCACCAGAATGGCAAACAGGACTTGTATATAGTAGTAAGTAGGTGATTCATGTATGCTCGGTGATGATGGCATGTAACCAGACTAGACATGACTGGACTCCAGATCGCCATCTCCGCCACTTCCCAGCTCCGCCATGTCCACCATGTCCGCCTCGTAGTATGCCGGGATAATCGCTGTGAAGGTCAACATTTGCAGCGCTTTGGCTGCATCCAACTCAGCTTCACGACAAGCCTCGCAAAACGGCTGGGGTTCTGGAAGATACTGGATTGGAGGATCATGAGTTCTGGCTGTGGTTATCGTGTCAGTCTGCCACTTGATAGCTGAACATCTCGAAGTCTGCCTATTGTCTACTCCACAAAGAAGAGAAAACTTCATGATACGTTAACTTCCAAAGTGCCACATGACTTAAGGCCATGACTCAACATGTTCTTCTCTCAAAGAAAAAGAATAACAAAAACGTCTCATGGTCCCTGCACCTCTTCGAAGGCCTCGCGAAAGCGATGGCTGTTGACGTCGCACGTCTCTAGCAGCTCCCGCGCGCGGAGCAGCGCCGAGTGAAGCTGCAAGATCTCGGCCAAACCGCGGCGGCCACCAGGACCAGACAGGATCCACCGGGCGCTAAACAAGGCGGCCAAGGCCAGGGCTGGGACGACTGCTGTGATCGCTTCATTAGGCAGCACTAAACATGGAGTTAGAAAAACATAGAAAAACACACCCGGACCAGCCCTGTTTCAACAGGAAATCACCCCGGTCGGTTGGTCCGTTTTGGGATCGCCGCATAGCTGCGTTGGTTTGAAGCGACACGGGAGTGGAGGGGTCTGCCCACACAAGATGTCGTAGCGCGCACGAGGATCGACGAAAGTTCGAGACTTGGGGGCCAGAGCTCCCACTGTGCTTGACCACTTTGAAGGTAAGCTCCACACATGCTCCAAAGACGGGCTTGGTCTTGATGCCACAAACCTTGGAGTGGAGCAGGCAGTTGTTTGATGTCGCAGAAAATCATAGATCTGCTTGACCACAACTGAGCACGTGTTGTTGGACATGTTCAACTGCCGAGGTGCATGGAGCGCAGAAAGACGGAGGCTTTGTAAGATGGAGGAGACGTTGCTTGTCGCAATATACCGCGTCCAATACTGCGTGTGCCTGCAGGGTGAAGACAACCATGCACCATTGCTTGCTTTTGCCGCAACAACTTCAGTTTCACACTCTCACCAATGAGCAAGTGTATACAATGTATAAACTTGAGCTGGCTAGCTGCTAACCGATGACAATTAATGAATCAACGCACAGTGAATCGCACCCGACACGCACCCCGCAAGGCCTGCACGGCCTGCTGCACAACCTGCACGCTGATGCACCCAAAAAAACAGCTGCTCATCCCCTTTGCAGGGTCATTCCCCTGTCTCTCTTCGGTGTCTGGCAAAACGATCGAACGGGCCTGTCGCTCCACTCACCTCGTCCACCAGAGCTGGAGCTCGAGCAGCTCGAGGCTTCGGCGCCTGGGCACGAAGCCGCGAAGCCCGGCGAGTTCGGAGTGGCTGATCGAGTGGCCCTGGAAGTCCAGGACAGGACACGTGTTTTTTGTGGTCTTTATATTAGATAATAGAGAGGAATGTCTTTACTTCGGTGGTCCCCAAAAATAGTCGAACTGGGCGGTATATAGGTATGGTTATAGTATGGTATATATAGTTAATAGTTATAGGAACATCATGGAACGGCATTGATCATCTATAGAGGAACCTCTATTGGGGATTTTGTCATGGCGAGATATATATATATATAGATACACATGTGTCGTCCAAGCCTCATCTGACGTTGGAGGACGTGACAAGTCCCAAAATTCCACACCTGAAACCAGTGCTCCACCCTGATCATCTTGGCCAGGCTGTGGGCCACTGCTCTGGCTGTGAGTCATGGAACAAGAAGCACAGAGTCCAGAGTGGACACAGCCCATCCCAAGCAATACACTCAATCAACACTGACTACAGTTCAATATATCTTCATCCATCTTCATCCATCTTCATCCATCATGTCTCAAAACCGATGTCTCATCTCCAAAATCCACAACCGAGCGAAGACGACCAAAGCCGCCGGGCGACGCGGGCCGGCGGTTCAGCTTTTGAGGTCTCCATGAAGGACACCAGCGCCGCTTGCACCTGGTGTCCAAGGGAAAAGGAGCGACCCAATTTTTTTCACAAGAGGAGAGTCATGAGTCATCAAAGGTCTGCAGTTTTCATGGCCGAACAAGAAGCCTACAGTCTTCTGCGGTTTGAACCAGAATTTTTCAAGTTCCAAATGAACCCACTCAGGTCATCTTGAGTCCATTCCAAAACTCGTTTGGCCCTCTCCTGCCAAGATGAATCTCCTTCTGACATTCCCATGTTTTCCGCCGAACTCCGCCTCCGCCTCTCCAGCCCCACCGTCCCGCCTCTGCAGGCAATTGCTGCAGCGCCTCCTGCCGCTTCTCACGGCTCATCTTGGACAAGACTTGTCGAAGCCGCTCGAGCGCCACCGTCGCTCCACGGCTGGACGCGGTGCCACGTCCTGCGGCCTCGGCGGCACCGCCGGGCATTAGTCGGGCACCACCAACCACCGGGTCGTTCTTCGAAAAGCAAAACGAGATGTATATGAGCGTGTCTCTAGTCTCAATGGCACAGACGGGATTGGCCAGTGGGCATTTGACTTGCTCTTTATGGCCACAATGTGACACTTACTGGAGCAAAGAAGAGTAGAAGAAAAGCTAAACTTAACACTAGTCAGACGGTCAGCCTCCAAATCTGGGATGCCAGACGTTCGTTGGGGAGAGCTTATGAGAGGTTGTCTTGTCATGTGTTTTTGCTCCAGTTCAAAGCCAAAGCCCAATGACCTTTTCAACTGCGCCTTGAGACTGTTCCGACAGTCCAGAGTCCGTCCACACCGTTCCGGACCTCACGGGGTCGGTCCGCCCGCCCAACCGGCCTGTCTAAACCACAGGACCGTGCAACCGTCTCAGCGACACTGCGACGGAGGCGGGTTCGGCCAGCTGTTCTCGGTTTTCCGGTACATAGAACAGGGCTGGCTCTATGGGTGTTCGACCCACACCCTTCCCACCAACACCTCTCTGGCATCATCTCAGCTCCCTGCTTCTCCAGTTCTGCTCTTTGGCTCTGCACGTCCTGTCAGGCTGCCAAGCTCACGGCATGAAAGCGCTGTGTCCAGGACGCACGCAAACGGCTCTAAACTTTAACCATGAATGAAAACCACTGAGCACAGCGGAAAAAGATACAGTACTCTACATGAAAACCATTGAGAAGTCGGAGGCTAAGCTCTCATGCTACCCAAAGGACCGAGCTCTGGAGGGATCGACCTTTATAATATATATATATAGGTTTCATCGTTCATCACGTACACCAGTATTCACCAGTCCAAGACCAAGATAGATCTATTTAAAAAACTAAATGTATTATGCTAATAGTAATAACAATAAAGGTTGTTTAATCATGTCCAAATGGACAACATGAGACACGTCACTCCCGCTTCCTGTTGTTTTGGAGGAATGACACCGGTGCTTTTCGGACGGAGCCGGATTGTGAATTCTTGACACATCCCAACCGGATTGGACGAAAGGACACGGAGGATGAAACGACGGTGTCTTTTTCTGCCGGTGGAGTCAAAATGTGATAAAACTGAAAACGGTGTTTGGTGTGAAGAAGCATCTAGAGATCATCGAGGCACACCTTGTGAACCTTTTGTGTTCAGTGGAGATCATCCAGGTCTGCAAAGGCTTTTCTTATCGTTGGGCGATCTGAAGGATCTGGATTCTTCCCTTCATATTCTTGCCTTCATACATTCCCCTACAAGAAAACATTGCGGTTCAACTAGCCTCCAAAAACTGCCAACCAACCAAAACTAGCCCAAGGGCGCAATGCCTCAAAAAGTTGCACATGCCCTGAAATATTCACAACGAAACTAGATCTGCCCCAAAATTAGCAGAGCTGCAACAACATCCTGATCTTTACCTACCCCGTTCTGTAACGCATTCCATGGTAGAGAAGGGAGGGCTTGATGTTCTGAAAACCAAAGTATGCCATTAAACATTGTAGAACTCCTTCTAGGCCAACATGAGACTTCATAGAATAAGAGCGAAGGAAGGCTAAGAAAGACACCTTGAAACCTTACACAGGCTGTTGATTTTCAGATATCGATCAGCGGGTTGGTGGTCTGGTGGTCTCTTGGTCGAAATACAAACACACCACGCTGGTTTGCATGTTGGCAATCAGAGGTTCTGGAGGCTGTGCACTCGAAAGGGTGTTTGTTTTTGTGACACCAGGGGACTTGAGGGACTGCTGCCTTGAAGCTGGTGAATCGGCAGTTTTTTTGAGATGGCTTCAGTGGAGGCATGCCTGCTTAGACATCCCCAAAGATGTTCAACCTTGCCTCGGGACCACTGAGCAGTGCCGAACACCCTGGATGAAGCTTTGTTCTTGCTATGGTCCGATGTATTGAATTCAAGCGCAACCAGAACTGTATTTTCCATGGTATATGTTTTGTCGTTGTTTAGCCGCTCTAACGACATCATCCAATCAACGTTGAACTGAGCAAAACGCAATGGGACATCGGAGTAGAAGCATCGACCTTGCTGTGACCACAACATATCCAGCACGGCATCCAATTCAAGCTCAAAGTCTCCAAACCACTTGCCACGTCTGTGTCTGCTGCGCGCATTCGCCAGCAAGTCCACGATGTGACCGCGCAAGGTCATGCGGTACGCTATTCTGTAAGAGAGTCGGCGCTCCTTACGGTAGTATTGCAAGCCTCCAGTCCTAGTTTGATTCAAAGCATCGCAGTTTGGATGGTTGAAACACCCACACCTTGGCCACTGCAAATGTTGGCCTGTGCTTGGCTTTTCTTCAAGGGGCTTCCGAAGATCCGCAATCAGCAGCCTTTGATTCGGTAAGCGTGCTGCCTTGATCTGCTTGTTCAAATTCTGTAAATCCACATTCAATGACCGCTCAAATGGCAGCTTCTCTACCTTCTCCTGGGACCACTGGGAAGATCCAGATTTCTCGTTTAATGCCACCCATTTGCTAATTGTTCCCGGAGTATTGAACTCAGCAGCAATGAGAACACAATTTTCCTGCACATACCCAAGGCTATTGTCCAGCCTTTCCAGTGACATGCGCCAGTCTGAGTGGGGCAACAGCATTTCCATCTTAACTCCTGAGTAGGCACATCTGCCTTGCTGCCGAAGAATCTGATCAAGGATGAAGTCCACGTCCAAGTTGCAAATCCAACCTTTCAACTTGGATCGAGTCCTGGCACTGTTGACCAAAACAATTGCATTCCCACGAAGAGTTCTTCTATAAGCGGCCTTTCTTGCTCTCTCGCACCTGGTGCACAAAGAACACACTTTGCCACCTGTAGTCACGTAGAAGTCTTTTACCATCTTCTGACTACCACAGCCACAACACCGCCAGGTACCCGTGCCATCACCCAACGCCCTTGAAGTTGCTGGGTGTCTTTTGCCTGGATTGGCTTTCCGCGGTGTTCTCGCCTCCTCCACCATCCGCCGAAGCTCCACGACCGCCCAAGCTGGTGCACCGAAGGCCCGGCGCCCGGTGCCAAGATGCCAAAACCGACAATGCGGCAAATGGAGAGAACAGGCACGAATCCTCCAGGCCATTGCTGAGCACCCTTGTGCCAGCCAGCGGATTGGAGCAAATCTTGGGGCCTTTTTGGACTGTACTCTACAATTGTCTTGATGTTTCCTTTTTTCTGAAGTGGATGCTTGAAAATCTGGTTTTCTCAGTCACTTAGTATGTTGTGGACAACACCAGCCGTCGCGAATCGTCACGATGCCCGTCGGCAAGGATGAGTTTGGAAGTGATGCCTGATGGCCAAAAGCTATCGCTTCTGTCAAGCCTTTAGGCATGAACTGGTTCACCTATCAGTGACAGCGCAGGTGGCTAAACAGGCTAAACAAGTCTTCCGTGGCTAAACAAGTCAGTGTCTTCTCCTAACAGTAGTTCAGCTGCGGCAGGATTTCTTCATGTGCCGCCTCTTTAGCCTTTTCATGTTCTTACCACCAACAATGCACTTCTGATCTCCAATCTTATGTAATTACAGGAGTTAATGGTTCATGTCCACATTGAGTCTACATCAATCACCCATGAAATGCGGGTGGCTTCCTTATCTTCCTTCTTGGCCCCAAACCCTCCACACGGTTTCCGACTTTCTTGGCCAAACCCCTCCTGTGGCCACTGCCAAGGCTGCTTCGGCCGAAGCCCCACGGGCTCTGGCCGCATCATAGGCTTCCCGGGAGGTCCTCCAGCCGGTCACGCAGCCACCACACATGGAGGTGGGAGAGGCGGAGGTAGGTGTAACACCGAAGAGCCCGATGCGGCCGGGCTTTACTTGGAAGGCTTGGGCAGGAAGTAGATGAAGGCGCAGTAGATGAAGGCACTTCCGGAGATCACGTCCGGGACGTCTACGTGTCTTGAGGGGAAGGACTTGGACCAGTCTGTTGGATTCATGGCTGTTTTACAGAATCAATTATTGCGATTGTAAGAAAACTGTACCAAAATAATAGGCGCCCACATATGTTGTCCCTTAGAAATAGGGAGGCGTCCTGTGATTCATCTAGGCTCTTCTACAGTATTGCACCAGTTCTTTTCAAACGGTTGACTGTAGATGGTCCAAAATCTCAGCCGTCAGCAGTCTTGCCACCATCTTCCATGGATTGTGACCAAATCAGACCCCATCTTGCCACCATCTCGGTCGAAAACGAACATACGATATCATGACAGAGAAAACGAAACAAAATTGATCCGACTGACCGTGTGGGTTGGCCAGAGTGACCCAAAGAACTTCGGAAAATCCCACATACCACCAGCTTTGCTGAGGAATTATCTGATATTATCTGGATGTTCCAAAGAAGATTGCCCCAAAGTCCCTTTATATACTCAGGAAAGGACACTGTCGGGGCGGAGATTTCATCCGTGGGAAACCACCTCTATTTTTTAACAGAGGGGTGCTTAGAAGGGAATAAGGGAATGGAATAAGCAAAGAATCTATATTGGGATCTGATTCCCTCATTCCTTGCTTTTCGCACCAGTCATCAATCTGAATGTTCAAGCTCTTGGCATCTTGAATGTACAGTTACCTGCCCAAAGATCTTCTGACTGATGACCTTTTCGGTGACGCAAACCAAATCACCCCGAGCGAACGTCTCTATCCTGCACGAGAGAACCTCAAAGGCAGTCAAGACAGCATGGAACTGCTCCTCACGACCGGTAGAACCGAAGAACTGCCGAGCACGAGTGTGGGGGTTGGATGAAAAAGACCATGAGAATCAAAGACTCATAATTAATAGATTGGCTCCTTGCCTGGCTGAACAAGAAACACCTACAGTACATCTCTAGATTCTCCACCCTTTTGTGATCCGCCTGACGTGGACCACACCTCTGTAGCGTTTTGACATGGTCATCTTTCAGAGGAATCCGAAACCAAGCAAGAGGCAGCTAATCCAAGAACTCAGGACTGCTCCCTTTGGTTCGAACTACCGAAGACAATGTCAGTTTCTTGGGCTATGCGGTTATACCTGCAAAACTAGGCCCTCAAAGCCCTTAGTCTCTTTATTAGTCTTGCAGAGGATCACGAGGAACCTACAGTCCATCCTTGTCGGGTGCCAAATCCTGGGAGTCCGGGACAACCCGGTCAGTCCTCACTTCCTCCTTTGTCCGGGTGCGCTTGCAAGGCACTGCGACGATAAGCGCTGCGGAGGTCAGAAGCACCCACGGCCGCTTTGGGGCTTAGCCCGAGAAGCGCATAGAGGTCTGCCATCCATGGGGAAGTTGAACCCGGAAACCCAAAAAAATCGCAGCTTGGCCTATAGAAGATCTCCTTATAAATGCAGATTGATGAATCTTGCCTTCAGACATTCTCTCAGATGTGTCCATCGCCCGTCTGGACTCTTGGAACTGACTTTCAATGGCTCGGGAGCTGTGGAGCTTGATCCAATCAATGGCGCATGCTCCGCGCATGCTCCTTCAAGTCAGGAAAACCGTGCGATGAGCCGCACGTTGCGATGAGTCTGTAATGAGCCGTGAGTGTGTCACTGCTGTTCCTTGTAGAGAAGCTCAAGAACCGAACGTGACCCAACGTGCAAGGCCAAACATGGCCCAATCTCCCTTGGTCGTTCAGGAGGAATGTTTGCTGGAAAGCCCCTTCATACATAGCAATGGCCTAGACTCTTTTGCAAGAACGAGGGAAAAATCTCCAAAGGTCAAGCCATGGCAAGCGAGCAAAGAAAAAAACACATCTGAACCAGAACCATCTGAACCATTGTGCTTCACAGCAGAGTTCTCGCAATCCGGTGCGAAGTCTCTCTTTTCATGTCTGATTTCACCGCTGGCAGATCGATCCTTCCGTCATTTCTGCCGCTGTCGGCACGGTGGAGGTGGAGATGGTCATCCGTCGCAGCCTGTCGCAGCCAGTGGCAGCGACAGGACACGGGTCAGGTCACTCATGGGGGACCACGATTAAAGACTGAATGGCTCACATGGCTCACATCCCATCAACTGGACGGATGGTTTGTTCTGAGATGTTGCTTTATATGTTCAGCAAGGGAGATATAATATAGCTTAAATCATCTTAAATCAATGATACGAGTAGCCTTGCATTTTGCAAGCCAATGGCTGCAAAATCCACTGATGCTCCATGTCTCGTTCCCCGTCAACCTCACTGCGCATCTTCAGGGCCAGAACCCTTGAGCTTCTTCGGCTTCCGCTGCTTCCTGGTGCGGAAGAATAAGTGCACCAACATACTCCAACAATGCTCCACTGATGTTGGTTCCCAAGTCAAAATGACTGCCGTTGAAAGAGAGACACTGCAAGTACCTGCAAATCAAAAGAAAACGACAAACATGCCAGCTAGACCGCACAGCACCTTGCTGGGGTCCATCGACGAGCATGAAGCATTCTCATCGAAATTATTAGATGATTGGAACGCCTAAATTCATCCAAATTCCAAGAAATTCCAAAAACAAAGTCCTGTGGAACTGAGAACAGACAGCATCAATTCAGGCATTGATTAGCACGGCCACGGCAAACGACATCAGCCAAGGCATGCCAAGGCTCCTTTGATGACCGAGCGTGGCTTCTTCTCGAGCTCAACAGCCCTTTTCTTGAGGCCCTGAGGCTCGGCGCATGGCAAACAGGTCTGACCTCGTGTTGATCTGTTTTGGGAGCCCCCTTTTCGTAAATGATGTAAAAGTAGTACTGTATATAATATGATAATATGTATATCAAGAAAAGTTGTCTTCTTTTTGGGACCATGTCATCCACGTAACCATGGAATATGACTCAGACTCCAACCAGGGACTGACTGGTGCAGATTGGATGCATTGGGGATGTACCAGCGTCGCCGAGCTCGGCACATCAGGTGCGGCTCAGCGTTTTGGGGGGGTATGACTTGCCATGAGTCAGGATTCACTCATGTGTCTCGTTCCTGCGCCCACTCATGGCTCCCACACATGGAAAAACGCCCCAAAACCCTCCCCCCCTCTTCGAACAAAAGACCGGTCCTCATCTTCCAGACCTTCACTCGCCCGACCTCTCGACCTCGCCGGGACCACGCTGCCGGGTCCGGCGCGCGGGCGTTCCTTCAGCTTCGCTCCGATGGCTTGCCCCGGTCCGCTGGACTTCAAACCTCGGAGAGAAGGGCGTCAGGGACGGCGGGGGGAAAAGGCAGGTTTCGCCACCGACAGTTGATTGGTGGGGGCGAACCATGCGTCCTGGCTCTATGATTATATACAATCAATTTGGCCAGCGGTATGGAGTGGTTACCATTATTCACCTCAGTCTTGCACGTTCTGGCGCCCAAATTTGTACAGTAAGTCATGATGTGTGTGTGTGTGTCCACCCCTGGACAAAGGGTTTTCCACCACCACCTCTCACAGGCAGGGGGACTGTCTACCCCACAGAAGCGACAGTCCAACGAAGAGGCTTCTGTGGCGGTACTGATATCAGTTCCGGACGCGGAACTGACGTACCTGCTTTCAACACAATGACTCCACTGGTCCACCCTGCCGCTGTTCTTTGTTTCCATGGTTCTTCATGCTACTGCCCCTCAAACACTGGTTCCTCAGCCACTTGCAGCCGCCGAGAGTTTTCGCAGCGCGCCACCGCAGTCACGTGACAAATTTTTTTTGTTAAAACATCTACACATTTGCGGACTCTTCACCTTGCCGTTCCTTCACCATTTTTGACCTGGGAACTGAGTTAACTGAATACAAGTGTCAGAGTGTGTGTGGCATGTCTCTCATGCAAAACATATGGTTCGCGGCTCAGCTCCCCACTGATCTCGCGGCTTTCGTTCATGGGAACAGCACCTGAGGTTTCATGCAAACAACGGAGTTCGGTATTTCTCTGCGCAGTCACCCGCATTCCAAGCAAACTCACTCAGTTTCAATCAAATTTGGCCTCTACAGGTCCCCAAATCACCAGCACGTCCCAGAAAAAAGAAAAGAAAACAAACAAAGCATAACAAAGCGTGATCCCGATGACCAAGCAGCGCGAGACCGCGCGACGACGTCTTGCTTGCTCGACCGCGCGGTCGACCACGAGAGAGACCTGCAGCACTGGCGGTCGACCACTGAGCTCATTTGGGGGGCCGAGCCAAGCTTCTTCCTCAAGCCCTCGAGGTGCACACGGAGCTCCTACAGACGTCACACGGTCGGCTCCGCTCCGATCGAAGGTCGGCTCCTTGGCCCCGAAAACGACACCTGAAGAGGATCGGAGGCGAATGGCTTCATTGTCGTGGGCTTTGAAAGCTCAAAAGGAAAAACATGGATGTAAGAACTAAGAATGCTATAGCCATGTCAAAAGGACACATGAGAACGCTTTAGATGTCCAACTTGAAGCTCTCAACAACGAAGCGCATGTTGCTATGCTGCTTTGACTGGTCGTTTCGAAGTCGGGTTCAAGTCTGGGCTCTTCGATCCTCCAGAAGCGCTCAGAGTGCCCGAGTTCGGTCGTGGTAGGCTCGAAGATGTTCGAAGACGTACCCTCCATCGCCCTCCATCCTCATCTCCTTTCACCCCTTTGGGATTTTCACTGGATAAGATGTGCTTCTTCTGCTGCTAGCCTTAAACATCAATCTGGGAACTTTGTCTTGAAATGTCTTGAGACAAACTATAACAGTACCACATGCATGTACACTACCTGGAAAGAGAAAACGGTGACGTGGAAATCCGGCCAGTTTGTCCCGATTTCAGAAGGGTCGTGGAAATCCAAAGGGTCCGAAGACCAAAACCAGGTGCTTTTCACTCCACTTTCCATGAAAAAAGGCAGCTCCCCAAGCTTTTTCGGGGCTGATCTCTGACCTCCTCGTATGCGGCCAGCTCAGCCACCGAAGGCTTTTCAAGTAGCGTCTGGGCTGACTGACCTCGAGGGCGATGGCAGCCACAAGAACTATTCCTACCAGCATCCTGTCGACAGGTGCGGACGATCTAGACCACTACTACTATCTTCAGGTGGGTGGGGCCCTATCCTGCAAGATGAACATCAAAGGTTTTTTTCATCTTGGATCTAGAGGTGAGGTCTTAAGGAAATGAACTCCTGCGTTCATTTCCGGGATCTCCATTGAGCACCTCACTCATTTTCAGGTCCGTGAAGTCAATCAAAACCTTCTCATTTCCGGGATCTGAAGCCTCCAGTTGATTTTCGCTTGCCCACTTCATCCGCATCTTCTCCGATCCACCAGAATGTGAGTCCACCAAACAAATCTTCGGCTCATCGCAACGACATGACGTCTACCACTTCTCAGGCTCCTGCTGGCTGAAGCCTTCTGAAAAAGCTTGCTGCTGCGCAGAAACGCCTCACTCCCCACTCTCCCCCACCCTCCACGGAGCTAGCGCGAGCGTGCTTCACCCGCCAGCTCTCACCGTGCACCGGCCCTCCCCCTATCCCAACCAAGAGGCATCCGCGGAACGTCTCAAACGAACGTCCCGAAACCAGCCTTTCCCTCAGGCGAAAGAGGAAGTGAAGAAGTGGCCGTTTGGGGGGCATCTTTTTTGGGCAAAAGTCGCTGAGAACTTGGGATGTGGCAACCAATGCTTTTGGGTGAAGGCATCTCATATCATCGGACGATGAGATATGATGATATCATGATATCATGACATGTGACGTCTCCTTGTAACATCTGGCACTGCAGTGCTTTCTCAAATCCGAGGCCTCAACGTCGCAGGAGCTGTGTCGTGGACGCCTCCAGCTGCTGGTTTCTACCCGTGAAACCGGGCTGACACCGCGCTGACGTGTCTAGAGTGCAGATGAAAACCTTAGAGGGCCAAAACATGATCCAGTTGAAACACAACTATGAACATGAAGAGAAGGGTGTGATGACGGCCTGAAAATCAGAAGTCTTCACAAATCTTTGCAAATACGTTGGCTTTTAGGCACTGTCAATGCAAGTTTCAGAGATACCGGCCCCTGTCAATGCAAGTGTCAGACTTACGTACCCTGAAAACAGTGTGACGCTTTGCACACCAGGTGACCTGCAAAAAAGCGCTCCCGTCGAAGCTTAATTACTTCCTCCAAGTGTTGAGTGGGGAGCCCCGCAGGTGCTTGAGTGGCTCGTGGCTCTTGTTGAGTCATCAGGATCTTAAGATCTTCCAGGCCAGCAGACATCTCCATCCCCAACCCTGAGAGTCCAGTCATGACTCACTTTACCCCGAACTGGTAGTGGATTATGACTACCAGGTTGGGGGAAAAAGAGTCAAAACAGAAGTTCTGGGCAACATCTTCGCCTCCAACAATTCCAAGGCCAGCTTGGCACCGTCGAAGCTGCCCTGAGGTCCGGCAGAAGGGCTGAATCTAAAATCTCACACTCTTAGAGTCTATGGCAATGAGTGCATGAGGTGCCATTATTTGTTGAAGGTTAAAGGAACGGAAAGGAACCATGGTTGGAGTAGCATCTCTTGCTGAAGGACAACATTCGAAAAGTCTTGTCTGGTGGGATCTGCTGCAACATCCAGTCGCACAAGAGCTTGGCTGCGTTCTGTTGGTTGCGTTCTCTCTGCACTTGGTCAGTGAAACCTAAAGAATCTCGTGCAGGGCGGCACCTGGCCTGGCAATCGGATGAGGAATGAAAAAACAAGGGCACCTGGCCTGGCATCCCCGCCCCATCCAATCTCAGATCAGTTTTGGCAAGGGTCAGCCACTGTCACAAGTGACCGCTTGACCACTGTCAGGCCAAGGCACTTGCCTTGGCTTCCCCCAGCACTTGAAAAGATAAGGGTGCTCAAACAGCACCCTTGGATCGTTTCTCCATGTAAATGGAGAAATCCATAGAAAACCACATGACCCACACCCATTGATCACTGTTCATGACAGTCGGAGCTGCTAGGTCTATCTTCGTTTCGCGCTTCACAGCCAAAAGCTCTGCCTGGCGCGGGAAAAGCACGGTGAGTTGCGGGGGGGGCACTCGAGCTTCTCGAGCTTCACACTGGAGGCGGATGTTGATGCCACACTGGACTCCGAATCGGAGCCCATGGGCGCGGACGGCCACCGTGGTACCCCTAGTCCTGGAGGTGGACTGGGGTTCTGATCGACTGAGGTGGACTGAGGTGCCTTCACCTCGCACCGGATCTGCTCCATCTCTTCAAAGCGATAGGTGTTTTTCGGTGAAGGCCGTAGATCCTTCTTGCTGTGGGCAAAGGTGCATGCGTAGCCCTTACTGCACATGCCCTTCGACAAGAATTGAAAGCAAAGCTTGGTGGCCATCAAGTCGGGTGCCGGTCGCAACTCTTCCTCGGAGTGTGCGAAGTTGCAAGTCTCGCCCATGAAACAGCGCTTGGAAGCCCAATACTTGCACATCCGTGTGAACCTTAAAGTCTTGCTCGTTTCCGCCATGACGGCAGCCGAGCGAAAAGGAAAGGGTCTTCTGCCGCCTCTCTCTACCAACTTGGTCCTTTTGAAGCCCCCCAAAAGTGGCCGCGGGCATCACAGGATGTCACACGAAACAGCAGCGTGAGCTTGCGTGATGTGATGAAACAGCAGTTGGTTGGCAAAGTACAAGTGTGAAACAGCCTAGGACAGCTCTCCACAAGGTCTTGCATGGCTCAGTGCTTTTCTTCATGGGGCGATTTGATGAAACTGCCTTGGGTTCAAGCACCAGTTAGAAAACGGTAAACTAGTAACTTTTAGAGCGTCCTACACCACTGCTGGCCATCCCCAACCCGCCTTCTTGACAGACTGCGGTGGTGCCGTCGACTGGCCTTTGGCTTTCTGTCTCCTCACTGGCGCGCGAGTCCCCGGCAGAGCAGCGAAGCCGAAGCCCCAAAGAGGTGGACCGTCTGAGGAAGTCCAAGCGCGCTGATCCAAAGAACACAGTGGTCGCTCGAACGGTGCCTACTTGATCCACAAGAAAAAGAGGCCTATTTATCCCTATAGAAGATCTTCTTCATGCTTCATGCTTAGATCTGACAGAATCCCGTGCCTCCCTTCTTCACTCGGCGAGAGACGGGGAAAAGAACGGAGACGCCGACGCCGAATCCAAAGACCGAAAAACGCTGACGCCGACTTCACCCATGGAGCTCCATGGAGCTTTGGACCCCTCTCGGGCAAAAGGGTAAAGAAACACAACATGTTTGTTTATAAAAAAAGGTGCAAGTCGCGAAACCAAGACGTATAAGTGTAATATCATGAAGATCAAATAGGACAATAACATATCTTCATAATATGATACTCTTCAGATCTCATGGAAGAAGCTGGAGCTCACCTTATCTTAAGCTGTTCAAGCTGGAATAAACAAGTTCTCACTCTTCACTTACAACACTGAGCCATCGGGCACGCCCAGCTTCGCACTCCTCAGAGGGCATGCTACTGGAAACCGAACAAGAAGGAAAACACTAGAGAACACCGGATGAAAAAGGATATGCCTATATAAGCATCCCTCAGCCAAAACTGTGCCACCTGGTGTGCGTGCACGAGCGCGTTTCCTGAACATTGATCATTATTTAATTGTCGTTGTTTGGCAAAAAAGCAGTGGTTTCCCGGTTTCCCTCGTTTTTTGCAAGGTGGAAAGCATTTTTTTTGCGATGAAACTGGGCATCGGCTTTGTGCGCCCTAGTAGTGGAGAGGCATATGCCACTTGAAGCTCGAACTCTTCTCTTCACTTCGTGGAAAAAATAATGCAACTGACAGAAACAGTAGCAGAGCCAAAGAAGTGCAGCTTCGTCCAAAACTATAGATTTTCGAATTAGAGGCAAAAAAGACCGACTTGTTTTACGTTGATTGGCCGTTTGTCTGATTTATATATATATTTATATATATATATTGATTGACAAAATATATGTACATATATGTATTTTATGTTTGAAACTGCTCTCATACTTTTGAGGTATTGCCTTGAGAATTGATACCCTTGGTCCGACATGTCCTTTGAACACTAGACAATTGCGGGGGGGGGGCCTCCCTGTCGAGCCCGAGGTCGGCCCACGTCCTTTCAGAAATGGATGCCACTGATCTTTTGAATTGCAATACTGTACACAGCATGTCGCAGGAAAATGTTCGAACATGTTCGGGCTCGAACACGGTGCAACGACTTTGCCTCTGGACCGGTGATGCCGAACTACCCAGGCTAAACCTCCAAGAACTCACCGGTTGGGAACCGAGCGAGCTCGTCGAAGTCCTCGAGACCTTCGAGGACAAGGCCTGCCACACGTGGCATGGAGCATGCCAGCATCGACCATGCCACTGTGAAGGGCCCAATGAGATCTGCCATTTGGGCAACTTGAAACGGGGAGCCTGAAAGGCTTACTGCTAGGCCTACAAGGACCAGCCTTGTTAGGCCTAGACGAACGGGACTGCTTCGACCGGTGGTCCGGAACCGGGACGGTCCAGCGCCTCGCGGAGTTCGTTCAGATCCGTCTCAGGCCTGACCGGTTCATCGGTCACGACAACGTGATGTTCCCGGTGAATCTTGTCTTGGAGAAAACAACATTAAAACATGTTTTTATGTTTGGTCCGGGCTTTGCTATGTTCACGAGGTGAACGAAGTCCAACAGTGTTCTCAGGCGTGGGCGGTGCTTCGAGCTGGTGGTGCTTCTTGGGTCTTTTCTTGGGCATCGCCTGAACGATCGAGTTTCACTCAGGGAGGTCGATGACGTAATTCTGGTCACGTCACTGATCGCGCCCGGTCCGGCATGCGGTGATCCGTTCATGACAAGCGAAGAAACATGTACGATGTGCACTTTGAAAGATCTCCTAAACGGGGTCTGGTCTGTTTCCCGAACCTGCCAGGAGGTCGAACTGGGGGTCTCCTTTTTTGGATACACACCCATGTGTTAACAAAACAGAAACCTGCGATCAATGAAACCATCTGTCCTATTGTTTTTCGCGGTTCATGTTTCTGACAACACCGGCATGGTTTTGTCTCGAAGTGAGTCCAACGACGGTACATGATCTTTGTTGCAACCTGCCGAGGCACGGCCGTCCAATTAAAACGCGGTTCCTTGTCCCACGAGAATCTCAGGCATGAAATCTAGAGCTTGTTTCTAGTTTCAAACCGAAAGCAATGGTCTGGGGCCTCCAACGGATGCCCTGCAATCAATGGCAAATCAACATGATGGCGGGTCTTGGCACGTCTTGAAAAAACACTGATTTCTTTTAATACTTGACACCATTTGAGCGGTCTTCGAAACGGAAGCTGCGTTCATACAATTTTGTTGTCGTCGTTGTCATACAGAGTCTTCTTGGCTATCTGGATCGATGTTTGGCACATCTTGGCTGCAAAATCAGATGCCGGAGCTAAACATTCCAAGCCGAAAGCTTCAGCGCGTCCACGCACAAGAAAGAAAAGCAGTCTGGCTTTGAAGCACAAGGACGTCTTACGGATTGCTTTCGGAAAGCACTTGACACACCTGCAAGCCTCCAAACAGCAAACATACCTTTTCCTCACTGTTGCTTTCTCAGATGGTATACATCTGGACTGGTGTTGCCAGATGAACCTG
>CAXAMN010014625.1:3824-154661 GCA_963970005.1 Durusdinium trenchii | reverse complement strand
TTCAAAATATATCTCAAAAACATTATAAATCCAAATATATATATATAATTCCTTTATAATATATTAATAATATTGGATTAAACAAATAAAACAAAAATACTTAAATATATCGTTTTTTGTTGTGAATGTATAATAGGTGTATTTTTTAAAGATATATCCTTTTAGGTAGATATCGCTAAAAATAATCAAACAATATATTCCTATTTATATTTATTCTATTCGATTGACACGAACATATTTTTAATCAATTCTCATCGATGGCTCAATAATTGCTCGATACCTTCCAGCCAGCATATCAACATGTAATTAAACATTCGAAACACCAACGCTTTGACTCAAATTACTCTCTCCGCACCTGGAATCAGGAGCTGCCAACAAGTCTTCTCGTTTTCCCTCCTTCACAGCCCATGTCAGAAGGTGCATCCGATAATTGAGACGACTCAACACAAACCCTTGGTAGGTGCAGTACGACAAGACCCAAGTCATGTTGTAAGCTAAGCATCGGCTTCTTGGATGGCTTGTAATTCTTCTTGTCATGTTTCGGTCCGTGAAAAACCGAAAAGCAAGACCTGAACGCTGCTGCAATGAGACCCCACCCTCCCTGATTGGTGGGGAAACCACCCTTCACTGAAAGACTTGGTATTGAAACATGTTGAAGCCAATGAAAGACCCAAAGAGGGACTTCTGTGCTCACTTCTCTTTGCTAATGCATCCCACAGAACGGTGCTCCTCCACCACCGTTCCTCCGTCCAGCACGACAATGCGATGAGCCCTGCGATGCTGAACTCACCAAAAGACCCCCAACTGTAACACAAGACCACGACATGGGGGACATGTTCTTTCAACATGCCATGCTTATATAACGTTTTTCTATTATATAAATACTGACAACACGAGATGGTAGAGACACTACTGCAATCAAACACCAGCACCTTGCAATGCCTTGCAAGGGGTGTCCAACGGAAGGCAAACAACAAGGGTGGAGGACTTCAGGAGCCACAACTTGGGAAGCTGAAGAGATCTACTCTGTCCTTATCACTCTGTTCCCGACAAGCCCTTGACAAGCATGATTTGGTTGAAGACCCTGGAACACCTCCCCGTGTTTGTCACTCTTTCACGAGTCTTCATGTTCCAGGAACCCACGCCATCCATTCCCTGACTCGCCCATCGCACCCGCCTTGCTACCGTGCGCAAGCGATGAGCAGCAACCTGGGTGAGCGGGGGGACCCGATGGTCAACCACCCTAAGGCCCAAGAGGAAAACGATTTGACTTCACGGAGATGGGCAACAACGTCCAATGTAGAATCTTGATTCATAAACCTTCCCATTGTAAAACCTCTTCAATCCTTTTCATATCTTTATATATGGGGCTTGAAATATGATCAATGATTCTACATTAGACATGGATCATGCCTATGAAATTGGGCTCCTTTGTTGACGACCATTGTCTCAAAAAAGTCCCGGTTTTGCTGCCATCATCTTGATCCGATTACATTTTGCTACCTGACCGATCACATCGCGTCGCAGCTTGCACCTGACTGAGGTGGAGGCCAAAACGGCATGCCCTTCGCTGGCCAATTGAGTCAAAGTGCTGGCAACGGCCTCCTAATGGGAGAGACTTGAGAGACCCAGGGTGAGACCCCGGTCGATTTCATTCAATTTGGATTCCGAAGAAAGACATTGGATATCATTGGATTGAATCAAAAGCAAGCAGTTTCCTTTTAGATAGGCGACTGGCGAGGCCATATGGCGGACTAAAAATACCAAAGCACAAACATGCGTAAAAGAACAATTCTGATTCCCAGGACAAAGGTTTTTTTGAGTCACGCTGATGAACGCTGATCCTCTTCCATCAGAATCCCATCTGTCTCGAGCTCCACAAGTAAATGAAAGAAACTGCACAAGAAGGCTCCCTGCATCCATAGTGGACAAAATACATCGAACAGAACCATGAGAGAAGCAAAATCTTCAATCAGGTTTCTCTTCCATCTTCGAATCCTTCAATGCTTGCGGTGTCTTCATGCGTCTTCATGTGTCTTGGTTTACAAGAGCGGACACAGTCCTCTGACTCCCCATCAAGAGCGGACGTGGGCTCATCCATCAGCAGCACAGGAGCTCCTGAGCCATCCAGGATGCCATCCTCTTGAAAACATGAGCAGAACACAGCAGACCACGCAGCCCTTTTAAATACAATGGAGGCCTTTTATTCTTCCATGACACAACCAGGACTTCATGTGGGGCGTGGACGTGGACGAACATCTCTTTGCGCCAATGTCCAAACACTAACACAACAGCCTTTCAATGCACCCCTCAAACCATGGTCGCTCCACTCCTCTTGCGATGGCTCTGGCGATCGCAAGCCTCAGAGTATCAGTTGAAGCACGTGGATCAGTTCTCACACTTTGAGTCTACACACCACAGTTTTATGAAGAACTCTTCACCATCAAGTCATAGAATGTTGTAGATACTCAATACTGCCTGATTTACAAGGTGACGTGGGTTATAGGTCTGTAACTGTTCACCTCCAGGTCTGACGTCGTTCGCGTTGCGTTGCCCTTGCAGCGAACACCGCGTCCAAAAACCGTCCTACTCCAGGACGTGTCCACTGCCCCACCTTCTTTATCCTGCTTTTGTTGCCCACACCGTTGCTCAACAAAACAAAACACAATGAAGCAAGTGTTTTGGTGAACAGCTTCAGAACAACCCACCATTCTGTGGCGCAACTTGAGGGTGCCAAACATGACGGGCCTAGAAGGCGGACGAACGAACGGTCACGCTCGTCGTCGGTCGGTCGGCGACCTGTCGAGGGCGGTGCCTGGCCTTTGTCGCTGACCGCCTGAGAGTGCAGAACCCCTCTCTCCCAGCAGCTTCTCTGCAGGTAACGCCTGGCAGAACTGGCTTTTCTTGACGAAAAACCGTAGCTTTTTTTGAACATCAAGTTTAAATCGCACTGTCCAATCTGTCCGCCTGTTCTTGTTTAGTGGTGAAATATGTGGAAATACCAATTCCCCAAAAAGGTTTCTGCAGGTGATCCCATTTTCCCGGGTTCTCTTTTTGCCCCGTCGTCTGGCGGAACCGCACTGGGAAACGTTCAGTTCGCACCTGGAACATAGTGCTCACCTACTTGTTTGGTGGAAAACACTGCCCAAACCACATCAAACCTCAGAGGAACATGGTTTTGATGGGGGGAATATGGGGGAATCTTAATCCCAAACTGGGCCTCCTCACTCCTCTGAAAAGCAGGCCAAATGCCGGCACTGACTCCTTGATGACTCTCAATGCCTTCGTCTTCGTCTTCAAGTGGCTTATAGTTCAATCATGTTCAAACCGTCAACAACACTAATAGATTCAAAAAAGAATTAGATCAACCAGGCATTTTCGGGTTCTGACATGTTGACATGTTCTGAGGAATGCGTTGGAGAACCTGATGGGAAGAGGTGCTAGTCACGAGGCACCGTGAGCGGACAAAAGCTTGAGGCATAATGAAACTACGCCTATACCGAGCGCCAGGCAAGGTGCCAAAAAGCTTCACCGCACTCTTGGCTCAGTCACCAATGAACATCTAGTTTGTCTCGAATCGCTTTTTTTTCCAGGCGACCAACGCCGCCGTGGTGTTTTCTGAAATCCATCGACCAAACCGACATCTCGGTCGACGTGCTTCGACGTGCTTCGACGCGTTTTCTCCGGACGAACCGGGCATGTTCGATGAAGGACAGAGGAGTCTGATCGGTCTGACGGTCTCGAATGACCGCCTCTACAAAAGAAGTTGCTTGTGCAGCTCCCAAAGCAGCCCTCACTCTTTCTGCCTGACAACTTCTGGAACGCGTTTGAACAAGCGAAGTGAGGAACAAAAGGAACAAACAACAGGTTCTTCATGGTTCTTCCCGAAGTTTGGTGCTGTTTTCATGGAGATCTCCCCAGTTTTCAGTTCTGCAGCTCTACCATGCCTTGCCTATAGTCCGTCCTGAATGATCTGAATGGTGAACCATTGACGACAAGTTGTGACAGTCATTTGTTTGTGAATCCCTTACATTAGGACTCAAGCTACACTCTAATGCGACACCCTAGATACCAACACCGAATTGTTTTTGAATTACACATCACTTCCATCCATGTTATGTAGAACAACAATGAAACATACCAAATCATACCAACGTGTTCAATTGGACAAGATCAGGAATCTCCAGTTCAGCCACGTTCGGGTCCCTTACCCTTAGGATCCCTTAGGAATTGCTTGGTCAAAACACATCAAAACACATCCTCCCTTGCTCCGTCACATCCCCCGTGCCTCTTCTTTGTCATTGGCAAAGTCACATCCTCTCCGTTCGGCACGGACGATCGATCACTTCAGCCACGAATTCCGCAGCAGGCTGATGCCAAACGCTGAGGCTTGGACCATAAGCCACGTTGTCCACCACGGTCCGATCAAATAGAGCTGGATCCTGAGAACCAGAAGAACCAGAGCTTGGCATGGTTCAGAACGAGCCGACATGTTGCTCGCAAGAAACACGACATCGATGCTGCTCGAACAAGAGAGACCGGTCATTATACCGTCATTGGGGGGTTTGGACCGACTATACTATCGCAAAAAACCGGTGATCCTGGTCGACGACTCCCAGGCAACGTCGCACGTCCTGGGCGGGTGGGTCGTACGAGCGAAGCGCACCCCGTGCGTGGCCGTCCGTGACCGGGTGTCTTTCGTGAGGATCGACTAGTCGGTTGTTGTGGGGAAGAGTCCATAGTCTTTTTCGATTTGAGCCCAGAAAGATTTGTTCAGATGTGTTCAGTATTTGTCAAATGAATACTGGTGGACGAGATAGTGTGGGAATGTGATGATAGGGAATGGCTCCGGTGAGGAAAACACCGGGCATGTCTTTTCAGCCCCCTACTCAAGTCGTGGCTGGACTCGCCAAAAGAACATGTGGAGAACTGGTGAAAGAACTAAGTCGTCGCGGCTGTGCACCCAATCTATGCTTATATCACCTGTTTTTATGGAATCTGCAGCAATTCTGCAGCAATTGGCACGGCGTGGTCTGTTAGAATGATCTTCCGCGATTCCGTAACATTTGTGCAGCAATGCTCTTTGGGTGATTCTAGCGATTCTGGTGGATTACAGTAAAGCACCTCGAAAAGCTGGTATGCTACCTACTATAGGTGCTAGTCATTTCGACTGATTGGAAACGGTTTGGTCATCTGAAGCGTGCGCAAATGTGTGCAGTGTCGGACAGTTTGCCCATATGCGCGCATTCCTTGGGCCTTCGCGCACACGTTTCTCACCCCGACTGAGTCAGTGCTTCAAACAGTGCTTCCAACAGCAACCCGACTTGGACGGTGTCAACGAGTCGCGAGTCGCGTGTCGCGTCCAACGGTCCTTGAGATCAATATCTCGAAGGTCATGCCCATCGATGCGCACGGAACCCTCCTGCGACGATGTGCGACGCCGCGACCCAGTCCACGGTGTCGTCCGGTGAGCAGAAGAGTGTCGGACGAACATGGAAGAAATATGAAGACATGGCCAAAGAACCGGACTATGTCCAGCTCTTGACTTGTTGACTTTGATTTTGGGAAGTCGGAGCACTCTCTTGAGACTCTGCGTTGCTTTGGAAAAATGGTGGCTCTCATCTACGTTGCCTTCTTTTTCACACCCACAATTCCGGTTGACATACATTTGGCACTCCAAATGTATGTATACACAAAGTAGGAGGCCATCGCTATTAGGTTGGAGGCGCTATCAGGTTGGAGGCCATCGCTACTAGGGTGGAGGCGGAGGTAAGATATTTAACAGAAAGGAGCGCTCTGAGCGGCGCGTTTTTGCATTGTTTCATTTTGTTTGTATTTTGTTTCTATATTTGTATTGCGTTTCTATTGATTTTTGTGCCACTGAAAGAATACTATTCTGCCTCAACCCCCCCCCTCCCCCAAAGGCAATTTCCAAAATTCCAATTTTCCAAAATTCCAATTTTCCAAAATTCCAATTTTCCAAAATTCCAATTTTCCAAAAAAACCAAAGAAACCAAAAAAACCAAAAAAAACAATTGTGCCAGGACTTTGCCTCACCCCCTCTTCCCCCCATGGTCTGTGCAGAATTGGTTTTTTTGGTTTTTTTGGTTTCTTTGGTTTTTTTGGAAAATTGGAATTTTGGAAAATTTGAATTTTGGATTTTTTGATTTCCTGGGATGTTTTAAATTTTCAATTTCCTTGGAAGTAGACAATGCTACCACTTTCTCTCATTTCCAGAACAGTCTCTGAAACCCTCAGTGATTTGTTCATTAGGGTCTAATAATGCTCCTTCTGCTCCTTTAACTCGAAAATTGGTAATACCTGACATTTTAGAATTATAACCAGTAAAATTGACATCTGCAATTTTTTCAAATGACATACCAATAATGAATTTGTTCTTTCTGTATTGACGATACGAAAAACTTAAACTGTCATGTACTGTATAGCTCTTCTTAAATAGTAAAAGATTTATGATAATGATTGCGCTTCAAATTCTGTGTATTTCTGGGAATTGCTTAATTGAATTTGCCAACTTAAACTACGGGTGGCATCTTGAAAACCTTTGTAACTTGTAAGTCATTTGTATCAGCATTACCAGTATCATTAATTCTTCCATAGATCATAGGATTAATTCCATCTCTTATATACATAATTGTCAGGTAAGTATCGGTTCAGTTCTTCACCACTCCTTGGAGTTCTAAATAAGGTAATGAATGCTCCAGTCAGTTTAGAAGATGATTTTACAATATTCATATTAATTTCACCACCACCAGCATTGAATGTTTGGGTGATTGTGTGATAACAATTTGTAATGTTTCTTATCTTTGCCATTCCGCCCCCTTCTATGTCCTGCCATTCTAACACTCAATGGCTGACAAGTAGCACCAATATAGACATCGTCATTTTGTCATTTAGTATTCTGTAAAATTTTGCCTTGGAGTAATCCACCATAACATTACATATTTTAACTAAGTTTAAATGTTGTTTTAAATGAGTGATTGGGGTTAAATCCATTGCTTATATTGGTGCCGGGATTGATGTTCCAAAGGCCGTTCCCTTCAAAATTGATATAGCTGTGGCTCATTAAAGGGTTAGGTTCTTTCAAATCAGAAGTTACAGCGTAACCATCCAACATTTAAACAATATCGGATGGATTGCGGTAGTCAAGTCTTTTGGGACTTTTGTTCCTTTCCTTTTTTTTTTTATTGTAGGGGTAGCATAGGTTGTTGTAGCAAATGTATTAGGTTGTTCTTGATTGATCTTATTACAGCACTTGCAAGGTTATGCCCAACCAAACGGGTTATTTCTGGTGACTTTTCCAATTCTTCTATAACATGTTTGTATTGCTCACTGTGATGAACATTTCTAGTAGGTACTAATAACAGATCATCCATAATATCCCTTGTTAAAGATCCATCACAACCACCTGTGCCACTTATGTATAAAGTCTTACTTGTTTTGTAAAAAGCACTTGGTGATGAATAGGCATTCCATAAGCCCCTGCGGTCTTCTATCTTCTCCTTGTTTGCTATATTTTTCTCTTCAGCATATAGTGTTCTATGTTGTTTAAAGTGATCATTTAAGTTTCTTGTAAAGTCATTCATTCTATCATTCCAATTTTGTTTTTTTTCATAATCACTGTAGGTTTCTTGACCGATCTTACTGAATAACATCTGGGCGCTTCCAGGCAGATCCTTCCAGGCAATGTCAGACACATCAATCATTCTCAAGAAAAAAAAATTAAAAAGGTTGAAAAATGCTCATTTTCATCGAAAAACGCGCCGCTCACAGCGCTCCCCTCTCATATTTAAACAGCAAAGGTAGCACCCCCGTCACCTCCACCATCCACTCTTCAGACTTTCGCATCCTCTCTGAAATCAGACCTCCGTTGGTCTCACCCGCCCTGCCGTGCTTGCCCACCTGTGGATCTGCTAGGCGGGCACACAACTTCAGCAGAGTGGACTTGCCGGCGCCACTCGCCTTACCCAAAACGGGTCTGGTCTGTTGAAATCAACAAGTTGAATTCTAATTTAATAAACAATATCTTTAATGCTCACTATATATTCAGTACACTGTCCAATTTTGTGATGATGATATCATATATGATCATGTTTCAATTGGTCCAACCGAAATGGGACGGCCCTAAAGATGAGGATCTCTGGTGTTGGGGTTCGGTTCATCATGATCCATCTGCAGGCTTCCAGGTTCGTTCGACTTCCATCGCTAGGTGAATACTTCCATTCTCGGAGCAGGTTTTGCTGACAATGCAAACCTTTTCATGTGGGGGGTGACATATAATCAAGAATCTACATTACTGTAGGAAGACTTTTGACAATCTCGAAATGTTCTGTCCTAAATCCAACAGAAAGACTGAGAAGCAAGGAACCACAAAATAGTACCTGCCTTTCGTTTCTGCCGAAAAACACACATATACAACTCATCTCAACAAACCGCCAAACTGACCAGCTTTGCAGTCCGAAAGTGACGAGCTCCGAGTAAGTGCAGCAAAGCTGCCCCAACCAAAGCCACCACTTCACCAGGCTTCACACCGAAGCTGACGTTCCTGATGGCCCAGCAATCCTGAAGAAGATCTGTTCCGGATGGCCCGGCTTGCTCGTCCGGATGCTTTGTAAGTGGAAGAGTCAGTGATGCTTTCTAAGAAGTGGAACATCACACTTCACCTTCATGATGATACGTAGTCGTACTCGAACTGATCATCTAGATGATGCTAGGAACTTTGCTACAAGTCCCAAAAGAGGCTGGGAAGCGGATCTCGGTTGTTTTTTGGGATGTTGGGATGAGTCACCTGGGGTCTTTGACAGTTTGTAACGAACCAAGTGGTCCAACTGGGTCTGACCCTGAATGTCTTCACTGTCATCCGCGGCTGGACAGTCCAGGCTCCTCTTCTGCTCCAGCATACCGAAATCCAACGCCATGGAGCTCCAGTTGACCACTGACCTCAGGAGCCACATGAAATTTCCGCCTCTGCTAGACAAGACATGCCATGAGCTTATTTGAAGTTCGTTCCAAATCGTGATTTCCGGAGCAAATTTCAGGGTCATCAGTCGGATCTCAGTAGGATCTCCAAGACCATCCATCCCTCCCTCCGTTCGAATCACGGTTCCGTGGAAAACGGCCTGTTAGAGGAAAACAGTCTTCGGTGCTGGGATCGTGTTCCGAGTCTCCAAGAAAGGTAGATACTGGAGACTGTATCCAAGGGGTTTGTTGGAGTCTAGCGGTCATGTTCCAAAGGACCTCAAGAGGATACTGTTCCACTTTCTTTCTCTAATCTACCTTCCAAAGACTAAAGTGTAACTACCTCGAGCTTCAAGAACCTATAAAATGATAGGTTCAATATGAAGACATCGTGTCTTTATCAGAATTCAAGAAAACATCGACTATTGAGAAAAAAAACATCGTGTTTTTTTGAAACCAGAGAAATCCCTATATAGATGCAGGATTTGTGATCATTTTTATCTCTTTCTATCCCTCCGTGCCGTCTACACGCAGGCTGATCTCTGCCCTTTGACGAGATTGCTGGCCTAACATGATCACCGCCGCCCAGGAACATGTGAAGTCACATTATACATGTTGGGCAGCAAAACATTTTTTACAATGGTTCTTTGATCCAAATCACTTCACATGTCCTGACCCTTGATTTATACACTGCCTCCTCATTGGAAACAAACGTGTATGCAACAGCTCACACCCTTCGATCCCAGCCCGTGGATCGCAGCAATGGACTTTTCCAAGCAAATGGAGCAGGCGTGATCTCCTGCGCAAAGATGTTTGAAGACGGAGTTGCTTGAAAGAAGTGTGCAAACATGCTTATACTGAGTGCGTCAAGTGTACCACGTGTACATTTTACAGAGAAGATGTGCATAATTGTGCATTTATATATGCAGGTGTGGGTGAGAGGGATTTAGAACGCGTGATGCCTGCCCTCCCCTTTCAAAGATTTTGGCCCAGAACGCGTGTCCAGTGCTTTTGATTTAAATAGGCAGTGCAATGTCGTCGGAGAGCCTGGACTCTACCAGAAAGCTTCCGCTGAATGATTTGGCGACTGAGTGGGAGGCCGAGAAGGTGATCAGGGACCACTTGAAAGGTGACAATGCTGTTTTGTTTCCTGAGAATGTATCGGAATCTGTCAAGGCAGCAGCCGAGCCTTACATCCACACCTTGCTTGTGCCTCTTTTGACGCGAATGTCATGCATCCCAGGGTCCCCACAGCCAGCAGTTGACCCCTTGAGGGAGCAGCTATCTTTGCTGTATCACAATTGCTCGAAAGCAAAGGGCGCGGACGATGAAGATGTAGTCCGCGATTCGTGGATGGTGCGCAAATTTCTCGGACTGGTCAAGATGAAGTGCAGGGTCGGCAAACCTTCTAATGTCATTTGGATGCAAAGTGAAACGAAACATTGTACATATACAGATTTTAGTTCATCATGCTTTATATCGCCGCTCTTGCAAATGGTTTCTAAGCTTAGCACCAAGCCATCTGCATGGAATATGTGTGCATGCTCTTTGTGCTTGCTCCATAAAGCCACAAAATAGACCTCACTGAATTGGTGAGTCCGAGGACCGGCGATTCCAGCAGCTCTGCTTGATTCTCAAGCCAGAGTTGGAGGAGTCAGCGTGCGCATTCTGTGTTCACACACGGACCCACATACTATATACAGCCACATCATTTTGTTTAAACTTATTGATAGCGGTGCAGTCCCATATCTATGAAGCAGGGTCTCCCATATATCAACACACGTGCACAGGAGATGATCGATGGGATCAACCGGAAGCAGGACGAGAAGCGCGCACGCCGATTGGCCATGAAGGAGACTTGGACTGTTTTCCATCGCCTTGATAAAACCTGTCTTCTAAAGCACGCTATGCAAGAAAGGCTTTATACATAAAGGCATAAATTTGTAATATTAAATCCCGGGCACCCACAACCGTCTATATATATGCAACATGAAATGGTCTCCAGCGCACGTCGCAGGCAACTTCGGCTGACGATGCTGACAATGACGCTGATGCATATGATTCCTCTTCTTCGAGTGAGGACTCTGACGTTGAAGTGGTTGAAGAGGTGGTAGGGGTGGACATACCAGATGTTCCCACAGCCTCAGCACCTGTCCCTGCTTCAGGGAATGTGGAAGTAGCGAAACCCAGTGAACCTTCTACGCCCGCCCCTGCCGCTGCCACAGATGTGGCTTCCGCCGCGGTTGCAGCCCCATCAAATCCGCCTTCTGTGAGCCACCAAGGTGTGAAGGGAAATTCGGGGGTGACAACTGACAACGTACAACCTTTATAAATTGGGGTTTCCAGGTCGATGCGTGTTCAACAAGTTTTCTCTGTGTATGCTATATATAGCGCTACGCCTCATTGTCAGTGGTTGATTGTTTATATATATATATAGTATATAGATAAGGCCTGACGAGTGCAACGAGGTGAGGAATGTAAACTGTATAGAAATTGTCCTGCAGCACGTTGACGTTATATAGTTCAATGTGATGGACTTAAAAAATTGTGCAAATGTGCGCCCACATTTGCGCAGCGTGTGTGGAGGTGACAACAACCAAGCGGAACAGCGAGAGAAAATTCTGAAGCGGCTGGCAGAGTTCAGGGCCCAGTCTTTTGTGTTTCCAAACAACTTTAAAGCGTATATGGAAGTCATGCGCAGGGTGTATAGTGTTTTGCTGTATCATGCACTGTGCCGGCTTTAGGTTTTCACGATTTGGATTCATAATTTTGTTGAGGATTCAATCCCAGAAGAAGGCCTTGGTTGAAAAAGCTGCCTTGCAGCCGGTCGACAAGTCCATCCCAGGCACGGAATATATGGGAAAAATGCCTTCTGGAATGACAAAGGTGCCCCAAACAAACTTATGGTGGTTCAGCCAGCCGTGGCATTATAGCATTTCTGATGTTCAAAATCACCACCCCAGCACTCATGCCTATATAGAACAAGTCCTGTACGCATGCATGCGCGTGAACCTTCTCATATATACCATGGTGTGGCAGGTCCCACTGGTCCCACTGGTTCAACCGTGGATGTGATGGAGACCCTTCCAATGGATTCTTTGGAGATTGAGGAAGCCGCTGCTGTGAATGCTGCTCCCCGAGCGGTTCCCTTGGTGGCATCACGTGGCCTGTCACCAGAAAGCCTTCGTGTTGAGTACCGCCGTTGCTCGGGAAAAGAGCCAGGTGAAGGGACAGCTACGGTTGTTGGAACTGCCCCGACACCCCCGATGACCTCTCCTCCCAATGCCACGGTGGCAGCTGCAGAAGTTGCCGCATCACCTCCGGCGCCGCTTCCAGAGAGGGTGTCTGAGGATGGGGTTATGAAGAACACAGGTAAAGTTTTGCTGTTCATGCGGACGCACACGGTCGTCCACACCCACACCTCCAACCATTCGCTTGCAGGCAATATAGCAAACAAAAGACATTAGGTTTACAAACTGGCCTAAATAGTATAGACTGACAGCAAATTCCTATATATCACACGATGAGTAATATGATGCATGCATGCATTCATATCTATGTGCCGGATACTTCGTGCAACATACTATAACGCACGCATATGTATGCATGAGCATGTTCTCGTAATTCACGCTGCACTCACAGATGCGTACCTTTTCCACCCTCAAGTTTGTATGTGGCTTTGACTTGACAGGCAGGCCATGCGCAAACACTATCATGCGTATATATATATACACATGGACACTTGCAAGACTTTATGTTTGCGCTTGCTTATAGACGACAGAAAAGAGACGTGGACAATAACTTATCAGTCCAAGTTGTCGTCTATCGCGTTGCCACTTGTATACATTCCCCTGTTTCCATGTCCTTTTTGACTCACGCTCCTCAGGAAGCGCAGCGCAAGGACGAGAACGGCACCATCCCAGCAGCACATGGCACCGTTGGCGCAGATGCAGAGGCAAGCGGCGGCAAGCATGCTGCATCCCACGAACCGGTAAAGACTGAAGCAGTTGGTGGCCAGAGTTCCAGCTCTCTCCTTCAGTCTGCTGAATTTGTGTCACGACATGAGCAGCTGAGCTTCAAGAAGGACAAAAAGGGCAAGAGGAAGAATGGAAAGGATACAAAGGCGAAAGCCAAGGGAAAGAAACGTGGCAAAAAGGCAAAGAAGGCACCAAGGAAGGGCAGGAAGACACGTGCTTCGGCTTCTTCATCTGGCCAGAAATCAGCTGGATCTTCCGCAACGAGGTCAAAGACATCCCGCAAGCGCCAGCTCCTGAAGAGGGCGTCTTCGAAGCTTGTGGAGGGCGACGGTGAGATGCATGAAGAGGAGGTTGAGGAGGCTCCAGTTGAGTCAGAGGCAAAGAAGGGACGTCGAGGCAAAGGTAGGAAGTCAGCCAAGGTTGAGCCAGCCCATGAGATGCCTTTGGAACCTGGCCAGTCTGAGGCTGAGGTGGAGGGTGTTCCGAAGCGGAAGCGGGGCAGGCAGCCTGCAGCAAAGTCAAAGGCGGACTCCAAGACGATCAAGCCCAAGGCGGCCGCCAAGAGCAAGGCCAAGGCCAAGGCCAGAGCGACCAGATCTCGACGCCAAAGCCCCATTGATGACATGCTGGAGAGCCCCTTGCGATGCAATACTGTCATCTCAGGCTTGATCGATTGGACTCAGCCGTTCGCCCCTGAGCTGGATACGCCCGGCCACGAAGAGGCGGTGAAAAAGTTGGTGCGAAGCAAGCTTGGACCTCTCAAGACTTGCAAGTTGAACATTTACTGGACGAGGAACGCATGCGGTGTGAGCGTCACGGAGGATGGCAAGAAGACGAAGGACATCAATCACTTCAGCTGGAATGGTAGCACAGCAGCCCCACGGCATAAGCTTGCTGTCGCGGTCCGTTGCGCTGAACTTGCAGCCCCTTGGCAGGAACACCTCAATATATAGACTATATAGGACATGAATATACACTTACACATGAGAATGGCAACGTTTTTGAGCCTCCTAACCATCCCCAACCGAAGTACTTTCGGTTGGGGATGGTTGGGGGGGATGAGAAGTGATGTTTATATAGTGAATTTCCATTGCGCGACACACTGATTGTTACTATATACGCGTGTGGCGCTTCATGAGCATGTAGAGTGCCCAGTGAATAAAATCAATCATGAGCGCCCTCATTGCCCAGGCCATTGGCATGGACAATGAGAGTCCCGGCTATGAGAAGGATGGCCCTGAGATTGTGAAGTTGAAGCTCAATGCAGCCTTGGCTTTGCACTTCCTTGCAAGCGGCGACCCCACGACGTACCAGTCCTTCTGGAACGCTGTGTGAGTAATTGGGCATTTTGTTCACGCAGGCATGGATGAAAACCTGTCTGCAAGCTATCTTGTGCGTTGGCATTGTTTCAATCATTTGTATAGATGGCATCTTCTTGCAGGGCTGACTCACAGCCCTGAGCCTTTGTGCGGGGGATGTGCTTGCACTTGCATAGCTCTGAGCAGGTCGCTTCTCAACTCCCGTGTGCACATGCAACTAACTGCGCAGAACACGTGTGCATATCTCCCAGCATATGCGTATAGACTGTATATATATATATATACCCAATATCTATAAACATCATGTTCACTGCTTGTGTATCTGCATTTGGTACGCTTTGGTAAATGTGTTTCCATCGAATATCGTGAACATCACTCCTAGTACCTGCTCAGTAGGCTCGTGCGGCACAAAGAGCACCTAATCCTTTGGGGTTCCGTCATCTATACATCAGGCTTGAACGGCATCAGGGAAAACAAAAGGTTACATTACTCACTTTGTGCTCAAAGTTGGGATGGATGGATTGCAATCACTCAGTCTTGTGATCTTGTGGTCCTGGGTGAAAAAACAGCCTGTGTATCCAAACCTTTAAACCTTGCCCGCAGGCCGCATGCCTCGGAATCGCCGAGGTCAGCGGTTCAAGGTGCGATTCAATAAACACAAACGGGCACGAGCTGCTGGCCTGTTTGCAATTCAGTTCTGCGGCCGTCACTTTCGCAATTGCAAGTCCAGCCAGCACGATGGGTGTTACACGTTTCTCAATGAAGTCTATAGAGTCTATATAGTCTTCATGCATTTGTATAGGAAGGGTTCCGAGACTTCTTTTTTACAATCCGTTTCTCCGCTGCTTTTCAAGACTTGTTTCAATATAGGGCAGAGTGGTGTACATAGAGGCCAGCCTTGCTTACAACATAGAGGTAATAGGTATAGACGCTCATAGATGAATGGCCCAGCCTTGGATGCTTTCTTCTACCGTCTACGTGTTCTTGGATGCCCAAGGGCAAGAGCCTCAAAACTGTTTGTTGAAAGCCATGCCACTGATATACGAGGGCAAGCGCAATGGCATTGTTTGTCTTAGAGTTACCAAGTCTTTTGCAACACGAGTGTGTATATAGATACAGTATATGTGTGAACCCTGTCATTGGCCCAGGTCATGGCCTTGATCATCTTGATGGTCATGTGGACGACCAGCATCAACCTCTCTCAGGACGCATTAAACACGGGTTTTGGTGAATGCATATGTTTTTCCGCACGTGTGGGAAAATCATTGAAGTTGTATAGCAAGATATTCTTATCGGTCTATATATTGCTTCTTACAAGGGGAACGAATGCAAACAGTTTCTCGCAGGAGTATGACTGCATTGAGTTTTACGCCGGGAAGGCGAACCTGACAAAGATGATGAAGTTGGCAGGGTATCGAGCGGCAAAGCTTGACTTTCTCTATGGTGTGAGACCTTCAGGCAAACAGCACCAAACCAATCCGATGGATTTGTTGAGTCCGTCGGGCTTTGGGCTTCTTGGTTCATGAGACTGTATAGAAAAGAGTGCTGAAGTGCTGGGCCAGTTGGGAACAGTTTCGATGTATACAACTTCCTATCAGCCACATGGATGATGTATTATAGTTCAAGTATAGAAAACCGTGAACGGTTTCCGCCCTTGACCCTGCACATGCTCGCTCACGTCAGGTTGGCCGTGGCCTGTCTCTTGAAGTGCTGTTCCGGGTCATTCCTGGCAATGTTTGCAATCAAGTGTTCAAGCTGGACGAGCATCAATCAGGGGACTTCACATCGAAGCTTTTGTTCACCAGTAGGGTTTGATGCCTACCCTTCCGTGGAGCAAGCAAATGCACTTCTAGAGCGGACTCTTTCCAGCAAGAAAGCCTTACTGTAGCCAACCACTACTTTGGAACAAGCCTTTTTGGTATGTGACAACGGAACAAACCCCGTTCCACCCACACTTTTATCCATCCAATAGTCCAAGCATAATATATATATAGTCCTGAAGTGGGCTTTGCTTTGGTGACATCCCAGGACGATTCTTCTGATGATTGTGGTCACGGCTCTTGGAGGAACATGGGGGCTGGAACAACCAAATAGCAGCTGTTTGGAGTTCTTTCCGACGTTCAGAGCTTTTTTGAACAATATGTTGGACAGCCATGGCTCCAGTGCAGCCACGAGGTTGCATTCTATAGTGCATAGCATATCTTTGCTTCCAAGCTTAGGATCCCTCCAGGTTTACAAAGGGTCATCATGCATTTACTTTCTGAACATGTGGCCTCACATCTTTTTGCAGCATATGTATATAGATCATTATTTGGTTGGAGTGCGCCTTCTATGTAGCTGTGGGACCGGCCCAACCTTGAACTGGGATTATATCTGACCACTTTCCAATGTTGCATTTTTGTACAGCAGTATGTCAAGTCCAAACATGTCTCAAGGCGTCTGGGTGCGTTCACATTCCCACATTAAACATTTGGAAGTTAAAGCTGGCACCTTTTCTCAAAGGGTGCTGTATATATAAACATATGTAAACATCTGCATTTATATATCGATCGGCTGTATGTTCAACATTGTTCAACCCGATGTCACAAAAAACGCCAGCTGTCATCTTCAAAGCCTATATCAACATTTTCCACATCTGGCTCAGGTTACGCGGACCCAGTGGTGGATGGGCCACTACCACGCACCTACTCCGAAGCGGCATTTTGCATACTCCAACTCCCCTGTTATTGGCAACCTTGATAGGGGAGTGTTGTCTGGGTGGAAAAAGCGTGAGCAGAAGAAGGTCAAGACAGCCATAACTTATATGAACAAGCAGGGCAAGAAGTGTTACAAGGGAACCCCTGAACTACGCTCGACGGAGAATCTTGCCAAAAAAAGGTGTTGTAAGAAGGCGATCCATGGAGGATAGAAAGGAATCGGATATGTATCTGACTTTATGTGCGTGAGGTTTGGGCCTAACCATATAAGAACGCTATATAGATATACTGTATATATGATGGAGTTTGGGTTGAAGTGTGATGTGAATAGCAGGGTCCTGGAGATTGTAGCTGAGGATCTACCCGGTTCAATTTGGTCGTGCCTTGGTGGACCTGATGCCTCACCTTCTTGGAACTCCACGTGGCCAAGCAAAGCTCCCATGCCAAGTGCCCCCCAGCTGCTGCCTCGCTTGAGGCAATGCCAAGTGAAGACTTTGGCCTAGGCTACAGCCGGCTCCAAGAAGTGTACAACTATTTGAGGCGAGGTAAGAACCTTGCAATTCCCAATGAATGGGCCCATTTGATCCCTCCCCCCCTCTTAATTCATGAAACATTGCTAGTTGGTGTGGCTCTTTCAACGGTATCTGACATATACCTTTGTTCTATATATATAACCTATATAAAGGGAAAACCTCCTGCAAACGACTTTTTCACAACAACACCATGCCGTTGGATGGAGTATGTACAAAGATCTGGTGACTTCCCAACTTTTTCCTGACAGAGGGGAGGGATGGGCGCCTTTGTGGGTTTCTTGTTGCAAAATTGAGCAGAAGTCCATGGGTGCAACCACGGGGGACGCATGTTTGGGGTGTTTTGAGAGTCACTTCAACTCCTTAACTTACACACACATACTTTTTCGAACACACTTGTGTGAAATATGTTGCACTGGATACCAAAAAGTGCGGTTCAAAACTAGAACCCGTAGATAACCCGTGGCAAACCGTGGCGAACCCGTGGATACCCGTGGCAGATTTTTTAAACTTCGTGTTTCCTTAAAACATCGTATTTTCCAAACCCGTGGCGAACCCGTGGATAACCCGTGGCAACCCGTGGAGAACCCGTAAAAAAATATGGGTTCTCTAGCTCTGAATTTGGTGACCTTTGAGCGTGGTTTTCTGCGCTTAATTTATGATGTTGTCATCTATACGCGCTGCTCTTGAAAACAACAATCGATCGATGTTTCATTTTTGAACTCTGTATGAAAGTCCGGGGTAGAACACTTGTAGGAGAAAGAAGGCTACATGGGTTGGCGTTGTGTGAAACGATGCCTCAAAGAGAACTCGTTCTTGTAGGATCAAGGATCACGCCTCTCCGGGTCGTATACGCTAAGCGTTTGGGTCTTGTCAAGTCATGGCAATTGATCTCCGGAGCATGCCAACTTCATCTCGCATATGGAGCTGTGGCACTTTGAGTGATGGTCTTCAACATGTTTCTGATGAAGCGAAGCAGTTGGAGGACGAAGAGCTAGAGCTTCAGCGCCAGCTACAGGCGCTCATGAGATATTTGTCGTTTTGATCGGGCAACCATTCGATATACACATCTTTCACGTATAGCATCACTTGGGTCTGTGAAATACTAAATATACACGTTGGCAAAGATGTGGCTTCGGCCTGTGAATCATGATTCTGTATTCCTCAGACATACCTGTCTATACACCTCGTATCCATCACCAGTTAAGAGTGCTTTCTTTTTGAACTTGGACCGAAGATTCCCTCCAGTACACGCACAACTTCCTGCTCAGTTCCAAGAGCAAAGACGGACACCTGTGAGGCCTTGGGCATGCTGCTACCCAACGAAGATGTGACTTCATCTGGGACGGAGGCTTTCGATGGGTTTCTCGTATATACAACTGTTTGTATATAAAGTTGTTTGCCTGGACTTCAGGATGTGTCCAGACTTTCCAGTCCAACAAGTGCCACTTGTATATGATGAGCGCAATAATTGGAATGAGAGGCACACATGTACACAATCACCTTTGTACACTGCAAATGTGTGGAACGTCTTGGAAGTGGAACTGTTTAATATATACACGAAGGTTGGTACCGCACCGCGCCCCCCATCCACTGCCAGGCGACCGCTGAGCGCACTTCTCCACCAGCGACGCCTGCTGCCAACAATGCTGATGGAGCCGTTGCTGACGCTGAGACTTTAGAGGCTGAAACATGGGTTGTTCTTACAACCGAGAGAACAGGTATATGTGACACCCACTTTGGCGTGATGCTTCAATCCCACATTCAGTGTGACGTTTGGGATGTTCGAAGACTGCTTTGTACATCGATCCACCAACCGCATGATCGGCTTCCCAAATCACCGCGTATGTTTCCACATATATACCGGAAAATATAGACACTTGCAGGAGCGTCTTTCTTCAGAAAACCCTTGGCTATGCCGCACGGGTTCGCGTTGAGAGAAGGATATGGAAAATACTGGACATGAACCTGTTTCAACACTTGAATCCTGGTAACGCTTGCGCTCCCCTCTGGAGGCTACGGAGTCACAGCTTCGTGACGCTGGCATCGAGATGAAGCAGCAAGTGGAGATTCCAGATGCTCCAGAGGAACCGTTTTTATATACAATTGTTCAGGGACCATCTTTATTCACACGCGCATATAAACTGAATAACGAAAGACTCCATCAACATCATTGTAAGCAAATAACTTGCAGTGAGAGGAACAAAACACCAAACCGGCCAGGACCCTGCCCGTCCTGTGGCCACACCCATTCGTTCTACGCTCAATTCTTCAGAAGAGCTACCTGAGCAATCTGACAAGGCCTTTGTTTTTGCCCTGACCCGCAAAAGCACATTGCCCCATTCACTGCCGCAGGTGCCCGATGAGAAACTTGCTGCCACCCAACAGCCTCACCGTTCACCAAAGCTGCGCACTCGCAAGGAGCCTGACTCGTTGGCGCCAGGCGAGTGCCAAAGACCATGTCTATATATATACACACATTGATACAGTGCCTATATATATGGCAGTAACCAATGCACATATGATGTGATTCAATCATTGGTTCATATGTCCATGGATACAAAGCCTTGGCAACAAACCTATAGCGATCAAATAGATGTGTGTGTGTGCGTATGTGTGTGTCAACTTGCTTGAGCGTGGGTTTTGTATAAGAAGTGTTGCACGCACATGGATGTTGTCGAGTTCTTGTAAGACCGAAGCCTTGGAATTCTGGCAATTGAACGTATCATCACGTGAATCCTAATTGTGGTCCCACAACACTATATATACACATGTGGTTGGTCGCCGCTATAGCTCGTGTGCTCTCAGGAGCTCTTGCGTGAGGCTGCAAAGGCACGCATCCGGCGTATGGTGGCTCCTCACAAGGTTCGTACTGGATTGCAGGTTCCAGACTTTGTTCGTGAAGCCTGGAAATCCAAAGACCAAAACGCGATGGCAAAGATTCTGATGGATGCCAACTGGGATAAGGATGGGTGTCTATCGTGTTGTGTTAGCATCATGAATTGCCTTGACTCTGAAATGTTTGCTTCTCCCCATGTCTCCAATACTTTGGCAGCTCTTTGCTGTATAGGACAAGTTCATCAGCACCGTCGAAGTGATCATCCGGAAAAAATCCTCGATCACAGTTTGGGTGGACGAGGAATGGTTGACAGAACGTGAGATGAAAGAGAAAGGGTGGAGTGCGACCCTTCAATGCATTTAGGTGCGCAAGTTAACCATGTATGTGATCGAAACAATATCTTGACAACCCTGGGTGCACTTCAGTTATATATAGATGAGTCGCTTCATCAACCCCCACAGGATTCAAGACTCCAGTACATATATGGTTGAAGATTGAATATGTAAGTTCAGGATGATATCTTTATATATACAAATGACTTGCAGGCACGCATTACCACCAGATATACTCTCGGCACATCTCGGCACCACCTACGCAGCCAAGGGCGCGGATCGCTGGATGCAAGCGCGCTTGTGAAGCCAAAGCCGCAACGCATGTCAGGCACCAATCCATTGGGACGGATCGTTCCGGATGCGTGCGATGTTCCGCAAGTGAGTAGGGGTGCTAATATATATGTATGAGCAAGTCCTTGAACGTTCTTTCATATATCTGTTTAAGGACAGACAATACGTTGCTGTCTTGTCGCGCGGCAGGAAGAACGCCTACGACGGTGAGATTGAATACTTCGTTGTCGTGAAGGAGAAAGGACAACGAGAGGAGTCCTACATACAGGAAGAAACTCAAAGAAGCCTCACGAAGGCCTGTTTAATTTTGGTGAAGAGTCCAAGTTTATTGGAAGGCAAGATACGCAAAACTTGCAATGTATATGGGTCCCTCCCAGTACTCCCATGCTTTCCTTAATTCCTGCAAGCGTTCTTTCTATATTAAAAAAATCAGGAACACATGCACCGGTATGCAGAACCGAATATGCCATCTCCAGGCAACCACCGCTCCGACGCTGGCCGATGATGCTTTCAAGGGCCTCAGCGCTGCAGAGGCGAGGACGGCGGCAGAGAAGGCGGTGAAGGTTTCGCCTGACGGAGGGAGCGCGACATCCCAGGAAGTAGAGGTGGGATTTGGAAAACCTGATTGGTTGAAAACAAAACCAACAGACTTTACAAGAAAACATGCTTGTGTTTACCAATAAAGCGCCTTGGCACATTGTTTTAGATTGCTCACCCCTGCAAGACGAAGACCACCTTCCAACGCTTCATGTCATCTATGCTTCAAAAGGCTGGCCGCATTCGCAGCTTAATGAAGGACCTCAGGGAGAACTATGGTTCATGCACCAGCACTTCAGGGTACCTTTACTGCGTCATTTCATAATCCCCTTTGTTCGGAAGACACTCACCTGCCTAGGGACTTCTAAAGGATGTAGATGATGAAACAGTTAAATATATATATATAAATATATACACAGAAACAAACGCAGGACACTCGTCACCGGCTCTTTGTGCCAAGGAATCTTTCCTCACTCCAAGAGGCATTGAAGTTGATCGATGGTGAGTATGACTCATGCCATGAGTTGTGGGCGAAAGGGGAGATCAGCAGTTTCAACGTAGAGTGCCACGCTTACACATCTTCTTGTTTAATCGGTGTACAGTATATCAACAAGAAACGAGTTGTGTTTTTTATACACAGAAAGCTCTCTTTGGCACATAGGTGGGTGAAGTCTGCCAACGACAAGATCAGACAGTCCACGGCCACGTCCCATACTCATTCCTTTTTTGATGAACAATCGATACATGAAATGGAAACATGTCCTGTTTTTTTGGTACCTTGCATTTGTCTATAGATAGAGTAAAGCTACATCAAGAGTTTGAAGACTCACATCATATATGTCACCTTCCACTTGCCCCTCCAAAGTTCCGAAGGTGTAGCAGAGCCTGCGCGATGGAAATCAAAATCCGGAGCACACCTTAGCGTTGTGATGCTCAATGGTCATTGTGCTGCAGGTTCATGGTAATTTATCGCATCTAATTGTGTTTCATGTTGTTTCATGTCAGTTGTGAGTGCTCCTATAGGACTGCGAAGAAGTATGAGAAACGCAGCGCTGGTGACACTCATGAGGAACCCGCGGGTAAACGGCGTAAGAAGGAGAAGACGGAGAAGACTGAGAAAACGGAGAAGAAGGATAAGAAGGAAAAGAAGCAAAAGAAGTGATCGCGTCTTTGGGCCACTAGATGGCACATTTTGCTCATGAGAGCACACATGTTCATCGCTCGTTGCAGAAAACCCGTGTGACCAGGGACACGGGATAGCGCTGCAGCGAACTGGCTGGAAGCCATTCAATCTCAGGGTAAACTCTTTTTGGGTTGATATGGTGGCATTGCTGCTTGTTTGATGAATCTCTTGTTTTCTTATAGTACATCTGTGTCAATCAAATAATGTGTTTGTGGTCCTTGGGGGGGTTGACAGCGGCATCCTGCCACAAACGGATATCAATCCGCTCTGCACTCGATCGTCAAGAAAAGTCTTTGTGAGAAAAGTCTATGCGGGTGACCTAGGTTCGATAGAGCATGGCGCAGCTTCACGACTTCACGATCCATGCCCTCTCCCCACCACGGGCCAGGTGCTGGGCATGCAGTAAGCACCATTGCCGGTGACATTGGCGAAGGCGTCTGAACCTCAAGCGCACGATTATTCAACCTTGTAGACATGTCTTTTGGTTTTGCTGCCAGCAGCGCTGTCTGCAGCGTATCTGGCTTCTATATACATATGAGACTGAGAAACTCTGTGCAATGCCACGTTTGCTATGAAAAGACTCTTATATATAACAAAGTCTTATAAATATGACATAACCTCGTATATTTCATAAATATATCTATATATATATATATATGACATTCAATCGTATATATACATACCTTCACCAACGGTGCTGATGGTTGCAAACGATGGGGCGGATGAAACAGCAGAAGAAGAACTCCTGGATTTGCTCACTTGCCACCGCTCGGAGCTTTGGCACGCAAACATGTTTTTGCAAACCGTCTTCAAAACTCCTCCAATTCATGCCTCCTGCCTCGCTGATGAAATGAGGAATCCGAGTGCCCCTACCCATGGAAAATGCCTTCGTCGTCTCAAGCTTCAGCTGCCTCTTCGCAACGGACGGAGGGGCCGGTACCAGTGAAAAGGGTGAGATCATCAGGGGCTACACTGTCTAAGATACTGCCTGGGTTTCAAAACGATGCCACCCGTGTCATGGGAAACTTACCAGCCAAATTGCTTGAGCGTTCCGGCCTGCAGCAAATGGTCCACCATGCCAAAGCTCTCGGCTGCATCTCGTTTCGACTTCCCAAATCAGTTGTTACAGCTGGGGCCATTCTTCACCATTGTATTGGAGTAGTTGAAAGCGTGCTGGAAAAGCAATACCCTCTTATCTTCAAGATTGGCTTCACTCATGATGCCGTGTGGCGCTGGTCGAATGGTCTCTACGGCTATGCTGTTTCTCGAGAGAAATGGTCAAATATGATCATCTTGCATATAGCTGATGAACCCTTCAGTGTGGCTATGCTTGAAGCTGCCTTGATCAACAGATTTCATGGATTCTTGGCATCATACGGATTTGGTTTTAAGGGGTGAGATTGCAATACCAAAAGCTTCCAAACACTATATGTTGACTATATTGCTATACAAACTGTGAGCCTGAGACCTCTTCCATATATATATATGCACGAGCAAACATGAGCAAGCTTAATGAATATAATGCAAACATTATCTTGCATCGCACTGTCTTGTGCCTCAGGACTGGAGGGATGCCGAAATGAACGCCGTGGTGGAGATAGCGTGAAAGCTCCGCAGAGCTCTGATGACTCTTTTATGTGCTACCTTGTGTATAGATCTTTTGCAGTCAAGCCAGCCCCTTGAGCGCCCGCATCCACTCAAAGATTGCATGTTCATATACGATGTTTATTGATCGAACAAGTGAACCCTTGCACACAGACCGGATCATACCGGTATGCAGCTTGCCTGTGACAAACTATATACTGTAAACACCAGAAAGCTTCCACTTTCAAGCTTGCTTGGGGGCTGACTCAAGAACCGTTGCATTCCTTCAATTAAGCCAAACCTCTGTATATATGGAACAGGGTTCTTTAATCCAGTTCGTGGAAAATCAGCGCTTTGGTTTGATTGTACTTTGCATTGCCCGGGATGACTGTGTCCAATGTTTACCAGCCTTACTGCACAGCATTCTGCACATGGCAGTCATGAGTCATTAGCGACACCAATTCAGTACATGCGAGCACACGCGCAATTCAAGTGACAGTGACGGCATTCGTTCTGAGGTCTCATCTTACAGAGCCTCGATCAGGACTGCAAAAGGCGTGGTGGCAGATTTAGGCGAGTCTGCTGCGTCTAGTTCAGGCGGATTGAGCAGGCTTGCACAGATACCTGAGAAGAATTCGGAGCGGGATGGCCAAAAGCTCATGAAGAAGTTGAATCTAGCTTTGCCCGTGGAAATGTCCACTCTTCAGAAAGCCCCAGGTGTCCAGTATGATGGTCACATCTGCGTTCTGAAATTGGAAAGCTGGGTAAAGTTCATCTTGAGCATTAATGCCTGGCATGTGTTTTGTGGATTGCATGCACCGGACGAACGCAGGGAGCGTGCGATCCTCTCACATTTCTGGAAGCTTTACCGGGAGTATGAACCAGCTCATGCCATGTGGTCCCTGGTGGACCAGGGGAAGCTTGACGTCAGCAGATGCGCTCCCCTTCTTTTGCACGGCGATGAAGGGCGGGGGCGTAAGCGCACACCTTTTCTGGTTCTGAGTTGGAGTTGCGTTCTTGGATTCGGTACATTGTTGGCGAACAGCTTAAGGAAAAAGAAACATTTCTTGAGTTTGAAGTTGAATTACAGTTCTTCTACACACTTGCACCGGTTCCTTACCTCAGTGCTCCCCAAGATGACAAGGGACGAGGAAGCTCTACAAGACCTGCTGCGTTGTGCCACGGACTCCGCTTTGAAGCTTATGTTGGAAGGGATCACCAGTCCACATGGAGAAAAATTTTACGCCGTGACCTTATATTGTACGGGAGACTGGGCTTGGATTATGAAGGCCGGCAATCTAGCCCGCGGATTTGGACACGTCATCAAGCGACCAATGAATGAACACACTCAGCCAAAAGGCATATGTCATCTATGCCGAGCAGGCCAAAGAGATGTGCCCTTCGAGAACTTCCGGTTCTATCAAGGGGATGAAGTTCCAAGCTGGCATTCCACTATGTTTCAAGAAGCGGCTTTCACAAGTCCACCGGAGCTATCCCGAATACCGTTTGTTCCAGGAAGAGAAGCAGAGTTCTTCGCATACGATCTTTTTCATGCCTACCACTTGGGACTAGGCAAGGCTTTCGCGGCTGGCATTTTGGCATACGCATCAGATTTTATGCCAGGAGGCAGTGTGGACTTGAGGTTTGAGCAATTGACTGCAGAGTACATGGACTTTTGCGATCGGGCCCACCAATCTCCATACTTGCTTAGCTTGAACAAGGACAACATTGGCTGGCCCGATCGCTCCACATACCCGAATGGGCAGTGGAGCAAAGGCCACGTGACAACGTCGTTGACGTCTTTCTTTGCAGATTGGGCTACGACCAAGCTTGCAGATCCCGCTATCAACGATGATTTTTTTGCGTGTGTGTTTGCAGGCCTGTCAGTTCATAGAAAGGGCCATGCATGGCTTGTATAGCAATGATGTTTGGTTGGAAGCGTCGCTTGCTCGAACCATAGCAGACAATGGCCTTCAGTTCATGGACGCATACCGAAGACTCAGCACTGCAGCCTTTCACTCCAACAAGGCATTGTTCCCTCACATGCCTAAGTCTCACGCAGTTGAGCATTTATGGTGGAAGCTGCGTTCCACCTCGTCTACTTCCAGATGGTGCCTCAGTCCTTTAGTGACTGCTGTCCAAATCTCTGAAGATTATGTCGGCAAGACTTCCAGACTGGCCCGCAAGGTCCATCCCATGCAAGCAGTACAACGTGTACTTCAGAGATCATTACAGGCATCATACAAACATTGGCACAGTGCAGGATGGATTTCAAAGTAAAATGTGCGACCGGAGTACGTGTGTGGGTGGGGGGAAGGTTGGGAGGGAGCATGCTGACACACAGTCAAAAACAAAACATCGTCTTTTCTGAAAAGACATCGTGTTTTTTTTGGGAACCTGCTTTTTCTCAGTGTCTGGAAGCTTCTGGTAGTACGAGTAGCGTCGCTCCGTTCGGTTCGCGATGCCCGTAATGGTTACGTTCGTCGCGTCCTCTTGCTCCGTTCGTTTTAAGGCCAGGAGCCCCGTTCGTAGCGTCCGATCGCTCCTACTTGGGTTTGTTGGATACTGGAGAGGTAGATTGCTCATCCACACCCACTGATTGCTTCGACATGCGCGGGTCCGGGTCCAAGTGACCGCCGAGCGAGGCAAGTGGATGGCGTCCGGCTTGGTGCGCCTCGGTAGAAAAACCCGACAAACAAACGTGACAAACATCATGAGTTATCATGTATGAATTCAATTAATATAAAGACATGTAAATATTGGGTGGATGATATCGATTGGATTTGATTTAGTATAGATTCAACTCCTAATAACCCCCAGTTGAGCACCAATTAGGCCACCAGTTGACCTTTTCCACAACCTAATCAACCACTCCTGTTTTCTCTTCCACAGCCACAAACTGGTCCATGTTTTGATTACTAAATGGCGCCCGTTGGTCACGACGTCGTAAGGGTCTCAGCTCCCGCCGACCGATGGTCTCGAGACTGGCCAAGCCACACGCTCGGCTCTCGATCGGTCAGGTCAAAGTAGCGCTTCGAGACGGCCTGGATCGACATGGCGGCACCCGCATCCCCAAACATCCGCAGGGTAGGTGGACCGTAAGGACCAGCACAGTGATGCGGTCAAGACCGGCTGCCAGGCCGTCTGCACAAAGCCGGTCAAGTTCCGAAGGCTCATAGGACCGAATGAAACCACTGGATGACTGTGGCTCTGTGGCTGGAAGTTCCTACTCCGACTAAGGGAAGCGGCAGAGGTTGGACCTCCCTCCCTGTGTTAAGACACATAGAAAAGCGGCCAAAGCAAAGGCCTTCTTTTGGGAACAATCACGGACCCCAAAGCACCCACATATATATATATATATGCATCCGATCTGAGTATTTGCGTGCATCTTGCATCTGCGTGCATTCATCTTTGGACCGAGTCATACCCCGATGCAAAGCCTAAAAAACCTCCAAAACCCTCTGGTCTAAAAGCCTGTCTGATTCAGAGACACCTCTTGTTTTTGGATCAGGTTGGAAGTCTTCCAAGTCCAATCCATCTCTCCCAACCTCCAAACCGAGCTCAGAAACAAACCCAGTCTCCCTCCTTCTCTCCCTCTCCACCTCCGCGCGGGCCATGCCGGTGAACAGCTCCGACAGCTCGCGGAAGCCACGGCGGTAGCTCCAGAGCAAGGTCCTCGCCGTGCTTCGGCGGGGGGATTCGCTGTTTCACGTTCGGTCGGAGCCAGCGAACGTAGGTCGGAAAGGTGTGGGAAACCGGTCGACGTTTGACTTCTTTTAAGCAAAAACTGGTTGAATCTGATTGAGCTGTTTGAGTGTTGTGTAACATAGTAAAACATCGTAAAACAAATATAGATTTTATGGAAACGGAAGCCGAATGGGTTTTTGGGAGAGTGGGGGAAGATGTGGAGGAAACGGAGGGGAAAAGCGGCCGCCAACTGTGGAGCCTGGTCCATGCCACGTTTCGCTAATGTTGACCAGGCTAACAGCAGAAAATGGCTGTAGCTTCTTGTTACTATATAGTAGCTCTTTGCTACTAGTAGTAACGCCTTTTGTTACTAGTAGCGATGCCCTTGTTCCGTTCGTAGCTTCTTGTTACTAGTAGCTATATAGTCCGGGATCCAAATGGCTTCCATGAGATGCCCAAATGAGGCTGCCCTTCTTGACAAATCAACCCCCCTACATCCCCCTAGCTTCGTACAATAACCTCATATATAGCCTCTATATAGATGCCATTAGTTACGATTCATCATGCTTACCCCGACACCCAAATATGGTGATTCTTCCCTCAAGGCCCACGACTGGTCCAGTCGAATACTGAATGTACAATTGCCCTTCAGGTACCGGAGACGCGCAAAAAAAGACGCGACAGTCCGAGACTCTGAGAGCGGAAGCCGAAATGGACCAGTCCGACATCCAACTGCTGCATCTTAGAGGTGAAATACGGTGATCCTACTTGACTCTTCCATTAAGAATTGCATAGAATGGCCTAAACTTAGAAAACCGACCATGAACCGCGGGAGAGGGGTGTCTCCTGTAGGTGTAGAATTGGCCCATGGTCAGCTCCCCGCGTGCGATGAACAAGCATGAGAGGCCTCGATGCTATCAGAATTGATCAGATGCTTGATCCGATCAGACCAGTCTATCCAGGTGCGAGTCTCTCAATGCAAAGTGCAACAGCAGCTTTTGGTCCAGAAAATTCTAGAAATGTCAAGCCTTCAAGTTGCATCGAGGGGCATAGGAGTGGAACATCAGTGAGAGCATCATTCCTTGGTTGTGCACATCTCAAAACCCTGAAACACACACCCAACCATTCCATGTGACTGGCATATTTACCTAGTTTCAGGGGTGAATGTATGGAGTGTCCCAGACCAGACACACAAGAAGACAGCCTTTGTAAAACACATGGTGGTTGTCCAATATTCTTGTTTATTGAAACGGCCATTCGTCGCGAAAAAAACATTAACATTCGCGAAACTTTCGCGAACCCTGTGTTTTTCTTTCGCGGGGATTCACCATGTCATGAAACCATTTAACCTGGTAGGGACTCGATTTCTAAATACAGTTTGTGGGGTTGCTATGGGCTACGGGGTTCCTCTGGAGCCGATTCATTCGCCGAAACCTTCGCCAGACTTTCGCGAAACTTTCGCGAAATAATCCCTGTGCTTTGGAGGTTTTTACGGCATACATAACATAGGGTGGACTACATGAAACAGGAAGGAAGCTTCACACGGATTCCAAAGTTGAAGCTGCTGACGGTCAGAAAAGGATGTGGTTATGCATGGGGCAAGCCTGAAGGCTCACCAAAGAACATACAATAAAAATTCATACTTTCGCGAATCTTTCGCGAAAAAAACATTAACATTCGCGAACTCGAAAAACAACTTTCGCGAGACCCACGATCATGTCATCCAAGGCTCTCGACATTAAAAACCCTTACAAGGACCTTTTGGATAACTCCCACATACTTTTCACCTTGGACGCTACACCGGTCTCATCCCAAGCGGCACAAGAGATGAAGTGAAACGCAGCGCCGTTTCCTTGTAAAGTGTTTGCTGAATCACCTGGACCGCAGCCGTCGACGTGCCGTCGACGCCGAATTGAAGGCGTCAGCCACACATGAGTGTGAGCCACATGAGTGGAGTGGCGGAGCAAATCAGTTGAGATGACCCCAAGTTGGGTCGGCCCCCACCGCGGTTCTGCAGCTTACCCTATGGCGACCGTCTTTCCGCAGATCCGATTCTGGCCTCCAGGTAGCTCTGGGTGGCCTTTCCATACTCCTCACGATGAAGGGCTCCCATTTGGGGACCTTGTCATTCCAAGCAAAGCACAAAAAAGCACCGGATGCCCGCATATGCCTGTGCTGTAGCAACAAAACGTGCCTTCCAGGACACCTTCCAGGAACACACAAATCTAAAACAAAGCAGAACGATTCCCAGCAGAATCGGTTCAACCACTGTCCCCACTCTGACCAGTGTCCCCACGTCTGACCCGTCCGACCCTCGTCCCACCTCGTCGTTTGGTCACTTCGGCGCTCCTGGGTCTCGGTCTCCTCGCCCCCGGCCAACTGAACCGCCCTCACGTTGGTGATGGCCTCTGCGGGCTTCTGCTCACGCGGACGTTTGGTTCGGCGAAAAGACATGGGCTGCTGGCGGAGTCTGGAGAGGGAAAAGCCATGAAAAGCCATGCCTCAGAAGTGCTAGTGAATCGCTGGCTCCTTTTGGGGTGGCTGCAGAAAAGGATGCCTTTCATGGCCTTTTAGGCAAGCTGGAAGAAGCGAATCGCGTTCGCTCGCTCCATTTTTGGGCAGCATGACGCTACTAGTAGCTCCTGGGCCCACTCGTTCCAAGATTGACCAGCATGATGCAACATGCCGCAAGAGTTGGACCACTCTCGTCCGTGTCGCTGGTGAAAAAAGCTCTGAAACGAATACGGGATTGATATAGTACTCCATGTGTGGTATGTGGGGTGGGAGTAGTAGGGAGACCTCCGAATAAATAGGTTATTGTTCCTTCTTCCAGGGGGATCGGAACGCCTGGTCTCGGTCTCCCTATGCCTATACATTAACATATATGCCTACATCGATCCTCTTCAACCACCCCAATGGCAATATAGTTGCATCATTTTGCATCAATATGCCAGCTTCATATTGGTCGTATCTAGTAGGTGATAGATGGTGATCCTACAGTACTCCAACATCCAACATGACTCCAACTCTGCTGTGTTCACGCAGTGCCCAGCCTCCGAAGCCACGCCATTCACCCTCGCCAGCGCGTCGTTTTGGAGCGCTCCGTAGCGGCCCACGACCTGAGGACACGACCGGAGTGTCTGTTCGAAAGGTGTTGGAATCCAAGGATAGGTTGTAGAACAGTCGTATTTTCATCTATCCCTACCTACATCCTGAACATCCTGCAAACAACCATATTACCAAAAAACACACGAAGAGATCCGTTTGCAGGATTTCCTTCGGCAAAGGCATCCAACTCAGGACCACGCTTCTCCGGTCTTTTTGACCAGAAAAAATGCCAGCGGCAATGGAGCCTTGTGTCGTTCAGCGCGTTCGACGTGGGCGCGTCGTTCGAAATGCACAGCGGTGTCCAACTACGTCTTCCGCCGTAAAAAAGTCCTGAACCCTTCGGACTTCGGCGCCAAAAAATCCACATGGCACCATAAACATGACCTGTAATACAGTGGTTCAACATGATTTTCCACCCACCGAGTGACAAGCTGAGATCTCTTGATCAGCGAATGGAAAGCACATGATAGCATCACAGAGCCTGGAAAATGAGGCAAACTTTGGTCCAACCCCTGTGTCATCTCATGACACCCTCTACCGGAGAAGAACAACACATCTACCTGGAAGAAAACCATGGTTTATTCCAAGGTCCAGGCATGTCCAGGCTGTCCAGGGGTCTGACAGGGTCTGAGCACAAAAGCATAAGCAAGCGCGTGCTCTACAACCCTGAGGCACCAGCGACACTGATGACCGTCAGCAGCAGGTGCTGCTTGGCCATGAGGACCAGCGAGACGACCTGCTTTGGACACAGCATAGTGAGGCACCAGCGACACCAACAATAGGATCCCTCCTAAGTTGATCGACTGCGTCCTGTGTCCACAAAAGCCCGAGGGGGTTATCTTCGCTTGAAAGCTTGTCCTGCGCCTGCATGGAAGCAGAGATCAGTACATATCAATGCACCAAAGTCTGTGATTGCACTCTCGAACCAAATTGATGTGGACCGGATCACCTTGATCTTCACTGCTAGGCAGTACAACTCTATGCAGTATCACTCTGCTACACTACACCAAAGGTTTCAGTTCAGGAAATCACTCCAACCGTTTATTGGAGTTGCTGTCGACAAGAAAGACAGATACAGAATCTTCAGATTCAATTTGATTCAATATTCCACAATCCCCAGAAGGGATTCACCCAATGGGCTTACTTACGGGCGAAACGCCCACCCCCCGGGCATGGCCCGAGCCGACGTTCGACCCGCTCCGGGATGGATCCGGGCCAAGCGGACGAGGTTCGTCACCAGGTTTTCAGGAGCTCGATTCAACACCTCGAAGCGAATTGGGTGACCAGAGCTCATCGAGCTCGTCATCTGCGTAACAAACGAAAAAGCACACAAACACCATTTTGACCACCGTTGATGAGAAGAATGGCCATTTGTTGTTCTTTTGAACGAACTGGGGATTTGAATGGATTTAACTTTTGGGATTTGAAGTTGAGCCAAAGGCTATGAAAAAGGACACATACCACTCACGGGTGAATGAATCTTTATCCATGGTTTCGTCTGGATCTTTTGGTCTCAAAGCCATTTTGAAGTCTCCTTGCAGAAGATTCTGGTTCCGAATTCAACCAGGTCTCTCAATGGCTCTCCAGTCCAAGAGGGAGTTCCTTGAGGGTATTGCTTCTCACATTCTGAATTACAACTTCTCAGTGTGAATGTGGAGGAGTGATTCACTTGAACACATCGAAGCCCAGAAGCCCAAGCCAGCCCAGAAGCCCAAGCCAGCCCAGAAGCCCAGTTTCAAGAGCCTTTCCACCACCGGTAAGAATTCGCTACATTGGTGAACCCCCGGAATTGGGGGTAGTTATAGTCATAGTCGGCCGGCAAAGCTGCAGAGCCTTTATAGCATCCCCCAAAAAAGCAGGTGCACGCATGTTGGGATGGGCGGGATTGCAATCCCGTGCCTCGCTAGGTGTCTTCATTTCCTTCATGTATGGCATTATTGAGTATGCAATGGTGTACGGTTGCAAACCACAAACGACAAGGTCTGCAAGACATCTCTGCAAGAGTTAAGATCCCTGCATTCTGCAACTGGTCTGTATCATTCGTCAACCTTCAACGTGCGGCAATGGCTTCAATCCGCAACACTTTACTTTGATTAAGGCTTGTTTTCAGTGTTGCCAACTCCACTGCCAAACAATCAAACTGGAAACACACCATGCAAAACAATCGGTGCTATAATACTATAAAGGTTCAATCAGTACCATGAAAGCAAGATTCACCCATTTGTACCCTCTCAAAGGTCCAAAGCATCATATATCCAAATCTGCTAGCAACCTTTCCACACATCCAATTACTGTTTCATGCACTGCATTACTTCTTTCTTATCCATGACATGCAACTTCAAACCCTTCGGCACGGTTGGTTCTGTTAAAAGCATGGCCTTCTTAGAATGGCTTCTTCGCTTCGGACACCGAAGACTCGCCGCCTGGACACCAAGCCGCCACTGGAGTTCTTCTCGAAAAATGCCACTTCTTGCCGCATCAACGCCTGTCTCCCGCTCCCTGTTCCGTCCCCTTAACCCGTTGCCCGCGTGGACGGGCGTCTTGCAGGTCGGTGACAGGTCTGGAGCGGTCTTCGAGTCCTTGCGATCGAAGTGTGTAAAGCGAAGCCAGACTTAGGTGAAAGAAGGGGGGGATGTGACTTAGATGTTTGTATTGACCTGGATTGCAACGGGTCATGTGCCCTTAGTCCAGCAAGCACTAAGAAGCTTTCAACCCCCCCCTCTGTCCAGACGTATGATTTTTTGTCTGAAGCTCAACGATGTCGCGTTGCATGGGCTTGTGTGGCAACCGATCGATTCTCGAACAGCTGCTGTCTCTGTAACAGCTTGCAACTCTTTGTGCAACCAGAAACGCAAGTAGAGGCATCACAGGTGCCACTAATGTGGCAATTCCACCCTTCAATCGGTAATTTTAACCGCTTCAGTTTGGATGCCAGAAATGACCAGAAACTCGCCAATGGCATGGCCTTGGCCAGCTCCAACACCAATTGCTGCCCGAAAGTATCAAGATCATGATCAAGAAGATATTCTCGTTGGAGAGAGGCTTCCAGATGTGATGTCGAAGACCCTTTGGATGAAGAGGCCCGGGTCTCCACTTGGAGCTGTAGATCGCCCCGTGGCCGTGGAAAATGCAGATTCAGCGACTCCCTCCGAGGGAAGGATGCCAGGGACTCCCTCCGTAAGACTTGCAGCTGCAGCAACATCCCCGAGCCGATCTTGAGCCTTCGTCGACCCTGTAACTCTGCCAACGAGACCTGCCGGGACTTGCAGCTGCCGCATCGCACGGAGAACAAGGAGTCGGGCGCCAGCCCTTCTGTCGACAACAAGCGCAAGTAGCGGGTGCCCACTTGCTCCAAGGCACTTCCATCTTCCGGCGCCTGAGCACAGCAGTTCATGAGTTGAGCCATGAAGTCGAAGGGATCTGGCGGCCGCTCAAGGAGAGTGGCCTCCAACAAAGTTCCAATGTACTGCCTGGGAGTTGCTGTCCAGGAAGCCGCGGAAAAGAACAAGTTTAAACAATAAATGCATATAGAACATGATATTTACCATGTGCATCGGGAAAAGATTGAAAAACAAATCACCCTATGATAGTAAACCAGGTTGCGTGTGCCACCGAGCCAGTTCCTGTGAGCTGACACCTCTCCGAGCACTGGACAACTCGAAGGAGATCGATCCTCTTCCCTCGCTGTGCCACACGTAAACCGAACATCCGGGATGCAATGCAAACGTCGCACTCATCTGCAGTTGCAGCAATGACACTTGGAGGGTGTCATCTGCAGTTGCAAGCCGTGGTCCATGGCTGAGGGGCAACACCAAAGCTTGTGCCTTCAACTTGATCAGCTCTTCTTGACGTCGAACACCTCTGAAAGAGCATTCCAGAATGGCATCTTCCAGTGGTCCCTCTGCAGCGGTCACGATCACTTGCAGTGCCTCTGCAGTCCGAGTTTTCTCGCAGGGTGACCCCATCGGACAGCCGTCCATGGCGTGGCCATGCTGCGAATTGCTCGTCCTGGACGCCGGATGGAGCTGAGCTGAACCTGCTGGACCTGCACCTTCCCTTCGCCCCAGCGTCGTCGCGCGAGCCAAGGGCACCGGCCGAGCCGGTGCCGGGCTCGGAGCCAAGCGTGTTGGTGGGAGACTCTCGGGGCTCGCGCTCGCCAGCTGTTGGATCGCTGCTTGCAGCTGCAACAGATTCTGCTGCACCTTCGCGCGCAGCATCGACAAGTGCGTCGGGGATTCAGGTCCACCCGCCGGCTCGGCCGCGGGTGAAGCGGTGGCCGTGTCGGTCCCGGGTGTGGTCCCTTCGGGTGCGGCCTCTTCGGGGCGTAAGAGTTGATCCAAGGTGTCCTCCAGGGCCGTGGTCGTTTGTCGTAAACGTGCACGAAGGAACTCATCTGGGACTGGCGGGACTGGCGGGACTGGCGGGACTGCAAGCTCAGCACTCTCGAAGTCAGAAGCTTCCTCCACTGGGTGAGGTGCATCTGTTTTAGAATCAAAGGGAAGCAAAAGCTCTGGAAGCACACGATCCGGATCACTAAGCTCACGCTTCGTGAAAATTCGATCAGGAGCTTCAAAGCCATAAGATTCCGGATTCGAACACCACCACTCAAACCCTTCGGACGCAGAGGCTTGCGCCGGTTGGATTTGCTTCTTGCGTCCCAAGTTGAACCACCTGAAGGAACGTCCGGCTTTTCCAGACATTCCCTCTTCGGGTGTGGCTCGAAGCCCTGTGGCTCCCATTTAGAAGCCTTGAGCAGAGCTACAGGACTCGCAGGACTCGTTCGGCGATACCGTTGTGATTCTTGGGAGGCTCCGTTTGGAGGTTCATCGAATCGGGAAAACGAAACAATACACCTATATGGGTTTTCCTCTCAGAGCTCATCTCCGCTGGGCTCAGGATGCGAGCAATTTTGGAGTATCCAATCTGCATCAGGTCCCTCCTTGCCAAGAAAACTGAATGCTGTGTGCCATGATTTGCCCTTATAGCAAAACGGCCATGCCATGACACCCCAAAACAAGTACAAAGAGCGTACGAGAACATGCTTCTTTTGCATAGGTTGCGCGCGCGGCTTGCCTTGAAGAGCTTTCGTCTCATCTGCATGGACATTCTCCACCTCCCAATGACAGCATTGGTTGCATTGTTTGACGTTGACAGGGAACATCAGCATCTTAGCAATCTGGAGTGTTGCGAACTGAGGTCCATTCCATTCCCATGGGCATTCTGTCGAATCTGCCGATTCTTCTCCTCTTTTGGAGGAAACTATAGGAAATTACATGTCAGAAGAATAGGTGGTGATTGAATATCAAAAGCGTCGTTGACTCCGCCCTCAGAAGTCGTTGACTCCGTCGTTTTTCTCCACGTTCCAAACAAAAGAAGCTCGCTTCTCAAGACGTCGTTCGCTTCTCTCTAGACTCTCTAGACTCAGACGATGTGTCCCTCCTTTCGTGGCCAAAATAAAGAACAAACAAACATCGTCTTCTCTCTCTCTCTCTAAATAAAAAAGGAGAAACCTTCGGACCTGGCAAGAGCAAACAGAATTCCTTGCACCACGTTGGCCTCCGGCAGTGACGACCGTGGAGGAAAAACACCCGGCGCGGTCGGGTTCGGACGAACAGGTCAACCGGCCAACCGGCGACGAGCAGCTCGCTTGGTCCTATTGGGAAGCACAATGGCTGCCCTGGGGGTTGTGATACAAAAAGCGTTGCTTATCTATCTTCTCCCTTTTTGTATATATAATATATAATATATATAATATAAAATATATATAATGAATATATAGTACGTTTATAGCTATAGACATGGTAATATTAGTTTACGTGCTATAAATGAATCTATATTATTATATAGTGCGTGCTATAAACGTCGATCTTCAATCTTGCATGTGGAAGCCAGCTCGAGCCCATGGAAATGCCGGGGTCGGTCTCCCATATCTTATCTTGAGCTACACACCCTCGACCACGGAGGCTTAGACATCAAGCCCTTGGGCTGTTGTTCCTACTACGTTCGCGTGCGAACCTGCAGCCGCAATACAAAAATAATCCAAAAGCATCCAAAAGCCATGAGATCTAGGCCTGAACATCTGCTGAATCATTTTAAACTAGGTTGACATCTCCTTGAAGATCTACCAGACTGGACCCGACATCGCGCAAAAAAATGCAATCCTTCGTCTTTAAGGTCTTTTACTTCAAACCAAGTGGCAAAGTACCCATACAAAGCTGCGGCAAAGTAGAATCCTCGCGTTCGCGTGCTGCGTCCGCGCCGAACAGGGGTGCGACCGCATGGTGTCGGATTGATTCCATCTGTCAGAAGGCCAAGAGATTGGTTTATTAAACCTGCTGGGTGGCTTTCAACTCACCTATTTACATATTAGTCCAGTGGGATCCAATATTCCAAGTCTTTGAACTTTGAACACCAAAATAAGTAAAATATAGACCCCGGATTGCCCTGGCTGGCTGGATCGACTGGAATTCGATGACTGGAGGTTTGAGAGGCGAACTTGGCAAAAGCCCCGATTCGATGGGGCATCGATAGAGAACTGAGAGCGTGGGACGAGTTTTAAGTTAAAGAATGGAATACGTCAGACCTCCGCGGAGGGGGAATGGAATGGAATGGAAACTCAATGGAATGGCAGGGGGGGTGGCTTCTTGGATCTTTCAAAACAATGCTGACACTCCTTGAAAGAATCCAAGGACTAGCTGTTCTGGAACTTGGCCCCTGGAAGACCCTGAAATCCGCGGACAAAGGGAACCGACTCATCAGCTTCACGAAACTTGTTGGAGGAAGTGTTTTCTAAGAGGTGTCTTTCAGTGGCTTCCATACTCAGCAGATCTCACCTCCCTCTCTGCGCCTGCAATGGGTGCCAGTGCATGGATCGCATCGGTGGTGCCCGTGCCAGCAATGTTGATGGCAGTGTCCAGAAGACGTCCAGTCAGGAATGCCCTCGGTCTTTTTCGGCCAACTTCAGCGGTGGAGGCGGTGGAATGTCATGTCGGGTTGACATCGTTTGACAAACTTGCGACCAGATTGAACTCAGCGCACATGTGGAAAGAAGAAACAAGCCAAACACATCTATCAATCGATATGATATCGATATCCACACCTCAAGTGAAAAGCATTGAAAAGCCAATGTTTTCGATTGGAACACCTGCAACAAGGTGTCTAAATGGCGGCGGAAAATGGGCTTACAAATCAGCATCTGCAAAGGTCAAACCCCTTAGTCTTTCCGAACTCTGTTTGTCTTTCTGATTTCTTTCTGTTTCACTCAAAAGCACGAACAAGCCGAACTCACCTCGCGCAAAAAGAAGAGAACGAAAAAGCGGTTCGAAGCGCAGCGGAGCGCAGCGCCTCAACGATGCGGTCCCAGCCAATGACATCGAAATGAGGGTGGCTGGAATGAGAAGATGCGGCTGAGCCTGATGCGAAAAACCGCTGCACCAGCGTGAATGCGAGTGAACAGTGAACACATGTGCCATGTCTTGGACCATGAACAAAAACACACAACGTTGGACCATGAATCTCAAGACATGACCAACTCAAGTGACATGAATTCGCCTTTTTCCACCTCGCCACTGCGAAATCTGCGAAGTCGCACACCTTTGATACTCGGATGTGAGGTATATGGGGCCGGGAAGCCTTTGGAATCCACAAGCCGAAGAGTGGGACGTCGGCAGGCCGAAGAGAGTTTCACCAGAAAAAACATCAAACACATCCAACCAGCACCACCCAGTTGGGGTGGTTTATAGACCCCCTACTAAATAGACTCGTCTTTTCCATCCAATCGCCACCCGTGGCGAGTAGGTGGTGCTGGTGTTCCGACCATCGCCACCCATGGCTTGATGGAAACGTGCGAATCCGTACGAACGAAGCTTGGTGGACCGGTCCTGCCCGCCGGTGCCCACCGGTCCTGCCCACCACGGTCTTTCACCGAGTAAGACGTAGATGCACCGTGCATGAAAATGCGACGGGTTCCACCCGGCAAACTCCTTTGACATCATGGTGAATTTGGTGGAAGTTTGCAGAGTGATATCTGATTTTGTTGGGTTCTCCCCCCCTTGAATTGGAAAAACGTGGTCAAAGCCACGTGCGTGCTTAATGCAGTGGGTCAAAACGATTCAAGACATTGATCTTTCTGGACAACTGGACAATATGTTTTGCTGTTGAGGTGTCTGATTTTAACCCGCTAAAAAAAACACCTTCCGCATCACATAAGCATTCTCAGCAACACGCCAACCAACCCAGATACAAGAGTTGTTAGGGTTGCCATCTGCCGAAGAAATCCGTTCATTGTCACGGTGACCCCGCAAACGATGAACCCCGCGTGGCTGTCTTGGATAAAGCGCACGAGATACTGCCCAGTGAAATCACACTTGTCAGCACTCTGCAGTTGATTGATGAAGGGGGCCACCTCGCACGAGTCGAAGGATGGAAAAAGATGCACAGCATGGTCATACAGAAATGCATCAGCGAAAGCATGTGGTCAAAGCTTGATTCGGAAACTAAAAGGTGATCTTCCGAAACTTTACGGTTTTCTTCGGAAACTAATCCTCGGGAGCTAATGGTTTTCTTCGGGCCCATGTACGTCACCAGGTAATTACGTCAATAACCTACGACAATAACCCACCCACCCCACCCACCATAGTGCTACTTCATCCAAGTTCGATGCAATGTGGAAGTCCTGAATAAATCTGAATAATACTTTCTGAAGCATGCAAGAAAAGTGTCTGAAGATCGCGAAATAGTTTCTGAAGAGCGCGACATAGTTTCTGAAGAATAGTTTCTGAAGAGTAGTTGCGGAAGAATACCAAATAGTTGCGGAAGAACAGTTTCAGAAGAATGGAGAGTTGCGGAATAGGACTTTGTTCCATGTGTCACGTCACATAAGTTACTGTCTCGTAGCACCTAAAACAACTGGATTGATCCAACGCTCTCCGGATCCAACATCAAATCGCCTGTTCGCACTTGTTGGTGAGTTTGCCTCCCTGTGCCAACAATCGCGCCGAGACAAAGAAGAGCAGCAACTCAGGCAACAATGCCAGCAGCTCCGGCGTTTTCTGCGGAGGATCAGGGACGAGAGTCGATCGATTCTCTTGTGGTTGGACCTTCAAAGTGCAAAACATGGAGATTTGAGGGTAGTCCAGGGTATTCGACTAGAAGGTGCTGAATGTACCAACACATGTGTATACATCTCCTTGGGAGAAATTTAAGATGGCTTCGAAGTGAGTTTGGGTGTTTTAAGGCATGATGATGTGCTCCATCTTTGCTTCATTACAGACCTACTCTGGATTTTCACTGGCCGCTAGCTGCCTTTACCCTAGAATCTTCACGAGAGTGTTGCCGTTGTAGCAACAGTGTCATCGTTTTCACCATCGACCAGCGACATCCACATAAAATCACTCTTGAAACTCAGGCCAGGAAAATGTAGACTCTTGATTGATAGAGCCCGTACAATTGGATTGTAGAACCTGGGTTCTTTTAGTAATCAAGCGTCAAGAGAGTCTACCTGAAAATGCGTATATCATCCCAAAATGCCCACATGATGCCCACATGATGCCCACATGCCTGCAGGCGAGACGTTTCCTCGTTGGTCCACACTAACCAGCTGAGGGTGCCAGCAAGAGTTGAGACCAAGCCGATGTTTCCGCACATCTGGAGAGCCATGAAAGAGGAACCCAATTCCCTTCCCACACTCTTGATCAACGCCTGCATGGCATTCCAGTTTCTGACCTTGCATGTGTTTCATCGTGAGGTAGAAAAATAAGAACACATCCTTCATGAGATGTCCTTCGAAACACCGAGCTTTGACCCTTTTTTCTTTTCCATTTCGCCCCAGTGCTCACTCCAAGAGTCTCCAGAGGCAAAGTCCGCTTCGATCAGCATATCGCTACACCAGCGGTCGATGGTCTTGCTCAAGCCAATGAGCAAATTACTTTGGAAATGCACTGCACCCATCACCATCAAGCTGGCGGCACCAAACGCAAGGCAATCGATGGCGGCCGTGGCATGGGACAAGTTCCGGGCCACCCTCAAACGCCTCGGTGGCCAAATCCAAATCTGCAAAAACCGTTGAGATGAAACAGGGGAGCTGGGGGCCTTCCACCGACCATCCCCCAAAAGGTTTTTGATCAGAGATTTGCATAGATTTGCTCCGTTTTTTCTCATGTCAAGTCTGTGCGTTCCAGGCAGCTCAGGATTCAGAATCTGATCCTCTGCGAAGGATTCCGCGATCTGAAAGGCCGTGAAGCCCAGCCACAGCCCAGAGTGCCAAGGCGAAGCGATACTCGAGCTTGGCAACGGTGGACCAATCGAGGCCTTGCCCACAATCCTGCACAAACTGGTCCAACTTGTCCACGGCCAAAGACAATTCAGCAGATCGAAGGGTTCTCGACTGTAAGCAGGTCAGAAGCAAAGCGACCATACTCATGAACAATGTGGAGCACATGGTCAGTACAAAGCTGCCAGGGTACACATGTCCATAGCTCAGAAGGATTCCGGCCATCGACACTTGCGAGAGACTCAGAATCAAAAGCCCAGCCATTGCATAGAACGAGCTGTGCTGCAGTTTGGAGAAGAGTCCAACCCCAATCTGATTGGCCAAAATGTCACTCTCTTGAATTTTGTCGCATCCCAAGATTTCGGTCTGCGAATGCTTTGCGAGCATCGACAGCTGTGACCCACGAGCACTGTTCGTACCTGATTGACACTGGTCAGAAATTCCCAAGCGTTTCTTACGCGTGCAGCGTCTGAAAAACTATGCATCTACACTCTAATTGAAAACCTGGATCATCTGTTCCAGTTCACCAATAAACTACCCTAATTGTTACCAGACTGGACCTCCAAACACACCCAGGACGGATGATCCTGGTTGCAAATATTCTTGCCGTCTTCCCAGTGTGAATGGCTCTAAGGAATCTTCAAGCCATCAGCCCGCAGGGGGTTGGCCAGAACCCTTTTTTGAGGAGATTTCTCCATGGGGGATTGACCTTGACAGTGTTCTGAATCTACTTCCCGAGGCTTCCAATACAGGCTCCTTCTTTGCCGGAAGGAACGATGAGTCGGAGGAGATTCGCAAAAAAAGAGTCCCTCTTCAGAGGTGGCCAAGTGATGCCACCCAAAGAACCCCCCAAAAAATAACGGGAGAAGAAACCCACCATCCGTGGGTCATGACCCATCCGTCAAATCCGTCGCTCGAAAATCGCTGTCAGCTCACCCATGCGCACCCATGCGATGCCCTGGCCCAGTTGCTGATGCTGGGTCTTCGGAGAACTTTAGCTGTTCCAACAACCACGGAAGAAGCATTGGACAGGATCTGTGGAACCGAATCCTAACTGGCAGAAGCAACACCGTGAACTTCTTTGAGACAAGAAACAGAACACTTCTTTTCATGGGCAAAAAAGAGAAAAGCATAAACCATGCGGCCCACGAGACGCCTATATTAATGAATTTGTTATACAAGTATTATATACCTATTGGTTGTACACTTGGGGGTCATTCACCGAGCGCAAGGCTATGTTGAGAACCCCATCGAAGGTCGGAGGCTCCCATCATCTCCAACCCTCTGGGCTTCTGTATGACACAGGCGTATGGTGTATTGTGCATGGTAACCCACCTCATACATGGTGACCCACATCAGCTCAGCGTCTAGTGGCGCGACAGGATCCATCTGGTTTGGTAGGGGCGCCAGCAGTTCCACTTGCGCTTTCGAGCTCATCGGCCTGATGAACTGGGCTTCCAACTGGGGTAGAACTCTACTGCCTGGGGGGGAGGTGCCGTTTGACCTGCGACCGCCATCCGCATCAGCAGGCACCGTAGATGACCGTCCGTAACGTTACACGGTCGCATAGCTGGACCCGTCTCTTCCAAACCTGTGGGGTCAACCAGGATCCATATGGATCCATATGGATCCATAGCCGATCACCGTTTTCTGTCCTACATCTTCAATGTTCACTCCCCTGCTAATATGACCCACATGCCCTTCTATTGCCATCACTTCGAAATGGTCAAACCGGCCGTCAAACCCGGCCGATGCAGTTGGACCAATGAGTGTATAATATAATATCTCAAATGCGATCTGACGCGCATCTTGGCAAATCTTTCCAAGGAACATAGCCCCTAGGCCCCCAAGTACCTGCTGAGAAGGTGTTTGGGGTGGGTTTGGAGGGTCTAAGTACCTTCTGAGGAAGTACTTGGAGGTGTAGGGAGCACTCATACGAATTTGGGCGGAAAAGGTCTCAGTCGAGACTCAAGACTCAAGACTCACCTCCACTGACCCCCATCCACCAACCAAGTGGATCTTCTTGGGAACTTGTTGACTGGTTCCAAAGCAAGAACACATCGGATCTCAACGAAAAATATTAATGACAGAGATACATGAATACATCGAACAGCATCATCATCATCATCATCAGCAGCAGCATCATCATCAGCACCATCATCATCACTCGCCTCAAATGTGCGCTCTGCGTGAAGGATTTTTCCATTGCCCTGATGGTGGCGATGGACCTTGGCAGCGTCTCGGAGCCTGAGCACTCACTGTGAGGCTCGGTCTTGCTTCGCGGCATCTCATTGGAGTTCTCAAACTTCGGCTTCCGATCTTGCTTCCGGCCTCCTGGAAGGTCGGTGGAGTGGAGAGCACATGGAAAACAAGTGGAGTGGAAATCAACAAAGCGTGGACATCAACACCTACCGGCTGTTTGAGTTTTCACTCGTTTTGATGTTTTGACAAAGAAGAAACTAGAAGAAGAACTACGCAGCGTTGAAGAACTGGGGGTGTCTGCAACCAGGTTCCGGAGTGATTGGTTCAAAACGTCTGAAAGGGCAAGAAGAGTGACCTCAACGGAGGCTCGTTTTGGTCAAGTATGCTTGGACCAGAATATCTAAAGAAAATCCATCTACATCAATCTAAAAACATATACGGGAAAAAAGGAAAACGAGCCTTTGCTGTTTTTTCCAAGAGGCCTGCTCGCTGTGTTGACAAAGCTTTCAGCTCCTCTCGGATCGTTGCTGTCTTTGACTTCCACAAGAAGGTTGAAGAGGAGCTGCGCGCACTGCTCGCTCAAGCTCGTCTCCCAACCCGAATCCATGCGTGATATCCATGCGGATGCGAGGGATTTCTGAAAACGGGGTCTCAGCAAAATCATGCAAAATCTGAGCCAATGGTGAGCGGAAGGCAGCAGTTCAGCGAATGCACATCTTCCCTTTTTCCCGCTTTTAGTGTGCTAAGTCAATTGCCTGCCATGCCAAAAATGTTGCAAGCATGTGTGACATAGCCCCCCATCTAAGGCCGTCTTCCCATGTCCAACCAGCGAAAAAGACATTCAACTGGCCCGTTCACCCGGGGCCCTAAGACCATCTGCGAGCGACTGGAACCCATGGGTTACGTTGGGGAAACTGAGTGTCTGGGAGTCCCTTCGTTTCTGCCACGAACACACATATCGTCACATCATGGGCCGGTTCATGCACACTGCTTGGCTCGCGCTGCGAATCGCACTGGCCTGGTCTCGGAACTCTTGCCATAAGCGTGGGATGACCCACCGACCTGTGAGCAATCGAAAGAAACCACCTGACCATAAGGTGGCTTCTGGTAAATCTGGGAGATGAAAGGTGGATGTAGGATGATACAGGTAGGTCAAAGATCCACACCCTTCAGCACGGCTTCCAATTGAACAAGACGGCCAGCCTTCACCTTTGCCAGCATCTTTGGGCCCAAATGTCGTGAAACTGGACTTGCGCCTCCAAGGCCAACAAAATCATCAAACATCACCACTGCTCCGTACGTTCGCATAGTACTGTATAGTGTGCTTCCATCCACCGAAGGTCAAAGAGCTTTAAAGCTTTTGTAGCGCGGTAGCGCGCCAGATCGACGGATCACTGCGCCGCCACACCTCGACCAGTTCTTTCGAGCGCACGCAACGACCTCAGTCGACTCGATCAACTGCGACTCCACAGCTCTGTGCCGAGGCCGATCGTTCTTCGGTCCAAGGGGCGAAGGTGGTGCCCAAAGCCAGGATCCCGCTGCCTGGGCCGAGAACGGCGCCGGCGCGCCCGGTCAGGCGGCGAACTTCAGGCTTGGTTTTTGCTAACTTAAGGCCATGGCGAGTTTTTGCGCCGTGGTTCGTTTTATTGGCATTGATTTTCTTGTGGAACAGTTCGATTGAAACGCCCCAACGACGTTGAAAGTTGAGAGTGCCAAGAAGCCACCCTCAGATTTCGTGAGAACTTCAAGGTCCTAGGCGTCCCAGGTCCCTTGTGAACCCCCCCCAAAAAAGACCTCAAAACACCATGGGCCATGCGATCTCATGAGGTGAATTCACACAACGTTCACGAAAGCTGCGCCTCGGCCAGGATCAGCTTCAGGCTCCTTGAACACACAAATTGAGCTGCGCATAGCTGCGCAGAGCTGCGGCCTATATCTTTCCAACTCTAAGCCAATGATCCATTGTCAAAATACATGTTAAAATATATCATGCACAATCTGATGCACCCCATGCCTGCCCATCTTGCTGCGCCAGCCAAGCAAGCCTAGCGTTTGTTTCGGCTGTGACTCCTTTGGGCTGTCCACCCAGCCGCTTCCCGCCCCCCCAACGCGTCGCCACGGAGGAGGACACTTCACGGTCAGTGACCAGTCGACCGATGAATCGGATTCGCGAGTCGAGTCGAGTCGAGTCGAGGAGGGCTTCTTCGAAGGACCTCCGGAGCCTGGAAAGGCATGGTCGGACTTCCATCATGAAACATATGAAGACTTCTGCAGCTAAGTGGACCTGGCCAGTCGGACCTGGGGGTAGAAGACTACAGATGATGCCGGGCCATCCGGAGACCAAAGGCCACCCACGGCCGGCCGTGATCCCACGCACGTCCTGACACCGAACCTGAAGGATCTCGCAGACCAAATGCTGGGCACAGCGGTGTGTGCCCGCGAAGGATGGACCGGAACTCAGGACCGAACGATGGACCGGTCGAACACACATGGCCGGCATGGCCGATCGCATGGCCGAACGGAAAAGCTAGTGGAACAGCTGTCAAACACGAAGTGTGTACACCATTTTTGGGCTGTCCAAAGTTTGTCAGGTGTTTTTGAGGGCAATGAACAACAGTAGAGCTCAGACTCTGATACATTTTGGGAGAAGATTCCGCCATTTCGCTACGTAGACCTACGCCTTGCATCTCAAGTTCACCACATCCACCGAACTGCAGATGGCGCAGATGGCAGCCACCCACTGGTGCGACACAACTCGAAGAAGGCTTTGACACAAATAAGAAACACCTAGTTAAGCCCTACACAGACCCTAGTGCGCCGGCGCCCGGCTGTTAGGCGTAAGCCTTTAAATAATAAACAAGCATGCAGCATGATTCTGAAAGCCAAGCTCAAGACTCATGCTTGGATGACATCCGCCATGCTGCAGTGTCTTTGCATCTCTCTATCTTTGCACTCTCTTATTCTTGACCTATCGCGTGCACTTCAGACTTCGAAGCCAATGCAATCTTTTACATCCACTCCATTACCTCCGTCGTCCAACATGGCGTCCAACAAGTCCAGGGTTCACATGAAAGGAAAGATAGATCAGAACGAACGCTGTGGCCCTCCGTCAAAGCGAACGAGACTGCATGAAAGCGTATGGATTGGAGAGTGAACATGGCATCAATTGAGCCATTTGGCTGCAGTTCGAAGGGAACACTTGCAGAGGCTATATGCATGCGATTGCCGGAGGCTCTTCCGTGTGCGTTCGCCTGTGCAGTGTCTAATCTATAGTTGTTTAAATTCTAGCCATGCTCCAAAAGGGCACCAAAAGCGCAACAACATGCCACATGTCTTACGCTCCATGTTCTCCGCTTGTCCCTCTGGCACCCCAAGAGAACGCCCCAAATCACGAGGCAACGAGGTCAATGCTCTTTTTGGGGATAAACTGACTAAAGCAAGAGGTGCACCATGGTGCGCCTCTCTTGCAACAAAACTAAGTCCCCTGCCCCATCCTCCCCTGCCCAATCGAATTATGGATTCACCGCTGGACGGTTCACAGATTTATGAACCGTCTTTCGAGCTTACCTTTTTGGGAAGGGGGGGAGTTCATGAGGGAAGGATGGGGAAGGGGTTTCTCATTCACTGAAGCTCATTCATCTTTCTCACGATCTTCACAAAGCCCTAGGATTCGCCTGGCGCCTGCCTCACATTCCTCTGCACCCTTGACATCACCAAGCTGCTTCTGGCAAGTTGCAAGGACACGTTCTTTGAATCAGCTCTGAAAAACACGCTGCAAGACAGACTAGTAAGGAACTCCATGTATTTGCCCGAATCTATTGTCAACACCAACCAAGAAGGACTTGCGTGTGAGTCCAAGATCGTGCGGGATTTCATGCTTGAAAGACTAGCAAGCTTCTACTTCTACTTCAAGCTCCCAATCTCTTTCAGAACAAACCGTCCTGTGCAATGCTGAGGTTCTGCAAAACTCTAGCACCCATCTCTGTCTCCAACATCTCATTCTCTTCCAAAATCTCCAATGCCACCTCGAAATCCGCGACCGCCTCCTCTAGCAACTGTCCCTTGGCCTGTCACTGTCGCGACCGTGCCGAACGGAAATGGAGAGATCTCTTCAGCACACCATTTCAAGATCCATCTTAAGGCATGCCTTTTCGTGGGCAATTTGTCCTCACTTCGCTCACTTTGCTCAACTCAGAACTTGCATGCAGAATTCCCAAAGTCCATCGACAAAATGCACAGGGTATCTCTTTTGGGAGCTTATATACTTGCTGTTTTTCCCTAACTCCTTTTGAAAGACATCAAATCAGTAAGAACTGTCATTTGCTGGTTGCTCGCGTCTGCCAAACCCGAAGACTAGCTACCTAGCCTTCCTTGCTTGCCCCACAAATCAAGCTGTCAATCCCTGGATCTCTGCGACGGCCCCTGCTGCAGGTGCCTTAGCAATGCCCATGTTGACCAGGATATCCGCGCCCAAACCCGTCTGCAGGAAATCACCTGACAGAGCACCACATGATCTCCAGTCTCAGTCTGCATCTCCAGTCGTCATCAGTTTCCGTGCAAAAAAACACCAACCCTGGACTCCATCATTGGTCATCTGCATGTCATTTTCCTCACCGCCCAAGGGCCTTCTTCAGCAACACTGCGAGCTTGCTCGTGATCCTTCAGAGCATCTTCAAGGTCATCCAGCTCCGCCAAGGCCAGGCCTCTCGTGGTTTCGCACGACATGCCCAAGCAACCCCTGACTTCGTTTTGACTTCGTTTTGGAGAGAAAACATCACTTCGCGACCAACAAAGAATGGTCTGGCCTCGCTTGGTGAGAAGCAAGGCTAGGGTGGTCTCATCTCCATCATAGGCTTCCTCCGACTGGCAGGCCAGTTCGTAGGTCTCCACCGCTTTGCTGGTGTCCTCCGCCTCGCACCGGTGTGAACGGTGTGAACCATGCATCCGACCGGTGAGCCGAGTCTCGGTGTTCTTAAACCAGGAAGAAAGCTAAAACCACTGAAGTTGGTCGATCAGTGCTCGATCAGTGATCTATTGAAATGGGACTTTGGGAGGCCCTCTTTGATTCTAGACAAAGAAAGTTCTGATCAGATGTGACCTGGGAATTCTTTTAAAGGAAAACCAAACGGCCACGGACTCCACGGTCTACGCGCCACGGCTCCACGGTCTACGCGCCTCGAAATAGGCATCGGCCAGTGCGCCACAGACTTCGGTGGCAAAGGAAGAGGAGAGAGGCCCTTGAGCTTTCAAAGAGGAGGCAGCACTTTCAAATGACTCGATAGCTTGATCCAAGTCCTCCATTTCCTGAGAGTCGACATGTCGTTCCCGAAAATGTCTGGCGGTGTGTGCACCTACAAGCGGTATGGGCCTGCATGAAACCAGTGAAGCAAACAAGCAACAATCTGTTCGATGTTGGAAACATATGTCATACGAGCTCCTTTTCTTTCTTTAATTATTGCTGTCTCCACTTTTGGTGATGATCAAGTGTAATTAATTAGTGTATACATCAGTGTCTCCAACTGACAACTTGCTTGCCTTTCTCGCCCCGGCTGCAGCTTATGCTCGTCTTTTGGCCCAAACATATGGGCCCAGCTTGGCTGAGCCATCGCTCCCGTTCAGCCGAAGCCTTAGCCGCCGAGCCACGGAGTAGCACACACCGAGGTTGTAAAAGACCTCCGCCGCGGCCTCCGTGTCTTGAAAGCCGCGGCCTCCGTGTCGCTGGATCAAAGCTCTTCCGCGTTCTAAGTCGGCCAAGGCAGCCTCAAAGCGAGCGAGTGTCAAAAGGTGCTCCACACATAGAGCCACAAACTAGATCATGCAAACAATAAGCAATGCACATTTCAAGAGATCATTGCCATCTGCTCTCTTTACAAAGGATATTATATATTATAATCTGCCTTGTCAAGTTGCACTTGGAAAGGAGATCCGCTTTTCAACCTGCCTTCATTTGGGTCTCGCCATAGAGCAGGCTCTCGCTGCCGCTATTTGCCAGTCTTTGCTCACCCCGAATAAACTATATGACAAGTCCAACCGCAACTCCCCAACTCCTCTCTTGGAGTACCACAACCAACTACAACCAACCACCCAAACAACACTGAACGTCAACCACACTGAAGTCCACAGCAAGGCTCTTCGAAGTTCCCGGCTCGGATGCTTGCTTGAGCCATCAGTGCATTGAGTTCCACCGCCAAAAGTGTCTCGGTCCCCGCGTTGGCCTGGCTTCGCCCTGCTTCGCCGCCCCGAACGACGCGCGACTTTGCCCCCCTGAAACGGAAACCGAAACAGTGGTCAAAGAGGACCCCAAAGTGGCTGGGTTAAAGTGATTGGGGAGTGACATGGAGTCCCCATGAGTTGCCTGGAAGTTTCGGGACTCCTAGGTTGTTTGGCAATGTTGGAACCATTTGGAACCACTCTGCTCTCGTCTGCTCTCTGTGGCAGTGGTGCTGGTGTCATCACCTTTGATTCGCAAACAGACCTTAAACAGCATCAAATGAATTAAACTATATTATTACCTAGGTATCGTGACAAGGACATGAAATGTGTGGCGGTGCAAGTCTGAATGGAGTTTGTGAATCAGGTTTTACAGTGCCTGGGAAGGGGGGAAGCGAAAGTCAGGAGGAACCCGCAGGTGACTTTTCGGCGCTTGTATGGAGGCTCGCGATGAAAGCGGGCCCCGCGAAGCCCCCTTCTATTGGCAGAAAAACTCAGGCATCGGAGGGGCCAAGCGGGACTTTGCCCTGAGGTAGAGCTTATCTGGATGCAACCCGCGGTCATTTGGGTCCACTCCCGTCCGGAACCGTTTCCACATTCTTGGCTGGTGGGGCTTTACTTTTCTATCTATTTGGGTGTGGCAGAGTTTTTCACGTCGAGTCTTGGGAGGCGCACCGATTCACTAGTACTGTCTGGTGCTTTCTCAGCGGAACACGCAATGAATTGAGCGGACAAGAACGTCTGAGCCGCATGTCACCCAAATGTTCAATACGTATGCGTCACCTAAAGGGTGTATTTTGTCCACTCTAGTGCGGTGATGATGCCAGTGATGCAATACTTCAGTTGACTTGCATCTTCTGCATCACCAATCCACAAAAAAATAGCAGGCTAACGCGGTTTACATCAATTTGTCCTCCATCTTCCCCCCCAACCCTGAAGACTAACTTCGTTCGCATCAACTAACTTCAGCCTAGCCTATCACCTACCTTGTCGTAATCCAGAGCTATCCAGAATCTATAGATGGCCGATTGGTAGAAATGCATGCATGTTGAAGAGTGTTGACGGTATCAGTACCACTTGTTTCGCACGAGACGGCTGGGAGTCAACCTGAAAAAACCCCGACACCTTCACCCCAAAATCTGAACATGAATCATGACCATATATATCCTTTCTATTCCTTTCTGGCTTCTTTTTTACCATAACAGGATTCCACGCACCCCCCCATTTGCACACGCCATGCGGGCCGAGTAGAATGCGAAGCGTCCGTTTGATGAGGTTTCCCGGGCCTCCAAGACCTTCCAGGCTTTTCCCAGTGCATCTCTGGTTTCTTCGAAAGCGCTTGGAGCAGTCGAATCGCCTGAAAAAAAACAGAGATATGGGCCATACATATGGCCATATTAGACAGGTCAGCAAGGTCATTCTTGTAATTTCTTGTATATACTCTATTATACTTTTAGTTCACCAGTTTCACCAACCGGCCAACAAACCAACACGTCTTTCTCTTCGCCCGAGTGTGGGTCAAACCCTGCCAACTCCGCCTCACAAAAAAAGGCAGAATAGCATAGACTAGCAAACACTCCTCCATTTTTGCAGTGTTTCGGAGTTTCGTTTGGAGCGACACATGGTGAAACATAATACTGTCTTTTTTCACAGAACATGCCTGTTGATCTGCGATTCTGGTTCAGCTCGCTCGTGTTCGCGAGTGTTGCACGCGTGCTTGCGTGTACCACGTGTGTTTGCATTCCCAACGTAAACCGAGGACGCATGTGAACAATCCAAAAAAAATCACAACGGTTCTGCTGGTCTTTAGATTTTCCCAGATTGTAAGTATCCTCTACTTGATGAAGTTGTTCGCACAGTTCAACCCCCTTGGTATGGAGAGGTTTTGCTCGCAACAAACTGATGTTGCAGGCGAGGGACCTTCCTTCTGCATGAAGGCCAAGCCAAAGTTCATCCAAAGCTTGACACCCGACATGGAATTGAGCAAATCCTTTGTTTGGAAGACTTCTTGGGCGTGTCGCAAATGTCTTAGCGCCAAATCAGCTTCACCAGCTTTTACATGTTGATTGGCCAAGTTTACTAAGAGATCTGCTCCTTCTTCTGTGTCAATGGCCTCTGCTTCCAAGAAGAGTTTCCTCGCTTCTTCAAAGCCTTCAAGAGCTTGAGCTGGCTTGGAAGCGGCCTCGAGCGTGGCCATGTTCGCCAGCAAGCAGGCGGCCGAAAAGCCTTTCAAGCCATTTCGATCTTCCAAGATTTGCCGCGCACTGCGGTAGGACGTCAACGCCTCCTCATATCCGTTCAACTCCACCTGTGCCGCAAACACTCGTGGGCCACATCCACAATTTAGAAAAAGAAAGGACACGGTCTTGTGAACAGCAAGGAGTACGGCAAGGAACAACCTCGGAAATACACTTTGCGCTGCAGTGGCAGGAGCAATAGTACTCCTTCCAAATCTTGCTTGACGACAAGACAAAAACAAAGGTGGTTGTAACCAGTGAACTTTGCAACCAGAACAAAAAAGAATGGATGTGCATTCAAGAACTGCAGCCCCCAAAAAAATGCAAAAATCTGTGTTTGTCTGGAGAAGGATTGCTGAGTGGAAGACGATCGAACCTACGAGATGTTTCACGCCATAACTGGAGTCCTGTGCCAAAACGATGACTGTGGGCCACCCCCACGCGACGTCGAAAAACGCGTGGCCCAACTGCGCTTCAACATCGCTGCGCTGTTTTACAGCGACGCCCGCCTGCAAGTCACCCAGCTTCTGCAGCAGTGCTGCGCCCTCGGCAGAATCCAAGGCACCCTTGGCATCCTGAGGCGAGCCCAAAGGGTTGACCTTTTTACGGACCACGATGGTACAAATGGAGAACCAGAAACGCGAAGAAAGAGTTCTCCTACATTCTCCTGCACCAACCAAAAACCAAATCGCTTGAAATGGGATCCCTCCAGTATGCTTTTCCTGATCTTTTCCACTGGTTTTAAAACAAAAACACCTCGTCTTCGGCCTCTCCTTCTTTGCCACCGCCATCACCAAGTTGCTTTCCGCGCCTGGAAGTGACTGAAAGGATCGATGGTTGTTTTTTTGGGAAGGAAGCTGAAGGAAGGCACCCCACGGATTCCGCGGGGAAGACGGGGGCAGCCCCGCCCCAAACCGGTTCCAACCAGGCCTTCCAAGTCATCCAATTCAAACTGGGCATCGCTCATCTTCTCCAGAACTTCGATACCCATCAAGGAGCCCAAGGCACGGGCCCGTTCCAAGGTGTCTCTCGCGGTTTTGTAGTGATCAAGCGCCTGAGCAGCGTGATCGGTGTGCAAGTCAGACCATCCTCCACGAAGATGGATCTGATTGAGGGTCTGCCCACATGGAGCTCCGATTGATGACAGTTCTGATGATTACTCTTTGGACTCGAAGAGTTCTGATGTTGTTGTGTCATTCTGGGTGGATCAAACCTCCAGCTACTAGTAACAAGGGCATCGCTACTAGTAACAAGGACGCCACTAGTAGCTCCTGGCATTACTAGGACCAAGAAGCTACGAACGTAACAAGGATGTTTGCACTCCCAAACTCCGACGCCGCCCAAGCTCCGACGTTGTGTGAAACGCCCCGCCTCGGCAAAGCGTTCCAGCTCCTCCAAAGCCTTGCCCGCCTCAATCAGCAGTCGCACACCTTCCTTGGACTCCAAGAGCTTTTGCTCTGTAAAGGCCTCCAATGCAGTGGAGAATGCAGCAACCACCTCTTTCCGATCTTCAAACACTTTGGCCTTGGTGATGGCAATGTTTGCCAGCAATCTGGCTCCATTCTTGGATCTCAAGCGCTGCAACTGCCCAAAGATCTCTTGGGCTGATTCATAGGACTCCAGAGCGGCTGCGAAGTGTCCTTCTTCGGCTTGAGCAACTCCAATGCTCATCTCAGTCTTGGCAAATTCAAAGCTGTTGGTCAACCCAGCATCTCTCAGGCAGCCTGGGGACGGACATCTCAACTGAGGGCGGGGCGATGGGCTAGACGGAATTCCCCAACCAATCCGCTCCTTCTCGCCGATTGGGGACGGATCCGCTTCGCCCCGATTCCGCTTCCCCAAAAAAACATCGACTGTCACCCTGCCTAGAACCAGCTCGAAGTCCTTCAAAGCTGCCTGGTGCTCTCCAGCTGCTTGATGTTTCGCTCCATTCCTCCAATGCTCTTGCCAATCTGCGGCTTGCGGAGCTTCTGCTTCCACCACTTGCTCCGCAGCATCCTCAGCTTTCTTATCGTCGGCTTCAAGGTCCACATCCTCCGCAGCATCCTCAGGTCAACTGACGTCTGTTCGAGAAAAAGAGGAAGCACCAAACAGATACAAAGCTAATTCTAAATGAAATAGAACGCTGCTTCCAAACAAGTGACCCTGGATTGCTTGGCAATGACCACTGGACGTTTAGAATCCAGCTGAGCAGGCAAGGCCTTTCTCCTCGAGCTGCACGCCAGGCAGGCCAGGAACGGAAGGACAGCCTAGCGGCGATATCGCTCTTTTGACATCGAGTTCCTAACAGGATTATCATCCCAATCTTGAAATATGGGGTCTATGGTCTACTCCACTACTACTCCACTACGCCCCACACCCCCACATGATGTACACCCAAAATTCGATAGGTTCTTGAAAAGTCACTGGTGTCAAGAGTGTAACGGCCGTACATAAGCATCATTAGCATTTCAAATTAGCAGTATTGTGCAAGTTCAAGAACCATTTTGTAGCATTCTTGCGTAGAATATACCTGTCAACGCGCATTGCCCGTAGAACATTCAGGTGTGGAAATAAGACATCCACCCGACCTTGTTCTTCACCAGCTCGTTCCATTGAAGCCCCTTCGGCGCAGCGGAGTTCGGGAGCCGCGTTCTCGGCCGCGAACTCGCCCGCAACGGAACGGATCTCAGCGCGGCCACGGTGGGAAGGTCCATGCTGCTGACGTCCATGAGGCTTTCTTCTTGTGAAAAGCCAAGCGAAGTCCGTTTGTTCTTGCAAAGTCGACTCAAGCTTCAAGAAATACCAAGTGATATGTCTGTCTTTGCTGGTTTGATTAGTTGAGTTATGTTGAGTTCATAAGAACCCCATGAACGTCATAAGCTCAACTCCCTAACTTAAATTTATTCAACTACACTGGATACAAGCTGATGATAGTCATGATCAATCCAATGAGTTGCTTCCACACCTTCGCAACACCTGGACCTTGTTTAAGAAACTATAAATGGCTCCCTGAACCAGGAGAAAGCCGGACGAATTCGTGAGACTTGTCACTCTTGCAGCGCTCTTGTCACTCATTCGTGGTTTCACAAGTCTACTCCCCAGCCCAACTCTTGGCCAGCTTCCTGCCCAGGTCAACTTGTTTTCAGGCATTAAACGAGCTCGTGCCAGCTGGCCGAGCGAAAATCTGGACATGATGCTCCAGCTGGCGCCTGGGGAAGTTCTCGTTGAACTTTGCTGTTTTCAACTTGTGTCCATGGGACTTGGAAGCTCAGCCCGCTTGCCCGTTTGCCCAATCTGTTCCCGAGAACCTTTCTGTAACCTGAAAATTGTACCCTGAAGCTGCTTTGCAGCTCAGTGAAACGTCGACGTCCCTTGTTGAGTGATGCATTACGACCACAAATTGCTTCGAATCTGTTCGTACACAAATGCACGATTGATAGAACCACAAATCATTAGCTAGAATGTAAGAAGATTATCAAGATCAATTCATAAAACTCCCCTGAGAAACAGCTCGTGGAACGCGGGTGTAGCTCATGTCTTTGTGGATTTGACAAAACGCACCAAGCATAGAAGCGTCTATATAGAAAACATAACCACCTTGCACAAAAGGAAAACAATCTACCACCTGCCCAAAAGAACACAATAGACAAAAATAGTGTTGAAGTCTCTTAACAGACACTATAATTTGGTAGAAAGTCTTAGAAAGGTCGAAGTCCTTTGGACCACCTCCCCGGTCGTCCGGGGGAAGCGGTACATCACCGACCGGTCGTCCGGTTGAGTGGGACATCGGGACATCGGTCTTGACGGCCGAGCTTCGACCCAGTCTACCTGCCCGAGAGAGCTTGATCGATGTCTCCTTTCACCTCGGTCGAAAGGCGCGCGGCACACGCTGAAACGACACGGAACACGGGGAAAACGCGTCTTGTTCGAAACGTGCTGGGGCTTTCATCAGTGGGATGGGAGAGAGGTTTAAGGTCCAAAATGTCATCACTCCATCAGGAGTGATTTACATCAAAAAGGCTTTATCTTGAAAACAACCGTTCAACACCGCCATGTTGAACACCCGTCGCTCACAGATGTCCATGGTCTCCCACCATGTCCCACCCCTTCATGGGGTCAGGTCATGAAGTCCGTGGATCGGATCAATTGCTGAATTGTTCGATCTTGCGGAGTCGATCCGCATCTGCTGATCAATTGCTGACTTTCGCGACTGGTTGGTTTCACGGGTTCGGACATCACATCTGGTGAAACCACCTGCTGGATTTGAGCGAACGAACTCCACCTGCTGGATCTGAGTGGGGTGTCCTTAATCCTCGAAAAAGCCCACCGGTGACTCCCTTTCGTGCAAGCATTCATCAAGAGCACAAGGATGCGTAGAAAAGTCAGTGCAAAAAAAAATCCTCAAAAAGGTCAAAGGATGTTAAAGATGTTGAAGGTTATCCACTGGGTAGGTTTGCAACTAACTGGAAGAACAAAATCAATTGGGATGATCTCATTCAAAAAAACCCAACATTGCCAAAATATGATCTCGGAAGATCCCAAAATATCCCAAATATGTTCATCCTGCGCAAACCTGTCCTGTCTTGAGTATTGAATAGTATTGACCACAGGCCGGTTGTGCTTCACACCGGAATATCTGCACCTACATTGACCCCTGTGGCCTCAACCACCCCAACGTCGTCGGCACGCATTCCATATACATGGAGTGTCTGAGTGACACTGGTCCACTTCACCTTCGATGGCCAAGCAGCTCGAGAAATGCCCTGCAGCAAAAGCTTGGCCACCTCGTGACAGGTCGATTGACATGACCGACGTCGAGCGATGATGGATACCTGGATAGTACAGAAATTTTCATATCCTAGCTGCTCCTAGCTCTTCACATTTTGGTGTGTCACTGGCACTGGTTTGTCTCATCTCATATCAGTTTTGGCATGCACGCCAGAATCCACTCCGGGTCAGAGTAAGCCTTCCTCCAGTACTTGCCACTCCACTTCTCTGCACGGCTTGGGGCCGCGAAGCGGGCGGGCGGAGAAGGCCACTGACGGATTTCCATTGGACATGTTGTTGCAAGGTCCAAGTTGGGTACAGAGTTGTAGTGCATGGATTTACAGTTCTCCCCCCTGAGTTGTAGTCTGGTTGTACCCACCCACAATCTCCCACATGTGGGAGACATGTTCATGACGTGTCAGCAATTTACATGCACATAATAATCATAATCATAGTCATATCGGAGCTTCACTGTCCTCACTTCTACATCTTCTACTGCATGACAAAGAACGCACCTCGACCACAAATAGTGACTTCCTCCTTGGCCTCTCGCTAAGAGCCACACCAGCCGGCCACCAGCGCCAGCCGCTTGGTCTCGGTAGTTCCAAAGCTTCGCGAAGACCTGAGACGAAGCCGCGGAGCGCGGCTGACCAGCACAGCGATGGTGGTGGGTCTGCGCTCTCACTGTTCCCACCGGTGGATTCTGAAAAAAAAAAAACAAACAAACATATCCCAAACACGACCCATGGGACTGGCATATTTACACATTGGGGTGGTTGAAAAGATTGAAAACCGGGTTAATACAAGGAACCTTCTTTTTTGTATAGGCATACAGAAAAAAAACGCGGAGTCTTTGTTCATCACAATATCACAAGTCATCTGTACAGGACCGGATGTGCGTACAATATTCGGGGTGACGATTTGTAGAAACTCAAGCAAACCTTCTATAGTTCTGCATATAAATAGACATTCAGTAAACTGCCGATAAACACATTCCTCACTTCGCTGTGCTCAGTACCAAATAATTATAAAACTATATATTTTGGAGTAGTTAATTTTTATATTTTATGTATTACATAAAATATAAAAATTAACTACTCCAAAACCATGCATGTTCGGTGCATCTTGCAGAATCTGCGGTAAAAGTGGCCCTGAACATGCCTGAACCATAAGCCCCGTGAACCGTTTTGCAGGGTGCGCAGCTCCATCGATCTTTCCTCACCGATCCATCGACCCGGGACGTCCTGTTCGGCGACCGTTGGCCTCCGTGGCAATGGCTCGCTGTTCGTTGAAAGGCCTTGGAATACGCTTCGGGAAGGCCGCGAGGAAGCTGGCCGGTCGTGTGACGAAACGACAGGTCGTGTGAAGAAGGCACCTCTTTGGAGTTGGTCAAGAATGGCAAAGAAAAAAAAAACACCACAACTGACTGCGTTAAAAAAGGAACGAGGAAGGCACAACACCTCAGCCATGAGTCCCAATTTTCAGTTCGGGGAGTTGGTCAACTGACTTCACTGATGGGTGTTTTTCAAGAGCCGAAACCTTATGCTTCTGCCTTCTGCCAACGCAAAAACCCACGAAGTATTGGATCTGAAAAGCCGAATGAGTTCGCTGGTCCAGCCGGCAAAGCCTAGCTCAGTGATCAGATCTTGGGGGTCCATGACAGGCCTTCAAGATCTTGAAGTCAAAAGAAAACCGCTCACTTATTAGGATCTCCAGATTCAGACTGCTGGATGAAACCCCTCGTTCGAACCCCTCGTTCGAACCCGCGCACCCCGTCACCGACTTGACATCTCCAGGCTTGAACTCAGTGGCAAAGACCGGAACTGCTGGAGGATCTCCTGCACCTCGGCGTCGTCACCCGCGTCGCGGGTGGGGCATCACCCGCGGCCCGCCCGGTGTAGGGTGCGGGATCTTGGGGCGGCAGTCGCACATGACGGATATTGATGGAGGTCCCATCCATGCAGTCTATCTTGGATGCAGTCTGCAGTCTGCCTATTATATAGATTTGTATGATTTGTCTTCGAGACCTTCAGCTTTAGTCACGATTCTAGTCTTTGATAAATTCATGTGATATCATGTCGTGATATCCAATGTCTTCATCCTGTCTTCATATCGACCCACGAACCACGCCTGTGGCTCTGCAATCGAAGCGATCTGCCTTGCCTCGAAGCGATCACCCGTTTTGTGCCGCCCAATGATGTCCCGCATTGTTCATCATTGTTCCCCATGTCGACCCAGGAAGCAGCATTCACGGGCCAGATGGGTACAGCTAAATTTAAAGTGCTCGCAATAGCAGTTCAACTCACCCGAATCGACCATTTCTGCAAAAAGAACACATGCAGTTGTTACAGCTGTTACATGCTGTTGCGTGGTTTTCCGATTGCAACGCTTGTGCTTTCACTTAGACATCGGCGTTGGCAAGGACCTTTTCATCTTTCCCATCTGGAGTCATCAAACCTGGACGAGTGGTCGGAGGGCATGGTCAGAGGATGAGCATTGGCAAGCCCAAGTCAAGACACCAGGATGAAGCACTCAAAATGAAAAACCACGTAACCCAGCATAATGGAATCTGACATACTATTCAGATGTAAAAATCATGAAACTCCAACTTTCGACCACTCGAACGACACGGCGCACCTAGGCTGCCACTTCCCGGCAGATTCCAGGAGGCTGCGAACTGTCGCGCATTCGCACCCACCACCTGTCGACGTGTTTTTCAGTCGGAGTTTTGGCGTGATGGTGATTGGCTATGAGGGAACGATACTGTTTGCAAACGGGACGAAGAGGTTGGTTGGGAACATCGGAACCGGTGCCCGCGGATTTCGGTCCCGGTGTCGAAACCGAGGTGACCGGAGGTCCGATTTCGAAAGACCGACCACGTCACTTCGACTGCATCGATCGATCGTTTGACGGTCTGGCGAACGAAGATCCTTGGGGTGCCTTGGCAAGCTCATCCAATAGAAGATCCTGGCAAAGCAATCACATCACGAGACAAGTTGGTGAGTCTTGTCTTGCATGAGGCTAAATATTTGGAACTGCCACCTGAATTATCTCATTATCATATAATTGTCAAATGTAGTTTAATCAATTAGTAGGGCATCCTCCAGTCATGCATTGGTAAGCTCGGACAAATAGACCAAACCTTGTGGGTTTCTTGTTTGAGCTCTGACAGTTTGAGCTGCGCTCAAATATTGGAGAATGCCACTATCGGAGAACCATGAACCCGCTTGTTAGGTGTCCAGCAAAAAGCGAAGATTTACTTTGTGGCATCTTTTAGCTGCTTGGTAGGAGAAAAGGAGCGACTTCTCGCTGCAATAGTGCACGTCTTGCACTTATGCCCACAATCAGCAAGATTTCAAGCACAATCCACCAGCCAAACCAGGCCAAACCACTCATCCTCCATGCACAAATACCCCGACTTAACACAGTCCATCCCACCTGCAGAGCAGGAGCCACCCGCCGTCCCTCGCGGGGCTCCCCCTGGCGAGTGGCTGAGACGTGATTGCCTTGTCTGGGTTGCCTACAGGAGCCCAGCGATGCCAGGAGCCCCTAGTAGCTTCTTGCTCCTAGTAGTAAGGTCAGGAGCCCCTAGTAGCAGGGCTGGAATTCATGCTTCTCTCTAGAAGTTGAAGTTATCAAGGCTTGTTGGGAAAATACACCCTGCAAGCGATAGGGTGTTTTGAAGATGATGGAAGCTTTATGTTATTTTCAATTTTAATGGTAGGCTTGGTAGATCTTGCTGGGTTTGTTCGGTGACCTTGCACATTGAAACTGTGAACACTGCTCAGCCCAGCGGCTTCAGCATCTCCATGCTCAGATGGCAGGCGCCCAAGCACCAGACTAGCTAACCTCGGAGCCCGGAGTTCACGACTCGAAGGACGCTAGCCTGTACTTGCAGCTTTCAGCAGGCCAAGACAAGCACATTTCAGCAGCCCACAACAGCCGACGTCAGACCGTCCTCGAGCGTAGATGCCCTGAGGCTCTGACTTATCTGCTAAGTTGCTCGCCTCCTGGTCTTCTTCGGGTCCAAAATGCTTCAGTTTCTGCTTCATTTAAGTCACATTCCACTTTCCCAAAACTGGGAATGCAAAAACAAATGCAAAAACTACCCAAGCCTGGTGGTGAAGCCCTGTAGAAACAGCAGTAAAGAACTCCCAGAAAACTGCCTGTACATGACATGAATTGCACTTTGACTCTGCATTTGTGCAGTACTGGCTTTGTTTCCGTTCAACCATCGTAGGCGCTCGTCAACCATTGACATCCATTGACCATGCGCAATCCACTTCTGAACATCACATGGAAACAAGCATAGAGGCCAGTGAATTATGACACAAAAGACCAAACCACTGACCAAACCATATCTTGTCCAACCCTTTTTGGGGATCCCAGCATGAAACACGGACCCCATTTGGACCCCCGCCCGGTGACACGCCGTCCAAAACGGCACGACGCCTCCGCGCGCGACTTCTCGTCGCTGCGCGTGGCGGCCTCGGCAGAGCGGTCGCGGTGGTCGTGGGGTTGGACGGTCGGCTGGGTGGACTGGGAGGAGAAGACAGAAGAAACACTCCGTTCAGACATAAACATGTATAAACTCTGACTCATATTCGGGATGATTATCATCGGTTGATCAATGGTCGATAATAAATATGAGGAAAATTGGAAAACCATCTCAGACCAAAAGAGATAATATGAAATAGTGCAAGTTCCTTCTTCTGCCGCTTGACTATTGGGAAGATGTTTCGTTTAGAGTGGCTCTGCACCCAGCAGCGTCAGGTCTCAAACTGGCATGTGGAGATTTTTACCTCCAGGTCCTCAAAGCACAAACCCAAAGGCAACCTGCCCACATGACGTAATGCTCAACGTTTTTGAGAACGGTTTGAACATGTTATGTCAAAAACGGTGTCTTTGTATGTCTTTGTTGTGTTTCTGTTTTGGGTGACAGCTCTTCCATGCTGGTCCATCCGTCTCACGCTCAGAATGTAGAGTGGATGTGTCTCATCATTTCAACGGATCCTTCGTCTTGTCTTCTTCCATCTTCCATTTCACGTGCGGTGCTGGGTGGACCTTGGCGAACGTGCGATGTGCGATGCCCTCATCGTCTCGTCTCGGCTCGGCATCCGACCACATAGGAGGAAAAGCCCGTGGCCAAGTACTTGAGCCGTTCCGGGCTTGGCTGCCGGTCCATCCCTCGAGTGAAGACGGACGGAGACGTCGGACGCCGGCATTCTGTAGGGGTCAGTGATGGAGTGAAGTGGTGAAGTAGTGAAAGTATCTGGGTGTGTAGCTATAGTCTTAGGGAGACCAGAGACCTCCTAGGCGTTCTGACCTCACTGGAAGGCTCGGGAAATCGACCAGTTGGCCGAGTCAGGGGCGAGAATTGTGTGGTCTCCCTATGTGATGAACCGTGGAAAGGTCGATCCTTTCCAGCAAAGTATGGTGCCCTTTTCAAGCAGATCAGGAACTGTGGAAGCGGAGGGGGTGTTGGAAGATGTTGGAAGGTCTTACGAGGTCTTAGGGATTAGGGACCTGTGTTTTCTCAGAGCAAACCAGTCAAGGCCTGTCCGATTTCTCCCAGCCTTGGTCACTTCCGTAGATGAACGATGCCAGTGCCTGGCTTCGACTTGCAAACCCCCGGAAAAAAGGGCGAACAATGATGGGTATTCCCATGGCAGTCAAGATGTTTGGCCAGAAATTGGGGGGATGTTTGGACTGCAGGTGTGGTTGTTTGGGCCATTTTTGGCCGAACCAGTCATTTGGGGTTTCAAGCTTTTCTGTTTTCCGTACGGAAAATGTGTGAAATCAGCAAGGAAGCCGGACCCGGCATTTGGTCCGTTCCCGATGTTGTCCTACTCTCGCCAAACATATATACTGAGGGAGCGAATTCGTGGGCATTGAAATGGGGAAGAACATGGAAGACCCGTTCTGAGGCCTCAGAACCGCCTCACACCTCTGGTAGCATTTTGCTTGGTTCAACTCATTTGGTTCACAACACCCATCACCAAGGTGTTGAACCGCTCCAAGCGCTCGAAACGGCCTTGCTAATGCGAGGATTGGCATCACTGATCAAGCGCTGTGCCACGTAAGGCCTGAGACACGACTGACATGTCTCACGGGCCAGATCAACAAATGTTCTGCGCAGAGGCGGACCTTCAAAGAATCAGAGTATAAGAAATATATAAGAAGCACATAAGAAGCATACAGCATATATAAGTACTTTCAGGACCAACATGGACCAGCTGTCTGTCTTTGATTTCGGTTTCAATTATCTTCAACCAATGGCTGCTGTGACTCTTGAAGCCCCAAATCACTTCTTCAACTTCCAAGCGTATAAGATCATGCTTGGCTGCCAGCAAGCACTCATTGACCACCGAGTATGATGAGTTGTTGCCTCGGAATTCGATCAAGCTCAGCTGCTGGGCCGAACTGATGTCGAACTGGGCCATCCAAGTGGCGCTCCAACGGCTCGATCCGTCCCATCGTGGCGCTCCACTGCTGTCGAGATGACTGAGTGGCCAGCTCAGGCCAATTCCTTCCAGGACTGCAAATGCTCGTGCGATGTAAAAGAAGTAGGGAGGCCTCGGACGAACATACTAGCGACAGAACGTCTTTCCAGAAAAGGGCCAAGTCCGACCTCTGGTAACCCTGTGGTAGTTGGCAAAAGAGTTTGGACATGTTTGGACATCCATTGGTTGGGGAATCCTATCAGGATCTATCAGGAATCTGAGGGAAATATATAACCCTCCCAAACTTACTGGCCCCAGCTGGCCAGAATTTGGCCGGAGAGCTAAACCGTGTGCTCTTCAAATCAGTGAACGAGTACAGTACTCAGCCGCCACTCGACAGAACAACAAATAGCCTCACGAGCCTCACAAGAGAAATGGTCTCGCTCTGGGCCGAGGCTAGCACACTCTGAAGAGGTTGCCATATTCGCGGCTCAGACCTGGCAGATTTGGTGAGATCCGGTGTCGAACATGCACTGCGGTATCGGTGTGAGATCGGCCTTTAGTTCGACATGGGGTTTGGTTGAGCGGGTGTAGTCTAAAATGCGTGACAATGGTTGGTTCTTCAGTATAAGAACCATTACACATAATGCTGGGCCAGGAATGCTAGGGGTCATATAGAATTGAATGACAATGTCAATATCTGTCAATGGTCGCACCTCAAGGTGTGAGTTTCGGAACCCCAGAAGCTCTGGGAGGAAGTTGAAAATGAGGGACACAAACACATCTGCTGATTCCACACGGCCAAACCGATCCTCCATATCTTCCGCCCCAGATCGCCATCCACAGATCCACCACCGGAGGACGGCGAATGGCAAGACCGGTCACGCCGTGGCCTTGAATCCGCGAGAAGAGGCCATTGACATCCATCTCAGCAGTCGTTTTGCTGGGCAAAAGATATCAAGCTGGACATGTGGACTCTGCCAAAAGAATGCAGTTGAAATATAATGAAATATGTGCTTGACTCACTACTGTGCAAATATACTGTGCGTGAGAGAAATCCCCTGAAGTGTGTCAGAAGTTTTGTGTTGGTCCTCTCTACCTGCCGTTCACCTTCATTAGGTGGGATCCACCCTTCCGTCACAAATGGCGTCTCAGAACTCTGTTGAGATCTCCGGTGTCGGCGGTTTCAGCGCACTGAGGATGCGCTCCTGCTTGGCACCTCCGCCAGCTGACCATTGGCCATAAACATCTGCCAAGGTACCCACGACCTGACCAAAATCAGATCTGAGGCTCCAAACGCCGAAGCGAAATGGATGAAGCTGTGGATGTGGAGGTGTGATGTGTGCTGTGTGCTGTGTGGTATGTGTGACACTGAAACATCATGACTGCGGCTGGATGTACTTTAGGTTGAAGGCCTGAACACCACTTTTTTTTCAAAGTTCATACCGAGCTAGCTGAACCCTGCACCGTTTCCATATGTTGCCAATATGTCATATCTGACAAAGAGAAAAGAACCATGTCTAACTCTCAGTCACTCAAAAACATTCCAACACACATTTTGCCGCCTCGCTCTGGATCACATCGCCCTGGGCGAAACGTTCACGAAGATGGAAGCAGCCGCTTCTTATCAAACGAAGTCCGAAACGACCCAACCAAGATCCGGTCCACCCAGGATCACCCAGGAAGCCAAACCGCGAACCACGAACCGAGCTTATTTCTTTCTTTTTCCGTTGACCCAAGGTCTTTTCCTTTTTTTTTTCCGGATAAAAGCGTCCGAGAAAAATGAATGGCCCGCCTCCATTCCCTCAGGTACGAAGCCTAGAGCCACTAAGTCTCGGGGCACAGGCTCGTAGTCCTCAGAAGTCTCAAAAGCTCCAAAAACGATTTCCTTGTCGGTTTCGGTTTAAAAGTTTCTTGAGACGTTTTGAGTTTTGAGACCCTTTCGTCGTCCATGTCGGTGGGTGGCAAAAAGATTCTATAAAAATTGCACTGCTCCCGGCATGAGACCTCTGGAACTTCTGGGCAGATCTGCTCTCGTTTCATCCGGACGTCGTCGCAGTGCCAACCCACCATCTGCAACCACCTCTGAGGCCCTTAACACCAGAGACCAAGTGCGCGATGTGCTCGATGTATGCTACCTGAGTTTCGAAGCGAAGTCTTCTCAGATTGGGGTGCTCCTTGAACCATCTTGAACCCCCTCCAAAAAGACGTGGACTGCAGGTGGATCGTGAGCTTTTTCAAAACCTAAACACCTATAGAAACAGTTCTAAAAGCCTCCGAAGCTCGCTCCAACCCTCACCCCACCCCAAAAAAAGAACAACAAAACTGCATGGCCAATTCATTCGCTGGGCCTTCGCTCCAAAACCGACTCAGATTTGACAATGGCTCTTCACTCTCCACCGAGTCTTCAGTGCCGGTCACCGAGTGGCGCGAAAGCTTGGATCCAGCTTGGTGACCAACCCCCAATCCAAAATGCAAAGCCTGTCGCCATGTGCCGAGGGCAGAAGCGCAAGCCGATTGACTGACATCGGTGAAATCGATTGACATCGGGACGTGGGTGCTTTGGGAGCGAAGAGGAAGAAAAAGGCTCCGGTGATGGCTCCGCTGTTGGACTGGGGTGGATTCGACATGACAGGTCTATAGGCATTAACCTGGGGGCGCTGAGGTTCTTCAGTTCGTGATCCTTTGAGATCCCCGAACTGGTTCGGTCACTTTCTAGCCGCCCAAATTTCGGGTCACAAACAGGGACCGTGAAAAGGTCACAGTTGAATCAAGCTGGAGAACACCATGTTCATTCGTGAGATCTTGGCTCCACAGTCCCCATGCCTCGTGCTTCGTCGTTTAGTCGCTCGGCTCCGTCGGCCGCACGCAAACGCGTGCTTCGTCGCGTCAAGTCCATCGATTCGGCAGATCGATCCGATGCTCCACCGATCCAACATCACGACCTGTCACCGTTGATTGAACCAGCAGGGACCCAACCATCTGATGCAACGCCCCAAACGCCGAAAGTTGAAGGCGCCTCCCGTCGGGGGTACGCAGCAAGTTCCCCGGATGTGGATCCTGCGAGGTGCGATCCAATCCCCGTTGAGATGGAGAAGGAAAAAGCAAAAAAGGGCATAGAGTTTGGATGGGAGCAGAACCTTTTTTTGTTCATTCTTGAAATGTTTGGAACCCTTTTGACAGGTGGCCTACTATTAAACATAAAAATATAAAACACACACAATAACAAAAACGCGTCACATTGGCAACATGTGGCTCTCTCAAAGTCCCGAACTTTGAACTTCTCCAGAAAATTCTAGAAATCAATCCAAACAAGCGTGATGTGCTTTCGCTTTCTGTCCATGTCTTTAAACCAAAAGGATCAAAAAGTAGAGTCTCGAGAGTCTCCGTGTCTCGCGGTTCCGCCCCGGTGGGGATGGGCTCCGGTCCGCATGAAGCACTCCAGTTTCCAGCATCATCGTGAGGTAGGAGTTCATGGCCACCGAACAAAGCTTCGTCACATCCTGCCCCAAATCGCCCAAATCTGCCAGGAAATCTAAAAGACTTTTCCAGACTGCCCTTATGATCCCTGACAGAGAGCTCGAGTGAATCTAGTAAAGTAAAGGCAGTTGAAAAAGATTGAAAAAGCCTCTTCTTTTCTAAAGAATTAATGTTCTGCTCGAGTTCTGCTCGTGGAACATTGCTCGGTGACACGGTGAACGCGTGTAATTTGTGGGGGAGAATCGCGGACCATCATGGACCATCATGGACCATTGATAAATAATTCGATCCGGTTCAGTGGGCTAAGGAAGACCACAACAACTTGGGTCGATGTTCTCCGGATGTCCTGATGTCCTGGGCACATAACATATGGATTAGAGCGCTCCCAATGGAACAAGCAGAAAAAGAAAACACACGCAAAGCATGTGGAATGAGAGAAGACCATTGACATTCTTGAACCCAACACATGAGCGATGTACGACAAATACCTCAAAGCACCAGTTTGGACCCCCTTTTTGTTCCCATCCCCGGTGTTCCCATGAATGAACCTAACATTTCCCAACAAAGCCAGTCAGTCATACACACTGCTTGGAACTGCCGTAAACCAGCAGCACCAGCAGCAAGCACCCACCCTGGATCACCCAACCCCGGCCTCAGCACTACTGGTTTCAAGACGCTCTCCAACGATCCACTCGGTGGTGAGCACCTGGCTGGCAAAAATCAAACATGAAAAAGGAAACATATTCTGCTTCATAATGTTGCTAATTACTACTCTAACATTATATGTGTATATGTGTATAACTGTATATATATAATACAATATCCATGAATCCATGCTAGAATGTCATTCTACTACAAGTCTCTTTACGAATTCCCGAATACATGTTAAGGACTGTAAGCACCCCTTTTGCTCGAAGGCTTTTTGCAAAAACCTGTGCAAGTGCACGGACCAACCTCAGGACTTGTATCATATCCCCTCCAATCTGAGCAACACACATGGCCAGGACCCTCTAATGAACTGTTCCTCTTCTCAGTCCACCTCTTTCTCTTCCCTCGCCCTCCCTCACCTGCATGCACTTGACTCCGTGCGTAGTCCACCCATGGTCCCGTGGTCTCAACCAATCCCCTCCGGCACCTTCTGACTTGAACAGGAATCCACCGGTTCCGGCGCAAAGACCGCTCCGCCCAAAGGAGTATGCGTGATGTCCTGAGAGAAGGACACGGCGTTCGCTGCCTGCCGCCGGTGCCGGTGCGTTTCGGGGGGGTGCGGCGGGGGATGTGGGGAACCCAACCAGGATACCTTGATCCTGAAAGACCTAGCTGGGAGGTCAAGCTACATGGTGGACTAGGGCTCTAGGTTCGACCCATCCCCAAGTAATTACAGCTCCACTTTGGAGCTTGTGCGAGTCAAGATGGCAACTTGACGATTTGGCTGAGGTTCCATCAGGTTTGATGCTCGTCTGCTAGTTGCTGCTAGTCTTTATGTGGCCCGTGGTCACCAAATATGATTACAACATATGTGCCTTTCATTTGAGCCATCAATGAATCAAACGCCCCAATGTCCTGCGCTCATGCGTTCCCCCCCCGTCGCCTCTTGTCGATAGTCCAGCTCTCCGACGAAGCCTTTGCCCCACTCATCAACCCTGCGAGATGTCATGCTTCGCCGAGCTCATGAGCTGCGGAGGTCTGTTGGGGGCCTGCGTGCACTATATATAGTATATAACATTATATAACCATATATGTCGTGGATGTTTGGTCGATGAACACCGGAGCCCTACTGGCTCTCCACGTCTGGTGTGTCACTTTTGGCCTGGGGACGAGAAACATCCTCCCAACAGCCGCCCCATCGACTCTGAGAGGTGCCCCTAACCGACCGTCGTGAAGGCAGAAAAACGCGCCACTTGGCTGGTGAACACTCTGAAAGGCGCCATCGTCTACCAGATCTTTTCTCAGTGATGAAGTTTGAAGAGTTTGCTATTCATTTGGTTTGCAACTATATTAGGAGACATCAGGTACATAATTATGGTACATTGATCAGACCAACACCCCACCTGCAGGGGCTTTGGTCAAATCGATCTTGGGCCATGGCATGTTGCAAACCCCTCCCCCACTGAGCACGTGGCAATCCAGGAATATCGGTGTTCAGCCCAGCCCTGGTGAGGTTCAAGAAGGCCCTGGCAGGCACAAGCTAATCCAAACAACAGGTGAGCAGTCCGGAAGTTGCAATTCTGTAGGAAAAAAACACCTCAGCGCACCAGAAGGAAAGGTCTGTGATTGGTGGATTGGTGGCCTGGTGTCGTGGATGGTTTCAAAGGTGAAATCGCCTCTTCGTGTGCGAAATCGTCACGTGGAGAGAGGATCTCTGGTGAAGGGGTCGGCCATGGCTGATGATCACTTCAGATCACAAAAACATCAGAAACTTATCAAATGCATGGCCGATAAAACTACAGTTCTAGTTTCAGCCATCGATGAAGCCTAGAAGGGCCATCGATGAACCTCGGTCCTGCATCACTTCGAGTCAGATGAACCTTTCAGACTGGAGATTTTGAATGCAATGTCTTCTGCTTCCCTTCAGGCATCGATGAGAACTAACTGTCGTGTCATGTCATAAAGAACAACATACATTATTATACATTATTATGATTCACATTGATTGACCAGGATGGAAGATCCATGGATTGACGTGAAATCCTGCATGATGTGATCAAGATACACTGAAATGACCAGGGGATTGACGTTGATTGACCCCATCTTTTGATTGCATCGGACTTCGGACGACGGGCCACGCGGACGACGGACCACGCCTCCACCCGCCACACACCGTCCGACCAACCCCAAAGGACCTCAAGGGACCGGCGCCCAGCTTCAGCAAAAAGAGATCCTGCGGCCACTGCGGTGGACATGGGCAGATCAGCGGACATCGGTAGGGTGTCCGCTGTGCTTCTTCTTTTTGAAGCAGCAAGTTTCCGCAGCCTTCAAATGAAAGCGCTTGGCATTGCGCAATCCACCCTCGTCCCAACATGTCTCAACCAAAAGAACCTGTACAGCATCTTACAACCCCTAGTCCCACCCGGCTGTGATGCGTTCTTTGCCAGGAGGTCTATGGGAATGTTCTTTCATGAACAGAGTTGGACACTTCTGGGGCACCAAGCCAAAGCCACCACTTCTTCCATCCCAGGACGCCTTGGCAAGGTGAAAATCACCGGCTTCCAACGGTCTGTGGGGATCGTGCGTGGGTTGATGCTTGTTTTGCTACACGGAATGCGTTGTCGTTACTCTTCCCGCTGCTGCCAAGACAAATGCACCCTTTTCACCAAAAGCCGGGAGCCTTGCTGATTAAAGGCACCAAATGCAGCCTTTCTTGTCAAGCTGCCCTGTGCTCTTCCAGCATGGGAAAATTGCCTGCAAAAACGATACTATCGTATAAGACTGCCTTGCTGGTAAAATTGGATGGACGTTTACTATCACTCTTATTAAAAGAACAACAACGGCTGCACGTGGCTGCACAAATTCTAAGGCAGTCCATGATAAAAACATTTGAAGCACTGCTTTGCAAGCCAAGAGAGAAGGCACCAGCTTGTCAGTTGTGCTCTCTTCACTTGGAACCCGGAAAAAGAGATCACGGCTCAACCATGTTCTGCAGCCATGTCTGTCAATCAGAAATGACATCAATGCATGCTCACACGCAATATCATATCTGCATCATAGCTGCATAGAAAGTCTTAGGCCGCTTCTCTGGACTACACAAATCAGTCGGAGTATTCACCTTGAGTGTCAGGAATGCTCCGCTTCTCACACTCACGCATCATGCGGTTCTCTTTCTTCTTCTGGTATCCTTTGCCTCCACGCCGAGTGGGCTGATACCGTGGGCCTGCATTCTGGTCCAGTGAGCTCGAAGAAGCACCAAGAAAAACACACGAGAAGCAAGCACTCAGCACAACATGAAGCTATCATGAAACATCCTCATTCCGTCATATTTGTTTAAACAAAAACACATAAAAACACAGCGTGCCTCTGGACAGGATGCGGTTCGGCGGCGGAGAGAAGACCAACACAGGCACATCCGGCTTGAATCGAATGTTGAAGACCGGAACTGGTGTTTCCAGCTCATACTCCTCCACATGTGTTAGCTGGTTCACACCATCTTCGCAGCACACGAAGTCCCCTATGGTGAGTTCTCTAGCCTGCTTGGTATCGGTTGGACTCGAGCCACCTGGCTGGCCGGCAAGGTAGGTCACGGGGGCTGCGCCAGAGGACCCTGACAAGGCATGAGGCACTGAGATGCGGTGAGTTGGCGTCACCTCGAGAATCGCCTGGCCTGCCACTAGCTTCGCCATGGTGGAAGACCAGGACTGTCCATACTCCATGACCTCAAGGTCAACATGATGACGATGACAGTCTTCCGAGTTTGTATATAACTTTTTGCACTTCAGCACATCCTTGTAGAATCATGCAGAATCTACAAACAGACCAGTTTCAATCGCTTGCCTTACCGTGACGGTCACTTTCTGTTGAGGCCATTGTTTCGAAAACCCCAAACCTCGGCACGTTCACCGCCGTAGGCTGCAACAACATCGCCCAAACGAATCTCTGCTGCAGGCACTGCATCAAGTCGGCCATTGCAAGCAAAGCGCTGGAACACAGCAGCCTCCGAATAGCACCGGGGTTCTTCTTTTCCCGGCCCAGAGATCAGGCTCCTCAGCTGCAAGAGGATGTTTACGAGTGCATTAAAGATTGCAATTTGGATCAAAAAAAAGGGAGTGCAAACAAACCAAGGAAAGAGATATAAACAAGAACAAGGCTCCAGGATGCCAGCGAAATTTGGGAAGACAACTGCGAGGCAGAGTCATCAGGGCTCACATCATCCTCTGTGTGAGCTGCCGCTGTCAGCGATGGAGTTGCTCTCTTTGCTGGGTCAACAGATGTTGGAACGGGCCAGCATTGCCAAGCGATGGAGACCGTCAGGATGATTGCAGGCAAAATGGGGTTGAAGTACTCCAAAATCTGCACCCATCGCACCAGTTTCAAGGGTGGGTTCTTTTGTTCGTACATCGCTTGGAAACCATCAAGCTCCTTCGCGGTCATTCCAGCCTGTACTGCTTGCTCTCTCGCCTGTTCAAAATCTTCAAAGTGTCCTCTTTCAGCCGCCCTCTTGAGAGTTTTCCGGATTTCGGACCTTTCATTGGACTTCACGGCTTCCTTGTGGCGCGAATTCTCACACTCCAGTTTTTCTGGGTTCACGCCAAGACGATGAGCTTTCTCTTTGAGCTCCTCAAAATCGATGTCTCCATCTTGCGCAGCTTTCTGTACGGCCTTCCATGCCTGAGACATCGCATGTGTCTTCTCTTTCTCTTGCTTAAAGACCTCATCCCACTCTGCGAGCTGCTCCTCACCAATGCCTGCACTTTTTGCTGCCTCTCTTGCGTGCTCGAAAGTAGTCGAGTCCCCTGATCTGGCCGATTCATCCAATAGTTTAAGGGCTTCTAACTTGTTCTTCTGCAATGCGTTTTTCTCAAACTTATTGCGAGCAGACTCCACCTCTACATCATCCAAATCAAAAGCTTTGGCTTGTGCGCATGCTTCTTCAAACCGACCCCGGTCAACTGCTTCTGCTGCTTCTTGCAGCTTTGCCCGCACCTTTGCCTTCTCCTTCACCAGCCGGTTTTTCTCAAAGGTGGAATGGACTTTCTTCAACTCTTCCGAGTCAAATCCATGAGCCTTTGCCTTTTCAAGCAGCTCCACAAAGCCCTGAACCTCTCCTTCTTCAGCTGCCTTCTGCAAAGACGCCAGGAGTTCAGACCGCTTTTTCCGCTGTAGCTCCAAGGTCTCCAGCTTTTTCTGGTACGGTTCTAGCTTGGCTGGTTCAAGTCCTTGGGCTCGTGCCATGTCCACAGCCTTTTGAAGTTCAGCCTCATCGCCTCCTTCTGCTGCAACATGTAGATCATGCTCAAGTTGAACTTTGCTCGAGGGAGGCGCCAAGCGCTGGTAGTCATTGGAGTTTGAAAGAGACAAGGCTTTCTTCTCAACTGCTACATGGAGTTTGTAGTCAAGCCATTGTTGTAGATCCTCACTTTTATGGTTTGCCACAAGCCACATCCAGTTTGAATCCAAGGTTCGCACATCGGAGTAGTATGAGAGAACAATTGCAATGTTTCCTTCGTCTAGTTTCTTTGATCTCAGCGCAAACTTTTCAAGATAGCGCGTCCCGCCAGGAGCACTGTCCATCTTAATGTTGACCAAAGCATCTGAATGAAGCTCGGTGAGCAACACATTTTGAATAGCTTTTTTGAGCGCAAGCTTCGTGTCTTTGTGCACCGCCTCGCCCAGCTCTAAGTTGTTTGCGAACTCGTGAATCTTTGAAGGGTTCACCACTGACATGATGGTGCGCGTGGATATATCTTTCTTTGCCTCTGACCTGTCCTCCCCAGGACGTCCCCAGTTCTTGTTGAGCCACTCCTCCACCCGATTATGAGTTTCCTTGGTCGCAGCTAACGCTTCATCACTCACAAGTTCAAGGAGAAGTCCATCCGCAGTCTTCATAGTCTTCTTGATGGTGTCGACCTGGTGTGTGTGTGTGTGTGACATGGACTTCCGAATGTTCAAATCAGAAACTAAAACTCGCAAATGCCATCATAGCAAGCACATGATGGAAAGCAGAGTCCATCTCCTCCGAAGGCCTCTTGGCCGGCATTCACTTTGCGCAGGAGGAGCAAACATGTCAAAAAGAACAGCCTGCAGCCACAAAGCATCTCAGGAGCTGTGACAAAACACAGGCGCCTTGTCCAGTTCCTAATCAACCACTAAAATTGACTAAAACCAACTGGCTGCCAGACGGCTGGCTCAGCACCTAGTGTTCAAAAATGATACGACGAGCGGTCCCGCATCTGGCAATAGTACAACATTCACTAATCAGGTGCCAACCGTTTGAATGAAATGCCGAGCAGCTGACAAAAAGAAGACGAACCACCAGCCATGCTGTGCATCTCAGGACGCTGGGCAACAAAGTGTAGGCGGAAGAGTCTCCCTAGAGCCATAGATCTGAGACCAAAAACGCCATCAAATTGTACGCTTTAGTGCTTGTAGATCGACCTCGTAAATATCACTGCATTATCCGAACAAAAATCTTGCAAGACAAAGAAAAGCGACAGCGACAATAGCATACATAGTACACCCAGAGTTCATTTAGTCGCCACGTTTTAGCAAGAGTCTGCAGCAAACAAAGAACGATGTTAAGAGGCACCAGCTGCAAACCAGCCGTGCTCTCTTCAGTTCTGCTAGTAACTACGGAAAAAAGACAGCCTCACTGCACTGAGGGGCACCAACCGTTGTTGCTGTGCCGCCGTTCATCGAGTGCGCTGTACAATTGGAATAGAAGCATTCTTGGGGGACCGTGAAGGAGCACAGCATATCTCATCCTAATTCTGACCCACACAAACACAAGTCAACAACGGCACAACTCAATCAATTGCTTGTCTTCTGGCATATGCTACGTATATCTATGTATAGGTGTTTCAATTTGTGCTTCCCTGAGATGGTCCACCGACAGTCCTGACAGAACTTACAATCTGCTCCGCACAATTTCAAAGCTCGGGATCTGAAAGCTCTTTGACACCGGATTTTTGCATTATCTCACTGTACAGCTTGTTTCCAAGCCACTGCGACAAGTCTTCAGCACTCTTGGCATCGACCCGATTGTTGCTTCCTGTCCTTTTGTCCGAAGAATAGGCCATGGCAATTGCCAGCTGGTTACTTTGAGTTCGCCAATGCCGTAGCATCACCCTCTCCACTATGTCCATGGAACCATCCTTGAACTTCATTTCATGCACCACGTTTGAATCCGGATTGGAGCGCAGAATCTTCAGCAACGTCTCTTTTAGCTCGACATTCAGATGTTCATCTGGAGCTTCTGGCAATTGCATATTGTCGACATACTCCTTGAGGTATTTCTCATCGACGATGGACATAGTGCTACGCACCAAGGTTTCTTTGCTGAGATGGGAACCAAAGGTCTTACTAAGACCGCCCAAGAAGTTCTTCACCCTCTTGTGCTGCGACGGTGTAAACGGCAGCTTCTCAACTTGAAGCATAGGCACCTGCGCAGGGACTCATCAATTGACGTCAAGGACGTGCACCAAAGAAGAGAACTTCTCCTATTAATTCCCAAGAATCTGGATCTGGTTGGGCTTTCTAACACGATCACAATCCGATCTCCGATTGACCAAGACGTGGCTTGGCGTGTTGTCAAGTGGGAAGTTCTTCACGTGTATATATAGAGTTTGTAATCCCTGCATGTGTCATATCAACACTGTTTCAAACATAAAAGAAACAGTACACATGGGTGGCAAGGCCCTTTTGCATGCAATAGGTCCTGATCACTGATCATTGTAGGAGCGTGTGCCTCTTAGACTTTCGTCAAAAAGAAATTGGTGCCTGCGCTGGCCACAAGCTGAAGGCTCTTCTGGATGGAAAACTCCAGCGAGAGCATGTAGAGTTGACCTCATGGATTGTTCTTTTTGTGTAGACGTCCATGTGCTTCCTACTGGGGCTGGTGGAAGCCGCACTTGTGTGACATGAGCCCCAAAGTAGAATACTTACATTTGTTGGGGTGTTGATGTGTCCATTTTTGGGGCTGCTTCACATCACACAAGCAAAAGCCCTCATGATCCCTCATGTGATATCAGAATGCCGGGCCGATTGCACTGCAGGCAGGTCATACATGATGGACAAATCCAGGTGGGGAAATCACGACGGTTTTCTTGAAGATGACATACAACCATACAATAAAGCAGTAGACATTCGAGCCTTTGCGCACTATCAGCAGCTAAGCCGCGTTGGACGTGCGCTGGCAGCAAACAAAGGTGATAGAAGCTACCAGCAAGAACCTCACCACAGCATGATGTGACATCTGGGTCGTTCCTTTCACCAGCTTTAAGGTCGTACAGAAGAAACATAGGCAACTGGTATCCTGGCAACAGTCTGGTTCAGATTCCAATTGTTGCATGCCCTTCAGGATCTTCAGGGGAGTTGAAACCCTTGATTGATCTTCACGTTCACACACCAATCTGTGGGCTTAAGGCTTTGCCATCGTGCTTGCAAAACATGAGATTGCATGATCAACTACGACCGTCTGATCTGTATCATCCTTGCTTCCAAACATGGAACTTTGATATGATATAACACAGCAAGCTACAGCATGTTCATCCTCATCTTGATTATATCCACATTCATTCCGGAATGTCCAGTCGTCCCAACTTTCAAAAAAACTGCCAAGCAACAAGGCTATACCAAAAGTCATCACCTTCTTCGAAGATCCCTTGCTGTCCGCCGCGGCTGCGGGGTCCATGTGCTCTGGGTCCATTCGATCTTCACGCTGCTTTGCAAACTGAAATCTTGCTGTTTCGTTCAGAGACTGCTGTGAGGTGATGCATCTTGAAGACTTGACATCAAGCAGCTGGTCGGATCTACGATTCTTCCCAATTCTTCCCTACTTGCAACGCATGCCTGGCTAAAATACTGTACTCTCCTTGAGCATTGGTCTATGGTCCTCGCGCAGCATGGAGCCAAATCTTACTGGAACAACCCTCCATCCGCACCGCTCGAGTGCAGCCTCACCAAGACATGCCAAGGTGACATGTGTTAACTCTACTCCTCCCAAAAAAATTCTTGTGAAGTTGGCTCAACCGATGTAAAAGCAGCTGAGCACCCAATGATGTACAGGAGCTCTCACAAACTCATAGGCTCACATGAACTCCACAAGGTCGATACAGTGTCTCAGTGCTTTGCTGAACCTTCACAGCAACTTCAGGACCTTCACGCAGTTTGGCACGATAGACCTGGCGGGTGTTGGCCAGGAGCTACCCCATTCGACGGATGGAGTTGTCTGAGCAGATGGAACATGGATGCGTGGCTGGAGCCTTCTGATTTTCATTTGGAAACATCTGCAAAAGAAACTGATGGAGACCTGGCTTGACATGGGCAAGACCTAGACTAATTAGGCCATTCTTGGACAGAACCTCCACATCCAGTGGTTGCAACCTGCGGCCACCCACACCATCCCACACCCAGAACAGCAGTCCTAAACCCCTAAACACTTCTGTCTCAGAGACTCGAGGGGCACCAGGCCTTTCCCAACAGGACTACAGAAAGACATGTCCTCAGAATCTGTGGGTTTGTCTTAGAAGACGCCCATCATTTTCAGATTAACCGTTTGGTTTAGCCCATACTATCTTTCATCTGTTCGAAGCTCCACTTGCAGTACTCCCAAAAATCCACTTCCGGATCCCGGTTGTTGAGAAATCTGGTCCTCTGTCCCCTCCTCCCACCTGTCCCAAGGAAGCCGATGCAATCGGTGCTGGTGAAATCTCCTCGAAGATCTCACCCACCGGCCTCCAGTGGTGGTGGTGGTGGTGGTGGTGGTGAACAACCAGCACAGCAAGCATGGGGCAAAACCGTTCGTAGGCACCGTCGGTTTAACTCACCGTAAGCATTGATGGGAAAATTCCTGAAAATTTCAACACGTCCGTTGATCCATTGATTCTGCTCGAGCTGACTGAATCTCTCGAAGCAAAACTCTCACCAAGATGGTTCAAGTAGAAGCAAGACCCACATGTTGGACTTTGGGTTCCGCATTTGGCCGCTAATTTCGTCTTCGTGTTGCCCATGTGTCTTTGGGGAACCCAAGATTTTAAGAGTTCCTAGTCCCCGTATAGCAAACCAGGTTGTGCTGCTTTGTTGAAAACCAAGTTCTGTCGGTATGGAACAAAGCACATATTGCAACGGCTGGATTGGATGGGACCCAATATCCCAGCAAGGAGCAAATGTGTTTCCTGTCTTTCCAGTGGACCAGGGGGTCCTTTGTTGCTGCCTCGAAACCGTTTATATAAGTGAATGTCTTTGCTTCTATTTGTCTATAACGATTCATGCCCTCTAACCAATTGGGTTATGTTCAGTGCCATCCGACAGTCTCATTCATCTGTACTTGTGATCTCTACCATCCAGGCAAACTCCTAAATTCTATGCTGATGATGCTTCTAGGTGTGATTAGCAATACGTGCATTTCTAGTTCCACAATCATCATGCCATATTTTGATTACGCAATTCAACCAGCATATCAATTAAGCAGTGTGGGCTGCTTCCTGCATTTGTTGAAAGTGGTCTGGATCTAGCCAATGCGTACACTCAAACATGGGCACCATGCACCTCACCTTGCAACTAAAAGAAACAACAGGGCATGTGTCAGAAAGGCGTGATTTCGCTTCTTCCGGTTTGTCGGGAACCCATCCAAAAGAGAGCAACGGTCGGCTGCGCAGTCCCTCTGGACGTCGCCCGGCGGGGGGCCCCGAGCCGTCCCAGCTCGGATTCGATGATCTCATCCGCTTTGTCCGTGGGGAAGGGCGGCACCCGATCCTGGTGGGCTTGAAGCAGCGAGCCAAGAGAAGGTGGACGCATTCTTGGATGGACACTGGTGAGTGCAGGAGAAAATTGCAACTCCATGGGCAAAGATTAGTAAATGGATGTAAATGGAGAATGGTGTGGAGTGCATCATATATTTTTTTGTGCAATCAAATGGGGGTTACTGGAAAAGCAAATCTGGCTCGCTGTGGATCATCCTTTGCGCAGTGCCAGATCATGCCATGATCATGAGCTTGTCCTACTGTTGCAGCTTGCAAAACTCCTCCAGCCCAGCCGTCCGTTTGGAGGGGTGACGGAAAAAGGTTCTCACTTCCCACAACTCTGCGGGCTTCATCCCCTTTTGTTGCCTGAAGCTCGGTCAAAGCTTCCAGGTAAGCAGGAGACAGCAGGTCGGCACGGATGGACAGCGCCTGCGCCGATCTGTAGACAGTGCATCAACTGAGTCCCTGCTATTGGCCTGAAAACATGATGTTGGCTTGGAGCTTCCCTTGCCTGCCCAATCTTGATGAAGGTTGGACCAAGATCCGTCAGAATCTGCACGAGCTCTTGTGCACGGGCCCGGGAATTGGCCTGAAACACCGGCGGTGAGTGGACATGGCGATTGGACCGGTGGAACTCAATCCGCCGCTCATTGTGAGTATCGTAGAGTATACTGAGTAGGATCATTATTTGTGATATTTGATGATTGTCATTGCGTATACTTTATTATTGTTATAATCATTATCATTTATCATTATGGTTGTTCAATTGTATTACAACTGCTAGATGTCATACTACCAACTGATATTAAATGTAAATTCAGATCATTTTGTCATTGTCATCATGTAATTACTACTACGGTTTAGGGGTGAGTGATCCGAGGACACACCTGAAAATACAAATCCAAGGCAGCCCTGCCTCCCAGCTTCCTGTTTGTAAATCCAGCAAAAGTCGGACCTGAGGTCATCGTCTCGCAGTTGACTCAATTCATCTGAAAAGAACAACGTGGTCTTCTTCCGGGAAACCCATCAGTTCTGCCTTCCAACATCTTCCAAACAAACCAGTACAAAAGCCCATCAAACCCCCATCAAGCACACATACTGCACATCACGAAAGCATCACGAAACCATCGCCGTTCTGGTTACTCTCCCTCTAGTCTCCCAGTCTCTCGTGCCGTAAACCCACCCACCCGCCGGTCAACGTCGCTCCCGACAGCGAAGCCCACGGTGGTGCTCATCAACTCGGTCGCTCGGAAGGTCACCATCCACGGCCCTGGCGGAAGGAGTGGAACGAAGAAACAAAAACAGGTCTGCATCCTTGCCCCATCCGTAGCGATGCACTTGTTACTGCGGAAGAAGATGAACATTGGAAGAACATGACTGAAGATGAAGAAAGCGATGGGACATCAGGAGTACATGAACGGAGCCTTTATCAATTGGTCAAAACCTCATCACACCTCTATGACTTCGCATGCAATTCGCCATGGCCGACGAACCATACCGGCCCTCTGCCACTCTTGGGCGCTGCTGGCCGTGACCGCCTCATCTCCGGCCGCTCGCTGAAGCCAGGAGCGCCTTGAAACAGGCCAGCCTCACGCGCCTGAAAATAGCTAGCTGCTGAATCGGCATTGTAGACGCCATCTCAGCGTTCCAAGCAACAAGCCAGAGTCTGTATGGTTTGACTCGGGAAGTCACCCATTCCATTGAATGGAATGGGGTTTTCATGAGGTTTTCCGGCCCTTGCCACCATCCAAAGAACTAGAACTTACAGCATAGCAAGACATCATGGAATATAATTATGAAAGCATCACCAAATATCTCCAGATCTTCAGATTTCTCTGCCATCTTTGAGCAATTTCTCCTTCTTGACGTTACCAATTGAAACATAGCTCGGCCATGGACCCGGGTACGGAGTCGCCCCACGACACACTCGAGACACGCCCACTCGGCCGCTTCTCCGACCTGCGGCGATAACGAAGGCGAAGGCGAGGTGATTGGGAACCCAAGGAGATGGAGTTGGAGGAGTTGGAGGAAGATGGGCCAACGTCCCGACTTCTGCGTAGAGTAGTCGGGTGCGTCTATGCGGAGCACGAAGAAAGAATGCGGTGCTTGTTTGGAGGGTAGAGGGTATAGAGGGTATGGGCGGTCAATATGGAAGAATGACTGGAAGAATGTTAAAGGGATATCGTCAGGCGACCAAGCAAAAAGCACAACGACACATGATATCAGAATAGTGTATCTGATGTCCATACTACTGTAAAACGTGAATCATGTGTTCATCACCTGCCAGGAGTCGCCAGTCATGGATCTGGTTAGATCGGTTAAAAGAACATCCCAGTGAGTCCAGGTCCAATCACCGAAGACTTGGTCTGATCCCAGAAAGTCCGATGGATGGATTCGGTTTTGCATTTGATATGACTTTTAGGTTTATATACCAGCCTTTGGGGATAGGGGTGCCGAACTTGGAGGATAGGGGTGCCCCTGTCACATCCACTCACTGGATGGGACTAAAAACCACCCTTTGTGACACCCGGTACTGGTACCTGGATCTATTGTAGAACCAATGTGGAAAATTCCTTACCCCCGTTAAAATGTCTTGCGATCCATGGGGAGGGGTTGAAAGCATCCATCAGTCTATACAATATTATACTATAGGGTAACGTCTTGTTGGACTCGCTTTCCAGCTCCAGCTGACCCACAAAACCTTCATCTCATTTCGTCAAGATCTGAGTGGAGGGCGAGCAGCGCCCCTCCCGGAAGTGGCCGCCAGAGCCAGTCCCACTGGAACAGCCCAGCTCCTTTCACCGAAGGAGAGACTGGCGACTACGGCGGAAACGGGATTCACACTGAAACGGGTTGAATGAGGTTGTGCACTGAAACGTTCAAGGAGAAACCCAACTCAAATTCAAAAGCCATTAAAAACATATAGAGTCCACTCAGAAACTGCTTGCAACATTCACCACTGGTTGGATCGCTTCACTTCTTTTATGTCATGTGATAACATGTGACACACACAGCGGCCGCTCCTAAGCAGCGTTGGTCCCTGAGATCCAGCCGAAAAGGACCACTTCGCAGAGGAATCCGGAGAGAAGGTCTCCACCTCGGGGTTTCAACGACCACCTTTGCCCTAATGATTGAGCCCAACTCATGATTCCATTAAGCTTAAAGCACACACGTTGAGCCATTTTGAGCCGAGCTTGTTTGATCTTCCAGATTCTTCACAACAAATGTGAAAGTCCAAAAAACTGTTCCATTCACTTGACTTCGGGGGGCCGCGCTTCTCCGATTAGGGCCGCATCTTTAGAAGCTGATCTTCTTGAGGCGCTGGCGAGTGGTGCTGTAGCGTCAACGCCGTAGCCTCGTCCAATCGACCTGACTATATCAATTCACAAGCATCGAAGCGTGTTCTTTTGGAGACTTGGTGTGGGTCAACATCTGGCAGCTCATGTGTTCAGTCACCAAGACTCAACAGAAGATGTCTGATGATATCTGCTGATGTCTGCGGTCTACTTTGCCAGCTTCAGCACTGCCTTGGCAGTGTGAAGCAAGTGACGCCAGCTGCCAGGAGAACAAGCGTTCCCACACCTCACTTTCAGCAACTGTCAGTGCCTCCAACCTACTAGCGATGGCCGCCAACCTAGAAGCGATGGCCTCCAACCTAATTAGAAGCGATGACCTCCAACAAAGGCAAATGTTGCCGTTGTGCTTTCACGACTGCTCCGACTGCTATACACTTGTCGAATAGTTGCTGTTCGAGAAAAGGCAAGCCTCGGCTGTATCTGCGCACTGGCATCTCAAGGCAAGCGCATGCCGCAACTCGCAAATATCTGTCTCTTTGCACGTACTGCAGTTTGCTTGAAGTGCATGATAGCAGGATGTTTGCTGATCTAGCTGTGGAATGTGGGGACATTTCAGTGCAAAATGGTAAAATAGTGTGGTGGTTTCTCGCGCACATGAGATTGCCAATCGCTTGGGAACTGCATTGTATGTTTTTTCAGGAAGATGCGTAAAGCTTGAGACAAATCAAAAAAAGCTGCGGTGTCAAAGACTGTGTCCAACGGACTTGCCAGCCTTGGCAACCCAAGCTTCACCAAGATGATTGACTTCTATCAAACGGGGGATAGTCCACCTACCGTTCCTGGCTACATACGCCACATTGCCGCTACATGGTTCGTTTTGATTCGGCAGTGAGTTTTGTGATTTAGGCTCAAAAACACTTGGACTTATCACGCATGCACAGCGTCAACAAAAGGGTTGAAGGCCAAGAAAACAGCAGAAAAAAGGCAGAACAGTCGGAATGACCGGTACGCGCAGCGAATTGGATGCCCCCCTCATTCAATCAATCCATAATCCCCATGGGCTGAAAAGGAACCGAGAGTGAATCACTGGTCCAGTTCCAGCCCCAAATCGTCGATCTCCGTCCCGTTCCTGGCAACCTCCAACGCACCGCGCACCGCGCACCGCGCCGTGCGCGCCCTCCGCGCCACCCGTGGGACCTCGCTGCACCAGGACCGTCCGAAGGGGTCGCCCCGTTTCTGCTCCCTGCGCTACTCGGACGATGAGTCCGACTCGCTGGTGTCGCCTGGCGGGAGGAAGGTGGGAAGGTGGGATGGGAGGGCGAGGCCAACAGAGTGGGGTACCTGTTTTGGGCAGGAAGTTCTGTCCGAATCATGTCCGAATGTCATGGCAGGGTGAAAAAAATGATGAAACCAAAAAGAAACATATACTATATATTATATAATATTGTATATTACTGAGCTGGAATTGCCGCTAGGGCAAACTCTTTGACTCTTTGCCCTTCCGGTCTACGCGCGGACACCAGCTGCCTTTCTTCTCTCCTTTTTCTTTGGCATCGGAGGCATCAGATTCGCTGCCTGACCGCGGGCGACTGATCAAGGTGGCCTCGAAAAACGCGGTGTCAAACCTGCGGTTTTACATGGTTCACACTCATCACACTCCATCTTCTGCTGACCAGCCAAATTTGGATGGCAACTAAATCCCTTGGCTACAGCTCCATGTGTTGATTGAATAATTACATCAAAGTCCCCTTTCTTCGTTCTCTATACTCCATAGTGGCCCTGGAAGCAGCGCCTTTTCTCGCGACCTTGCCCTTCAAGGTAGCCAATCGAGCCTGCCAGAGTTTCCCCCATTTCGTGCAGAAATCGGCAGAAACACATCCCCCTTTAGCTTTGCAGATCGAAAATATTTGGCACCACTTGAAGTAGAGGAATTTCCAGCACTCGGGTCATCTAGAAGTGCGTGGCCTGCCTTGGCATCTGAGAGACGCTTCTCAACTTGCTGAACTTTCTCAGCCTTGCCGAGACACAAGAAAGAAACAAGATCCATCAATTTCTCCCTATTTTTGACATGTCTTTTCCGCTGGTCTTGGTGCCTTCCGAGTGTTTTTCCAGCACTTCCGATACAGTGTATATTTATATGTTATACACACAATGTCTGGCTTCTCATTGGGCATGTTTGACTCACCATGTACCCAAACGACGCCGTAAAATACGCTCCGAGCTCCCCACATGGTCCGCCTTGGCCTTGGCCTTGGCATCCTGCAAGGCCTCCCGTTTTGGATGGTTGGCGGCAAAGCTCAATACCGAGAGGAAAACACCATAATACATCGGATTTAGGCCAAAAGATGTGCATGAACCACACATGATGTGAGTTTCTCTACCCCACAGATGTGACTTCGGCCCAGCAAAATGACATGAGGGAGTCACGAGACGTTTCGAGTGTCCCGCCAACTGGTGTTTCTCTAAATGAAAAGAACATCCTGCCCGCAGTCACCCAGTTCACTTTTTTTTGTGAGGTTCCCGCTACATGCGGGGGTGTTTAGCCTAAACCCAGACCTGAATCAAACGCGCACGAGCCGAGCACTCACCTTGCCCGGTTTCGGGATCAACATGAACCGTTGACAGGGATTGGATGTTAACGTCCCTGCCTTCGCCGCATCGGCGCGGATCCGTTGTAGCCCCTGGCCGTGACGCACCCAACGGCGGTGGATGAGAACACCCCAAAACGGGCGGTTCCGCCGCGGGGGAGGGTTCGTCCACGGACGACATCGGGATCCCCAGAGAGTCGCGAGGTGCCGAAGGATGTTTTCATCTGGCGCGGGCGGCCCGGGCACCGATGGGCCAAGGGGCCAGTGAGTTCTTGGCCAGCCAGGTCATTGGGGGAGGTCTCCATATCCCAGAGATTCAGGGGATACGCATTATGAAAAAATATGGAAATACAACATGTGACTGATGAGTTCCCGGTGAACAAAGTTCAAATGCTCCCTGGCCTCTTCCAGCTTCGTTTCAGCTGCTTTCTGCGCTTTACTCTTTGCCTGAGAACCATCAAAGCCATGCAATCCATGCACCGCGCCAGCTGATTGAACCAAGGGCGCCCGCACTCACCCGACTCACCCGAACATCGCATTTCTCTGAGATCCGAAGCCTCTTTGATCCGTTGGGCAATCGCCTGAAAAAAGAATTGGCGCGTCGTCCGATGTCACAAGAGAAGCAAGTGTTCTCAGCTGAACGGACGGACAGTCCATTTGTCTGCAAATTCCCCAAATCAAGATCGGTGCTGCTGTGCGATTGTAGGACTAGTAGTTGAGATGTACCAACCCTGTGAAAAGGTTGGGCTTAGTGTATATAGCAAGGCAGAATATCCAAAGTGATCAGATGTCAAAAAGCCATAGACCAATGGACAGGCTCCCGAAGCCCGAGTAGGTCGTGTAGGTCGTGCAGAGCAAATAGCGTTGGCAAACGGTTCTCGGACCCTGGTCTTCTTGGTGAATATGGCCTCTCCCAAAAGAACCGTTATGTGAATACGAAGGATTGAATTACAAGCCAGAGAGTGGCTGATGACGATTACCATTTAAGGAGACAATAACGAGTGTCTTATGGTTGTTTGCCATGCCTCCAAACAATGCTTGGTCAAATCTATAAGATGTATACTTAGCTGCTGCGATTGCTTTGAACAGTCATTGGCGACTTTTTTTATTGGTGGAAGGCAGAAGCTTGTTCGAACAAAGGATTGGAGGATGGCATGCACCCAAATGCTTTTACAAAATAGAAACACACCTTTTATTTGACCATGTTTGACCTTTTGTGCTTTTACTTCATTAATCTTAAATATCTGAATCTTAAATGGATTCTTTATTAATAACAACACACACTTTAGGCTACCGGCTAGTACCGTATGGCTGCTTGAAGCGTAAAAAAGCAACACACACTTGTTGGTCCAGGAGTTTCTTCAAAAAACTGGATGGCCTTTGCATTAGTCTTCCAGCCAGTCATTGGGCCCCCCAAGACCTACTAGTACTAGACCTATTCACCCAACTGGGTCCAAGAGGCTTGAGGGGCTTATGTGGATAGATCAAATGGAGACAGGTGATGTACTGAACCTGCTTCGAGAAGCAGCTTTTTCACTTGTTCGGTCGAAGTGGACGTTCCAAGTGTTCTGCCCGGAAAACTGGGGCGACATATCAGAAGCTGCAGGAGAGTTTTATGACCCAAACACTCCACGGGACTGGAAGATCTGTTTCAAAGGCTTTCCCTAGACCCCTTTTTCAACTACCCCGATGTAGCTAGATACCACCAAATATCCGCCAATACAGTACATGCATGCACATGCATGCACACGCACTGTCTGTTTCCGCTCACTTCCCAGCGTTTCTGGACAAACCACCAACCACCAACCAAAGCCCAAGCGGTCGGGGCGGTCGCGCCGGCCTTGTCCAGGCGTTCTTCCGCCTCCTTCATTCGGGAGGCCTTGTCCGCCAGGAGCTTCTCCTGGTGTCGGCCGGAAACCGCCGGGGCCCGCCGCCTAAACGGCCCCGGAAAAGGCCCGTCAGCCAGGCCTTTTGCTCAGGCTCTCTCGTTAAGCTGATACTAAGTAATACCTATAGATCCTCCAACTGTGCAACATGTCTGCCTGTTGATCTACAAAACCAGCCACAAGGCACACATTTTGCACAGTTGGAAGATCTAGGTATACTGAATACATGTGGAGCCTCCATGCCCAGGTGTCTGGTGGGGTCATTGTAGCCCAACTTCAGGCTCTCCCGGAGGTTCGCACTCGGGTTTCCCCGGGTGGGAATACGTGCAACTGAGAGACCCAAAACACACCATCGACCTGTTGAGCCATGCTGCGACGAAGCCGTTCGCCTTCGTCGCTGCTTCGGCGCCGTCGCTGGCGGTGACTCCCCCGGAACTTCCAATGACTTGACGAACATGAACTACCTCACCTGGAAGTCATCATCCACCACTACCATGAAACGGACTTTTCAATGGTAAAACCGCCTCACCAAGTGGCCCATGTAGGACTTTTCCGGCCTCCACTTGTTTCATCTTTTGGGCCACCTCCTCATCCACCTGCTTCGAACGTTCGGGCCGCGGTGAGCGAGCGAGCGACCGTTCGAAGGCGGCAAGCGAAACGGAGGAGGGTGCGAAGTTTGAGGATTCTCCAGATTTCTGGGCATGTGGCATGTGATGTCCTTTTGTCTCTTTGGAAACCCAATAGCGATGGCCTCCAACGTAATAGCGATGGCCTCCATGTCCAGATTTCTGGGCACGTGATTCAAGAGTGAGTAGGGGTAAGTCATCCAAAACTTGTTCACACCCCTTTGTGATCCTGTATCAACACAACTCCAGGTTCAAGCTGAGAAAAAGCTTCACTCAGCGCTTTCAACTGGTTGCAAGACCCACTGACCCCGTGCAAAATTGCACCAACATGGTCAATGTCCGAAAACCCCAAGGCTTCGCACAAGTGCAAACGTCCCAAGGTTTCGCATGGCTTCGCACCTCCGCTTGCACAGCCTTCACCTCTTCCTGTGCCTGTCGCACCAGCGGATCGGTGTTAGGGAGTCCTCCCCGTGAGACCGACAGGAGCTGGTTCTCACCTCCGTCCAAAAGGGAAAGACGGTGTGTAGAATAGGGACACCCGTCTGAGAAAATCAAAAGCAAACTAAAACCATAATATATTGTTTTTCTAGTCGGAAATTCTCCCTCTTGAATACAAACCCACATCTTGCAAACCCACATCTTGGAATGAGGAGTCGAAAGCTTTGGAAAGCAGGAGGGTTTTGCGAAACTCCAATGACCTTCTTCCGCTGAGCTGCCTGAGCCTTCTGCCGCTGCTCTTCTTCGAGTATGGCATCTTTCACGGCCTCTGGACATGGGCCGGAGCTGTTTCAAGTATTGTACTCTCTTGATTGAAAAAGATTGAAAAAGAACAAACACATTGTATACAATCATTGTATAATCATAATTTTTGGGGGAGGCCCCATTCATATATCAAACTAGACGACGAGTGGCCCGAAAGCATTTTTCATCACGTAGGAAGTCAGAGTGTGAGTTAAGTGTTCAGTGTGAAGTGTTAAGTCGAGTGAGTTGAGGCAGTGTGTGGGTCTCTGTGTGTGTGTATCAATGTCTGTGTGTGTATGAGTCTCTGTCTATGACTCCGAGTAAGTTGAGGCAGTGCGTGGGTCTCTGTGTGTGTGTGTCAACCTTTTAAGAGAGCCGGGTGGTCGGGAGACATGACTCAGCTGCAGGGGCGCCAGAGCAGCTGCGAGAGATGACGCAGCCGCGAGAGATGACTCATCCGCGTACTAAAGTTGCACTGCAAAGTCACCAGTTCTCAGCTTCCAGCTCCCCAGATACTCCGCGTACTAAAGTTGTACTACAAAGTCGCCAGTTCTCATCTTCCAGTTCCCCAGATACTCCGCGTACTAAAGTTGTACGGCAAAGTCGCCAGTTCTCATTTTCCAGCTCTCCAGATACTCCGCATACTAAAGTTGTACTACAAAGTCGCCAGTTCTCAGGTTCCAGCTCCACAGACTGCTCCACGTACTACAGTTGTACTACAAAGTCACCAGTTCTCATCTTCCAGCTCCCCATATGCTCCGCGTACTAAAGTTATACTACAACTTTGCCAGTTCTCATCTTCCAGCTCCCCAGATACTCCGCGTACTAAAGTTGTACTACAAAGTCGCCAGTTCTCATCTTCCAGCTCCCCAGATACTCCGCGTACTAAAGTTGTACTACAAAGTCACCAGTTCTCATCTTCCAGCTCCCCAGATACTCCGCGTACTAAAAGTTGTACTACAAAGTCGTTAGTTCTCAGCTTCCAGCTCCACAGATTACTCCGCGTACTAAAGTTGTACTACAAAGTCGCCAGTTCTCATCTTCCAGCTCCCCAGAGACTCCGCGTGCTCAAGTTGTACTAAAAAGTCGCCAGTTCTCAGCTTCCAGCTCCACAGATTGCTCCGCGTACTGAAGTAGCACTAGAAAGTCGCCAGTGCCTGCATTTCGCGCACTCGACACGCACGATCTCCGCAGATTGCGCACGCACCGCACCAATCGCACTCTCACCTGCATTTCGCGCACTCGGCACGCACGATCTCCGCGGATGTTTGCGCGCGGACCGCGCCAATCGCACTCTCGCCTGCATTTCGCGCACTCGACACGCACGATCTCCGCAGAGGGCTGCGCGCGGACCGGACACATCCCACTCTCGCCTGCATTTCGCGCACTCGACACGCACGATCTCCGCAGAGGGTTGCGCGGGCACCCGGCGAATCGCACTCTCGCCTGCATTTCGCGCACTCGACACGCACGATCTCCGCAGAGGGTTGCGCGCACACCGGACAAATCGCACTCTCACCTGCATTTCGCGCACTCGACACGCACGATCTCCGCAGAGGGTTGCACTTTCGGTTGATGCTGTTCGTCCCGCACTCCGCCTTTTAGAGAGAATTTATAAAGTGGGGAAATGTTTTTTCATTAGGACATCTCCCGTGCTAGTTTTCCATACTCACACTTGCCTACTCATTGCATGCTTGCATAGTCATTGCATGCTTGCATGCTCACCCTTGCATATCATGCTTGCATACTTACACTTGCATACTTTGACACTGGCATACTTCGCACTTGGATGCTTTCGCTCTTCCAGTGTGTGTGTGTGTAAGTGTGAGTGTCGAAGTGTCAGTGTTCAAAGGATTTTCCGGAAGAACCCTTCGCAATGCTTTCGGGAAAAACATCTAAACGTCTACATTAAAGCGACAGCGACTCACCCGTCGACCGTTTCCACGAAGGAGTTGAAAACACCATGGCACGACCAAGAGAGAAAGAGTGATCACCACCTCACAACCCTCGAACCCAATTCGGGCCAAGAAGAGCCAAAGGTTCGGTCTCTGAAGGGTACTGCGGTATGATGCCCCGAGCACAAGCACTTTGGGAACCCAGGAGGACTCTTGATTTGTGTGATAGCTATGCCTCGCAAAGCTGGGGCGAAACATATCTTCGCAAGGCTGGATTCCGTGTTGTGCGTGTTCTCGCGATGGAGAAACGGTTCGCAACGAAGAAGTTCTTCCGTTGGCTGCTGGTGAACATTCTCAGCTCAAGCTAAGCATCACCAACTCAGCTCGAAGACTCTCTTTCGATGGCTCCACCGAAAAAGAAAAGGCGTCAGCGGTCCTGCCTTTTGAGCTTGCTCCAGAGCTTCTTCCTCAAGTCAAGTGGCTCAACATGTCAAGTGCACCCTGGTTTTCGCCTGAATCTATCTGGTCGAAGTGTCCGTCGAAATCCCAGGTCCGGGCCGGTCACTGGGAGTGGATGCTGAGCCATCTGCCGCTGCTTTGGCCTTCGCTTTTGCTTTCTCCAAGGGAGAGTCCTTGTGCAGCGACCATTGGTGGCTTGTACGCATGGAAACCCGATCTCACGATAAGTGGATCCCTTGATCCCTTGTAAGTTTTCCAAGTTGACGAAGTTTGTCACACATACTTAATAATTCTATGGCGGTGCAGGATGTTATCCATCAACAGTAGGTGAGCGACTCTGTTCTATCCACACCGTCAGAAAGAACTGCGTGCGCACTGTGCTCTGCCATCATCCATGTCTTCTATGCCACTTTGGACACAAAAAGCACCACGGTCTCCTTGTCATCCTCTGAGCTCTTGCTGGACTTGCGCTCCTGGCAAGTTGCATCTCCAAAAACGTGTTGTTTCATCGCAACTGAGTGAACTTGCGGGGCCGACTTATGATAATATAGTACTTAACAAAACATCCGGAGTTCATGGCTTGCCGCAAGTCACAAACTTCGAAGCCGACTTGCAAGTGACTCTGGACCAAATCCATTACTGGTATTCACTGGTCTCTTTATCTTCACGTTTTGTTCTATACACATCTGTTTTTCTTCGTCACGGAATCGTCGCTTCGCACCCCTTGAACATCCTTCAACCAAGTTCAACTACTCGTCATCTTCCCATGTTGGCACTGCGTTACGACAGGTCTCTCGTCGCGTGCGATGTTGGATCACTACCAATACAAAAGACCAAACAGTCCCACGATGTGCCATGTCTCCAACCGACCAAAAAGACAAAACAAAAACAACAAATATAGAAAACTTGAAAGACACATGCCCAAATGGAACAAACAGCACCATACACCACCTGCATAAGATCAAGCTACAGAATGCTACAGAAGCTTGTTCTGCCCTTTCTTGCCACTTCCCCATCTTCGCCAAGAGTCGCTGTCTGAGTCGCTGTTCGAGCCTGGCTTGGTTCAGATCTTCAGAGCGATTAGGCTACAGCCAAGGGTCTACAGCTGTCTGAGAATTAATCGAAGTGGATGGATTGCTTTCATGGCAGCAATCCGCCGCACCGATTTCGCACCAAAGATATGTGAACTCACTGAGCGAAATCTCCATGATTTCAGGGAGTCTACATCCAGCTGGGTGTCTTTCACAAGACCTCTGCACCCCGCAGAGAAGAGAAGCCCTCTTTCAACCCGAGTGTCGAAATGGCTCAGTAGATTTCACCATGATGCAACTGACATCTGACCCAGTTGTCCAACTGCATCTGACCCTCCAAATCGCAAAGCCTATTCCTGCATGGCACGGCCCCCCTTGAGGTGCCCTGCCACTGTGCTCGACCCCGGTGCCTGAGGATTTCTTCTTCCTCCGCACTGAGGGCGAGCTCCGCGAACGCCGGCGCTTCCGTCGTCGGCGGTGCCTCCTGTGGTGCGGAGCATCGCTGGACGAAGTGGAAAGTGAAAAACCTTGGAAGATCTGTAAGGCTGAACGCCTAAGAAATTTGTAGATGAAAACCCTCTCCCGAAAAGGAAAATCCGGAAAAGCAAATCCTCCATCGCTAGTAGGTTGGAGGCCATTGCTAGCAGGTTGGAGGCCATGGCTATTAGTCTTTTCTTCCTCAAATTGTGTTTCTCTTTCAGAAAAAAAAAACACAACAACAACTTGAACTTCCGGGCTTCACTTCGAATCGTCTCTCCTTCGGCTGTGCCGCCTTCTTCGGTGCCGACGGCGATTGCGCCGGCTTCCTGGTATCGAACAGCCGACCACTGGCTGGTGAGGGGGAGGGAAAGGTGTCAGGACCACAAGAGCGACTCCCAACACCACCACAGCATAGCACAAATTGTGTTGCTTTTGCGACCCTGTCCCGAGAGCATTTCTAGCACCGCGGCTGTCTTCAAATTCAGGCACGCCTCCCCAAACACAACATATAAATCATACAAAGATACAACAATCAAAGCATTTAGAAAAAATGCAAAACACAACGCTATCTATGTTGACGGCCGTCTCGTCATTTGGGTGTCTTATGATTGAAATGCTGCAAGTGCTTGTGCGCATGACTTGCATTACTAGCATTTTGTTATACTAATTTCAAAACACATATATAACAAAAATAAAAGAACGGCTACAGAAATCAAGAAGCGAAAGAAGAACGACAAAAGTTCATAAAGAAACACATGAAGAACAGGGAAGGAACACCGTCACACACGTTGTGACGCTTGAATCACGCTTGGTAAAGCGTGCTCAGGTGTGGCTCACGAGCCCTGAAATCGATTGAAACAGCAGAGTGGTGCTAGGTAGAAACATCTCTAAACTGATCTAAACTGCCCTTGCGTCAGCATCACGAAGCCATGACTTCAATGCATGACTTCGCGTATCATGCGAAGTTCAATTCTAGCTAGTGCATCTGACAGTCTGTCACAGCAGTCATGAGGAAATATGAGAAACACCTACTCTCATCAAAAGTTATGTTTTCGGTCGTTGCGGGTCTTCCGGAAGCACAGGCCGCCCTTCAAACGGCCGGCACGGCTGGTGCTGCTGCTCCGACCACTTCGACTGCTACCTCAGGGCGAGGGCGAGTTTCAGGATACTGCCAAAATATATGGTTGTAGGCCAAACTTGTTACACACGCCTTCCTGAAACCATGACACTGACTCGTCGTCGGAAGCGGGTTGGAGAATGATTGATATACTACAAATCAAGATTTGCTCACCCAAGAGCCACAGCCAATCTGTCAGTTTTCATCCTCTTCATTGGCAAGATCGTCCTTTTGAAGATCCATCCACAGAGTGACTGGGGCTGGCCGGCTAGAGCTTTGACTTCCACGCTCTGCACGTGTCTTCTCCAAGGATAGGAAGTCCTGCGAAGATCATATCTGGTGGTTGAACAAAACACGAGGATGGAGAGGAACCTAGAGGAACCATGGTCAGAATTCAGGATGGCGCATCTATGCGGGTTTCCATCTGAACCCCAACACCACCATCGAAACATGAACAAAAACACTGTCATAACATGCCGAATCTTTAAAGAAAGGACTCCTGGTTCCCCTCGAGGCGATGTAAATAGCTCCAACCGGCTCTGTGCCCCCCCATGTCCTACGCAGTACCTAAGGTGTTTTTTTGGAGCCCATGAAAAATAATGAAACATACATAAATTACATAAATCTGTTCCAGTTGTTGACTCCAGACTTTCACAACATCTCCTTCCCCTCTTCCTCTCATCCTCTCATCCTCGCATCCTCGTCGCGAAGCGAGACACGAATGGATGTCTCATCCTCTCCTCCAGTAGCCGTTGCTCATGGCGGTGGGGATCATAGAAGCCCTTGCCATATTTGTCGCAATAGTCCCACCTGTCCACCCAAGGTCAACCGAGTCGGCGTTACGAGCCAAGCCGTTTGGGCAGGGACGGCGCCAGCAAATGCGGAAATTCGAGATGCTGCGGCCTTCAAAAGGATAAATGGTGTCCCCTTAAATAGAACAGTTGATTCTAAAAACAATTTGAAACATTCTAAAACCAACCATGACCAACCTATCCAACATAATCCAACCATCTCCTGGAGTCCTGCACAAGGAATGTACACAGAAGACCCAGTGATTTGACCCGAACCCCGAACCCCGGTCCGAGTTTGACGGCCCAAAACCTCCCAAAACCTCCGACCCGACCGACCCTCCCCTCTCCCGATTCTGGGCGTCCCAAACCACCGTTGCTTGAAGCCTTTGGACTCGCGCTGTCCTCGCTTCACCTGGCGTCTCTGCACCGGGTCGACCGTTCCGACGGGCGGAAGAAGGGCCGGGTCGGACGGGTCGGACGGACGCCGGACCCCGGCGCCTGGTCTGCGAGGGAGCCCTTGCCGCCTCGTTCGAGCTTGGAGTGGTCAAGGGGTGTCCAATGGAGGTCCCTTAGTGGTGTAGGGGCTTCCATTGGTGACCCCTTTGAAGGTGCTGGTATATATATACAAATGTCCTTGCAACATACCTGAACAATGTGTAAAACATTGTAAAACAGTGTGAGAGTGTGTGTGAGATACTGTTGTGCTTTTCCGTTTTGAACTGGCGAAGTGGTGTGGCAAAGACCTTCTGACACAATCTGCAACCACTCCCTTTTTCAGCTTTGGAATCTGAGATTTGCCCTCATGAAGACATGTCAAAGATTCGCCCAGATGGGTCTATCTGGGTCTACGGCTTGTATTGTTGCTTCCGGCATCTGCAGCATCTGGCCGCCTGGCAGAAGCAGCTTTCAATCATCACTGGCGCTGATGTCAGCGGACGTCTTTTTTGGGGGGAGGAGACTTGCCAGCACCAAAAGAATGCAGGTGTGACACTGGGTGATGGGTGAGACTAAGGTGTGTCAACACACCAGATTGTTCAAAAGAAAACTTGCACGTCGAATCAATGGAGAGCTTCCATTGCTCGCTGTTCAACGGTGAAGTTCAAGAACTCCGGATCTGCAGCATCGCCCCATTGGGCTCCTCCCTTCTTGTAAAGAACCGACCAATCAGAAGCCCAAGGAGTGAGTCCGACGTGTTCTCTGTTGGGAGATCGCTCAAAGACATTAGGAGACTCCAAACTTCCATGTAGCACGAATTTTGAGGGTCCTAAGACTTTGTTTTGATAAACCTACATTGTACAAAACGATACAAAAAGAAAGGTAGATATTGTGGTGATGTTCCTTTTGGAGAGTCGATCAAAATTCGAAGACTATAGTGTTTTTTGGCCAAACATGTCGAGAGAAGTCGCTTTTCTTTCGCAAAAGCGGAGGTTCCTCTGCTCTGCTCGCACATCTGGTCGTAAAGGTGCATGTATGGCCGCTGGCATCGAAAACAGCACTCGCTCTCTGCAATAGCGAACGGCGAACGGTGTTAAAAAGCAAGATTCCAGACGTTGTCAATTGCTACAATCTGGTGTCCATAGAATATGAACAGAAGGCACTTGAGCGAGCAGTCCCTGATGAATGCTAGGAAGCATACGGAAAGGCTGAGCCAAATTTCGCCCTGCCCTAGCGCAAATTCTTTATTGGACACATCTGACCTTTGCAATCCACTTGGGTGTGGGTCACACCGCGCAGTCTCCCACACCAACGAACATTCACGTCCCCGATTTGGATCTATCGTGAAGCAAATCAGCTCTTGACCCACAGCCACACCCATCTTTGCAATATGTTGCAATCCTGAATTTTACACCATGCTGGTCTTTAACAACATTGGCAAGCCAGCATGAACATCTTCATTGCTCACCGCCATCGCCAGCGTCACCACCATAGTCCTGCATTGTCGGGGAATTCTCTTGGATTTCATGGCCTCCCGAAGCAAGAACAGTGGCATCGAGGAGTTCATAGAAACCCTCATATATATATATGTATTATATTCCATAAAAAAGTAAACGTAATGTAATATACATAATAATAATATATATATATATATTTTGTATATATATCATAGATCCCCTTCCGTTTAACACAAACCCAATTCTCAGCAAGAAGCACCAGCATGCTACTAGCAGCAAAACTATCAGTGCTCTCCTCCGGTGGCATGATCTCTTCCTCGGCAGCTTCCACGACAGGGCCTGAGCAAATGCCCAACAAAGGCCCATCTTAAACTCAATGTGTAGATATGTGTAGATGTTTTTTCTCACCAAAACTGTACAGTTTCAACCAGTTTCATGTTTGTTCAACCAATAGAAAGGATGCCCCTGCTTTTGATCCAACATGATCCAACGGATTCACCATGATCCAACAGATTCGCCATGATTCAAACGCTTCAAGAGAAGTCACCCCCATCCCTTGCTCCCAAACAAACCACTAACATCCACTAACCACTTCCGCCCTAGCCCCTTCAACCACCCGCTGGGCTCTGGACCGCCTGAATCCACATCGGTGACCCTTGCACCAGTGGCCAAACGATCCACCACCTCAATGGACCCGGCAGCGGTGTGGCGGGTGTCAACGGTCAACGGTCAAACGGTCCACAACGGGTGGGTTACGGTCCTCAGTGGGGGGTCAATCATCTCAAGTAAAAGGTGGAACATATATATATATATATATACATGTCTGAATCCACGAGCCAGTCCATGTTTTTGGGCAGCCATCATAACTCTTGTTGCTCTTTTTGGGAGATCCTCCCTGTATTTGGACGGATAGAGTCTTATGGTCTTGGCCTATATTTCTGGGGGTCTAGCCGTAGAAGGGCTTCAGTTGGTACATGGCAGCTTTCTCATCTTGGATATCGCGATCTGCAACATGTCCGCAGGCTTGTGGGCAATGGTCTAGTGATTGTACTGATCCCAAACTGAGATTCAGGATGCGTAGAATGTCTGGCATCTTGCAGGATCCAACATGGGAAAACTCCATCAGGATTCAGGATACATTCTCCTCTAACTCCCTTCGGACTTCAGCTTCAACAAGCTCTTCTGGAGCTGGTTCTTTTCAAGAAATTCACTACACATTTGGCCCAAGAATTGCATATTGGAGATCTTTTCGGCGTTCCTCTGAACTGAACGCAACAGCCAACCAAGCGAACGACCTGCCGGTTTGGCCCAAAAGTCTGCCTTCCAGTCTGCTCCGTACGCTGGTGCCTTCCAGAAGCTCAAACCATCGCTGGCACCGGGCTCTAGGTGCTCCTGCTGGGCCACGGCCCTCTGGGCGCCCCGAACGTTGGTGATGCGCTTCCGTAGCTTCATGGTGTCCTGGACGGCTTTTTGCGGAGACGACTTCGGAGATGACCCGAGGTGAAAAAACCTTCAGAGGAAAAGAAAAAGCACACAATAGATGACAATGGCAACATCATAGCTGTTTGAGAGGCAAATGCATCACATTTGAGAATTGAAAGAAAGAAAGGTCTCTCCTGTGGGACCTTCATGGGCGGAGGAAGAGTATTCCGATCCTTAGCGCTGCGAGCCTTAGCAGATGGCGCCGTTTGGGCAGGTTCATTACTTCGTATTTCCGGCTTCGAGTGAAGAACCCACTGTTTGAACGATCCAAGTGGTTGCTGAACCTGGTTCCTGGTGGGCAAATGATGCGATGTGTTCAGGCCAAGTTTGGTGCATAGATCATCTCTTGTCACGTCTAAACCATTCTAAAACGGGACACCCAAGAGTTTTTCTTGCCCTGCGTGTATTCACCGATCCGAGGTGTTGTGTTGTTTTGGTTTCTATCAGTTGCCGGCCAAGGAAGTTCGCAGAAGATGAAGCAACGAGGTGTCGACCTCGGAATCTGCGGAATCCTAATGGACAAATCCTTGGATTGAGTATGATTCGTTTCTCACGTGAGGTAAACATGCTTCATTACCAAATGCATGGGTCGAAGAATTGAGAGATTCAGCGCACCAAGAATCCCTAGGATTTGGAGGAGTTGATGAGAACCAGAAAGAAGATGAAAGAAGAAAGCATAAGAAAGCAATGCGCTGCATGGATGAGTTCTTGGAACTGCATGGATCTCGATCTCGAAATCCAAGTTACCAGGCCTTCTCCTCCCAACCCTGCTCCGTGGTGTCGCAAATCTCGGGCGAGAAATGCCTGCAAAAAAAAAGAAACAAACGTGTCAAATACATGATATACGTCGACTTTATATGTCTATATCATTCTATCTATATGTCTAGATTCACACAGAGCCGCCACGAGTTTCCGTTTCGTGATTCCCTGATATGGTGATACCCCCTTATTTGAGCGGTGCAATTAGGAATGGAATGGATTGTTGATCCTTCGTGGAAACCCCCACACAAAAGTGCACCAGGAAAAAGCATTGGGCTGAAGTATCTGTGCCTTCTCAGTACGCTGAAGTTATCCTCATCGAGCCCAAATCTGAACTTGATGAGAAGAAGGATCAGCCTCAACAAGGTGGAGGCGACGCATGCAGCAGCTGCCAATAGCAGGAAACAGGGATTGAATCGTTTCAGCCCCGCTTTTTCTTCGTAGAACCATCTTCGTAGAACCGGAATTAAGATAAACAATGTTCTACTTCCGTGGCTGTGTACTCAGTCTTCTATGGCTTTGTTCAACATACAAAGAGGCTTACCACGTCCCCCTCTGACGGCATTTTTGTCGCTTTGCGGCTGCGCTCGCTCTTCTCCGGCGCCGTGACTCCTTGCCGTTCTGACTCGGAAGGAGGCAGCAAGGAGTCACAGCAAGGAGCGGCAGCTTGAGCCGTGCAAAGATGAATCCATATGAATCCCAGACACGACTAATTGGACTGCCATAGGACTGCCGCCCCATTGACCCCCAGTCAACCACCCCAACTGATCGGCAGTCCTATGGCAGTCCCAGACGGGTCGTGTTTGGGAATGATTTCTTTTTGATCTCCACAGTTTTCTGCTGCAGTAGCCCCGCCGACCAGGGCTCCGGCTCTGTGGCCGCGGACAAATGGCAAGAGACCTGGGGAAACCGATTTCGGACGCCCATTGATGGATTGATGGTCCTTTTCCTGCTCAGCAACTTGTGGTGTGGGGGTGCATTCCGTCCGGAAAAGGAGGGGGAGAAAGACCGCAAGAACAAATACCGACTTCAGTCACCAACCACCCATATCTCCCCGATATGTTGGTTGGAACATGTTCATGTCCAGTTCCGGGTGCAGCCGCAGCCCACCGCTGCCAGCCGTCCCGATCTGTCCAAATGGAGTCCAGGACTCACCCTGGTAGGGGTCCAGGTGCTGGGAGCGGGCGTGTGTGTGTGCTGGTCAAGACATGGAGTAAATCGTCGACTTGAAAATAGAAAACATATGGTAAACAAATAGAAAACATATGTGTATACATGGAGTCAATTGGAGATTTGTCCTAATCCGTTTGATATTGTTTGATTACTCCTCCTTATATTGTAACAGCAAAATGGAGAAAATGATGATTTGTTCGCACAATGCCTTGTCATGTAGTGTCCCTGTTGCCTGTTGGTACGGTGCTGTTGATAGAAGAAATCCTCCACTCCCCCCCCAGCCAAAACAAACCTTGCAGTGCACACCCTTCATATCAAGTTCTGCAAAAAATCCTTGCTTGATTAACATAATGTATGGACGGAGTCGAGGAAGCATTTGAGATCGACCCACTCAAGAAGGAAGTGTGCGGAACGGAGCTGTTTCCCCATAGGGTACCTCGGTCAATGTCCCCCAATTCTTGAAGAGGGAACCAAGAATCGCTCATTTCACTGCTTAGCCCGGCTAGTCGCCGCTACGCAAGTCGCAGCTGAGCTGAGCTCACCGTTCGAAGAGCTTGCTCCACGTCGTCTATGGCGTCTGTTAAGAGGATGGTCTGCTCAAAGGTGAGGTTCAGCCTTGCTTGTGCCCCACATGGCTGCGCCGTGTTTAAGGATGTTTAAGGAACGCATCAGAAAACGCGCAACGCCGGACACCCCCCAAAAGACCAATGAGATATATACTCTTTCTCGAAAGTCATTCACACCGGTCTGGTTTATGGCACCAGGACCCATTTAAGGGTCCGACCATGTCTGACCTGGATTCTTTTGGTCAAAGCAAGACATCGCTCCTGTCGCCCCGACCAAGCCCAAAAGGTGCCAGCGGCTGCCCGGGCGACTGCCGAGGCCCCCAACAAGGTGTCCAGGTGATTGAGCGGTGAAGGGTTTCGGTCCTTAAAGCGAACCAGCCTCAGTCAGACTGGTTCCGGACCACGTGGGCGACCGGGTCGCGGGCGAGCGGGTCAGAGACGAGACTGAAAAAAGAACGTGAAAAGAACGGCAAGTCCTTTCGGTCCACCGATGTGCTGTTTCTTTGCGGAGTGGAATCCATAGGATTCCACCATTGATTTAATGGGTTGTACCGAACAACCATTGCTTTACTACGATTTTTTAAGACTACCGCACCAGGTCAACCTTTCTTTCAATGCTTAAACTGAAGGTTAGCGGAAGGGTGACTAGACATGCATCGACGCCATGTCCCGGTCACTCCGACCATCGAGTTGGGATGAGTTGATGATAGTTTGGTTGGCACTGGATTCCACAAAAAGGGTGATACTAAATTGCACAAATCACGCAAAACACAGGTCTGGGGCCTGTGAATCAACCAAGAAACCATAAGAGATTACAAGAAACCTGAGCTTCAACCAATAGTCGACAGATGTTGATAGACCCGACATCTCATCCATGATCCACGTACATCATCCTACATCATCCTACATCCGCAATCCGATGCGGATACACCCTTCAACAAGAAGGTGTAACCCCTAAGCCTTTGACAATCGCTTCTGAATGACGCGGTACTGCTGGGTACGATCTGCCAGATCCTGACAGTGCCACTTCTCAGCCGAAGCAGTGCAGAAGTGAAGAGGAGCCCTTCTGAGGAGCGACCAAGGGTCTGAAGATTTAGAACTGATTTGACATGGAGAGAAAGCGAGAAAATGTAGGTTCTCCATGATGTTCCCTCCCAGGCCTTTGAGCTCTTTGATCTTCTTCTTGAGCCCGTGGGCAGTTGATCCAGTTCATCCTGGTCCCCCGCGCCTTTCTCAACTCATCCAGATGTCTTCGTAGCTCAAAGTGATCATCAATCAGCGCGAAGTAGTCATGCCTTGATCCATCAAAAGGCCCAATCTTCACAGTCACTCCGCAGGATCGCGTTTATGTCTTTCCCTCAAGCTTGGTGGTAACATGATGGTGTCCTTCACATCGCTTGGTGGTGTCCTTCACTCAAGCTTGGTGAATTTCCGTGCTCTTCCTGTCATGGGTGTTCCACGGGTGTTCCTCTTTCTCTCCTCCATTCACGGGAGCCCCGGCAGTGGTAAGCTGTCCTGGAAGGTGATGAAGAAGGGCTCCTGTCTCCAGTCGTTTGGAGATGAACGGACGAAAAAGACCCACGAGCGTTTGTCAAGTTGACAATTGGTATGACCACCTGCGATACCAGCGATGACCTCTGTTCTTGGCGCGCCAAGGTCTTTCACCAAACCCAAGCATATCAGAGTGCTGTTCTGCTTTTGGTCGAGCAGGTCCGCTCTCCTCGCCCTCCGGCACAGCTCCTGACCAAAAAGAAAAAACGACGAGGCGAGGGGCGGCTCTCAAATTCACCTGGGGTCCAGGACCGTTCTCGGGGTTTGGGATTGAGTGAATTGGTGTTCAGGCTGATTGGCTCAGGCTGCTGATCACACTGGTGTCTTTCTTTTGGTCAAGTGATGTCAATCAAGTGCAATTCATATTGAGTGTCAGGATCATTCAGGCCTAGTTGGTGCATGATGTTATTGCTATTCTGATCCATGCTCCACGGTTCAGATTGCCCTTCTTCCATCAGTCCCCGTTTTTGGGGAAGGTTTCGGCCGGGGAATCTGGCCGCCGTAAGCCGGCTGTGGGAGAAGAAGCGACATGTTCTGTTGTTCTCAAATCAAGCACCCTGGATATCCGTAAAAAAAGGCGGTCCCTACCAATCCGTAGGTCTGAGCATCAAATGGCTGGAGTCTCAAAACCCCTTTTGAGTGCCCAAACATCAGTGTTTTTAAAGGGAGCTATATTTTTGAGTACCACAACCGATCGCTGTAGACATGCTATTACGGGTTAGAGCTGGTTCAAGCCTAGCTGACCACCAAGTATTTGGGGAGAAGCTGGCATCCAGCCGCCCAGCCGACTCCTGGCCCTGGCCCAGCAGCCTCCCTTTGCCGACTCGGCCAGGCCTTCACCCCCTGGGCCAAAGTAGTCCTGCAGCCTCTGGCACAACTCCTCACGATTTCGGAGTGCTTGGTCAAAACTGAAGTCCACAAAACAAACCGGCACACACTTATATATATATATAACTATATATCTATAATAGTCATTAGACGAACTCAAACGACCACACAAACTCCGAAAACATACAGGATTCCACGATCTTTTTACCACATGGATCCAGTCCAGTGGCTTAAGTCTTAGGGACTCCTCACTCATTTCCTAACACCAAAAACGACTTCCAAACACAACGACCGTCTAGATTCTCGGCCTGCCACGACCCTCCACGGCCACGGACGGCCAAACCACCCACCCATCGACACAGCGACCGACCCGACCGATGGACACCGCTCCTCCGTGAGGACCCACAAGGCCGCGAACTCGGTCGCCTGGACGCAAAAGCGTCCGCTGCTCTTCAACCTGGTGTGTCGGCGGCACCGCGGCCGCGGCGAAGCCGGGGGAACCGTGCGGGGACCATCCGTGGTCTGCGGTGGAACCGTGGGTGCTCACCGAGGTCTTGGATGGTGTCTGAGAATCAATTTGGCCTGTACATGCCTGTACATGCTGATGTATGAAGATGCTGAGCACAAGGGCTCACAGAAACAAAGCACAAGGATCAAGTTTGATAGACTCTTTCTCAGGATCGGACATGAATCTACAAGCTTTCTCAGGAGTAATAATGAAGATCGAAATATCAATTGTATTCAGAATTGCAGCCGAGGTCTTTCCTGAAAGGTGGTCCAACCCCGAAGTGAACCATGAAACGTTTTCATGGGATAGCATGATGACACGTCCCCATGTTGTTCTTTCTTGGGACCTTTCAGGATGCCTTTTTCCTGCTCTTTGAGCTAAGAAACACCAGCACGGTCGCTTCAGTGCCAGAGACATACTGAATGGAGAGCAAGTTGGACCTCAAAAATGTCCGACCCGGAGGCATCGGAGGCATCTGCGCCCAACCGAATGTTTCAAGCGCCCAACCCCGCGGTCAACATCAGTTGGGTTTTGTGGGCTAGTCTAGGGTGTTTCATGAAGAGCTGGAGGTGTGGCCAAGTGTGGCATGCAAAAAGACTCCAACACACCAAAAAATCCAAAAAGCAGGTGTGGAAAACCCATTTCCAAGCAGCGATTGCCAAACACATCAACAGAACTGTGCTTTCCTTGCCAAAGCGTCTGAGCTTCCAGCATGCCTTGACTCAATGATGGGGACCTGATCAACCATGGGTCCCTCAGGTGAACCCGTCAGGAGAACAAAGTATGTTCAAATCCTGAAGCATCCGTCGTAGGGTACTGTAGGATCTCTAGGATCTGTAGGGCTCAAAGCGGCTCCTCCGCTTGGTGCAGCTTCATCTCTTGCAAAAAATACAAAGAAACCACCCCAAATGTTCCTCTATGTTCCTCGCCAGTGACCTATAGTGACATATAGTATATAGTGACGACTTACCTGTCTCTTTGATAGCGAAAAAAGAGGGGAGGGCTCCTCCAAGGATCGGTTGGGTTCGCCTCGTATCAATCGGACCACAAAAGAACCGACACGTCAGACGGGCCTTTCTTCCTGAAAGGCTTTTGAAGGCAAGGGGAGAGAAGCGGATCCGTCGTCTGGTCCGGGGCATCTACACTGGTTCTCCAGAAACGCCATGTCTTGTTGTTTGTTGGGTCGGGTCTGACTGGTTCAACCATCCCTGGCACTGTCAAGCGAAGAATGCCATTGAGTTCCCAGCACATGCGGCTGATTCAGCAACCCTGCAAACAAGGTCTGCAGCGCTGGGGGCTGCCTGGCTGGCAGGGTATTCTTGGGATTGAACCAGCGTACTGACTGATTGCTGAGCGAGTAAGCAGAATGGTTTCTGCAAAAACTGCAGGCTTGGCCAAATTGTAGAGAAATGACCTTCCGGAAAGACACCTCTCTCGCCGGGTGGCACCCAGAAAAGATCGTCGAATCTCACCCTCTCTCGCTCTCGCTCTCGTCTCTCTGGGGCTTGCGCTTGTTGCAGTCCAGCTGGATCTTGTGGTTGGCACTCTTCACTGGTGGTATTGGCTTGGCCTTGCGTCTTGAGTGACGCCAGCATCGGTGTTCACCGCGAAAAACGATTCTAAACCGAACCTCCCGACGATCGGACATGGTTCTAAACCGAACTCCGAGTTCAACGAGTTCGACACGGAATCATGCCCGGACTTGCAGACGTCACACTGGCTAAGGAAACTCCCAGACTTGCAGACTAATATTGATGATTGCGATCTTACTTGATCGAGCTTTTTGCCGGCTATACCATGCATTTCTTGAAAGATCTTTGTAACTGAGGTCACTTCCACCAAAGCAAAGGGCAAACCAAAAGTGGTCGCAGCCGTTCGTGGCTCGTTGTTCATCGAGAAGTACCTGTGCTGCTGGTGACGTGGGCTGCAAGGATGTGGTCTGCAAAGAGGCGTCTCCAAACGTCTCCAAAAGGCTCGTCTCATGGCAGTTGGTGTTGGTATGTGTTGGCTAGAGCGGTCAAACGTTTGTCTCTAGATGAAGAAGATTCTCGGGTGTCCAAGTCATGTCCAAATCACACATCTTGAGTTGTTCAAGAAAATGGTCTGCAAACAAGTGCGTGACAAAAGGGACCCAAAAAACACTAACACTGGTTCACACAGCAAATTTGAGAAGGATTGCATTGTCTGGTGCCAGCGTATCAGCATCATTCTCACATTCACCTCTATACCACTCAGAAGCCTGAAATTCATTCATCTCAACCAACAGTGAAAAAGCAGCACTCCTCATTGGCTCCACCTCACGGTCTTTTGGCTCATCCGCACCCGGTCTTCAGGCATCGGCTGCACTACTCTCTCGTCTCGTTCGTGGTTCTCGTGGAGAGTCGTCGAGAGGGCACGCTGCGCAGACCATGACTTCGAGACCGGAGCAAAGGATCTTGTTCCACCTCACAGTCGCTCGCAGCAGGCTGCGCAGCATCTCGCAGCAGGCTGCGCAGGCTGCGCACGACGGTCCCAGCGGAGCGGAGTGAGCCAGCGAGTGATCCACTTTAGTGGGTGGGTGGGTCCGTCTCTGGTTCTCTGGTAGGAAGAGTCATCTATACGTCTCGGTGCGCGATCAAGTCATGTTTGGGCAAAAATGCTTAAAAGGGTTCATTGGTTCATTGGTTCTCCACTTCCGAAATGGACCAGTGACGAAACGATGGACATGTTGACATGACGATCCATCCGATGTTCGGCACCCGACCGGAGTTCACGAGGCGCGAAGCGAAGCGCTCACGGCGCTACCGGGAACCGACGGGGCGAAGCGGCGAGTTCTCCGCCGCCCCAACCGGGTCCCCTTCGACCCTGGGCTCTCCAGCACTCGGACCAGGATCGGAACGATCACCGGAGGCGCTCCGGGATCGACCTCAAAAACGGCGCCGCAGGCTCTTTTGCCACACATCCTTTGACGGACGACCTTTTTGGGCTCCAGCAATCCACTGATCCACTGATCCACCCGGTGATGCCGTACTGTGTGGCTGGTACATGTGAAGAGGGTCTGACCTTGATTGACCAGGTGGATGGATGAACACACAACTGGTTGGTGCTTTCAACTCACTTGAAAAATATGAGTCAGTGGAATCAATCATCCCAAGTAGAGGTTGAACAGAAAGGACCTGAAGCTGCTGCAGGACTCAGTTGAAGAAGTTTTGGCATTGACTGCGGCCCCAGTACATGCGAAAACGTGCACGTGCACGTGCGCTTCAGCATGCTTCTAGCGATTTCGCCTTCTCACCCCCAAGTCTTGTGTGGGTGTCGGAGGAAGACTCGTATGAGAGGTCTTGAGAGTAGTATTTGGGGTGCAGGACTCTCCCAGCTCAAGGAAACCCTCTGAAAGAGCCCCGCTCTCCCAGTCCGAAGCCTAGCCTTCTCGATGAAGACAGAGCTCTGTGAGAGGTGAAAACATTGAGGCGCCTAGCAGAATCCAGGAGTGAAGCAAGGAACCTGTGTACTCACTTTTGGATGTTGTGACTAGGAATGGTAAGATGGTTGGAGGAGAAGCATGGTAACAAGTCCAGTCATCTCCACTGCAAGGCACACAAAGACGAAGCCTGCGAGAGCCCACGCAGCGCAGCTGAAAAAAACAAACGATCGAAGTGGCTGTGAACAAGCTTTTGGAATCTCTTGGATATCTTTGGAAGAATCCCCCTTTTTTTCCAGGCCATCTGAAGCAACGGCGCTCCCAGCACGCCTTCAGGGTGATCGACACCTGAATGAACCAGTTCTGCACGCGTCGAAACAAAGGACTGGTGTCTTAAGGAAATAAAGGAGATCGAATCCTTTTGCTTGGGGAGACATGCCCCATTTTGATGTCAAATCATCAACCCATAACTGGCCGCCCATGATTTACGTCAACCATTGAAAACCCTCTGGAAGCTTCGCTACAAGAAAGAAAAGAACTGAGCTTCCAGCATTCTCCACTGGCTTGCTGCCACGCAAGGTCACCATGATGTGCACAGTGAGCTGCATGACCATCCCTAGAGTCGAGCTCATTCATTCGGTTTCACAAAAACCATAACTCCCAGGACCCGAAAAAAGACCAAACAAGTCCCAGCACCGTGGATCCACAGCACCGTGTGGTTGGAGGATGGTGCTGTGGACCGGTTCACCGTAGCCGGTCCAAGCACACGCCAGTCCCAAAAAATCGAGAGGACACAAAACTCACCAAGCTTTGTTGCAGGGTACAACATAGGCAGAGGCATGTTTAAAAAAAAAAAACAAAAACAGTGGTTAGGAACTCTTAGGACATGAGGCAGGAAAAAAATAGTGGTTAGGAGATCTTAAGACATTTTACCAAAGATTTTATCAAGTATCCTAAGGAAAAACAGCAATGCCACTAGGTAGAGGTACAATGAGGTACATGCCGTAGAAGGGTCGTTATGAAAAAAAACAAAAGTTCGGAAGCATCTCTGAAGTGGTCCCCTTCTGCTCACATCCTCAGCCGTGGGCCATCGGATCGTCCCACGGGGTCATCCTTAGAGCGTGCGCAGAGCGCGTGGGTCGAGCCGCAGATCCCAGGGTGTGCGACACCTGGAAGGAGATGGTGCGTCCTTTTTGCCCGATAAAATATGCAATTTATTCCTTGGATAAAACGGATACATTCCCAAAAAAAGTGGTGGGATTTGGATGGAATTTCGCTTCAAACAAAGGCAGTGAAAGAAAAAGGTTGCACCACCGACACACTTGGCCGTCACATCTTGGGATCAAACACCTGAAGGTCTTCGGGGGCAGCGAAGGGGGTCCCCCTTTCGGGGTCGCTTTTGTAATCTGCAGAATCATTGCCAAGTGGCAGCGTCACAGTCGTCCTCATTCATGCCCAAATCGAGCACTTGAGGGACCTCTCGTCAAGTTCACCCAGGACGTTCTGAAACCAAACTTGCCTTGAAATGTTTGCGCCCAACCCATACGCCAAGAACTTGCACCTGCGCTTCCACCGTCAGGCTTTCTTCAGGCTCTGCTGCTCCGTCACCATGCGTCTGCCTGAAAACAAACTCCTTCACAGGTGGTTTGTGACTTCGCAACCCCAAAACCTGGAAGAAAAGCAACAAATCGCCGGTTTTGGTGGTCCTTGGACCTCCAGGGATAGACATCACCACCCACGTCACTTGCCGTGGGTCCAATTCATTACGGCATCCACGACCGCTCAGTACTTCATGAACAGCGACCCAGCAAAAATAGCAGCGCTATTACACCTGATAAGTTGGTGGCTCTCAAAGATGTAGAAAACCCCCCCCACTTCTAGGACAGATAATGGCTCAACCACCCAATCAATCGACTGGATTTCACAGCGACCCGCTGAGGCAACCACCTGATGATTCGAAGCAGGTCCTCCCCAACAGGTGCAGCTGATTAAAAGTATGTTCAATTTTTGCTGGAAGAAAGAAATAGGCTGCCCTTGGCAGGGGTGGAGTCAATGCCAATGCTTGTGGTTTAAAGTTGTTTGGTGATGATAGTGCATGTAATGCAATGAGTAAACATAAGCATTTCCAGCATCACATCATTCTGCTAAAGGAATGGACACTGTTTATTGGCTGATGCTCAGTTAGTTTGCTGCTTTCGCGGCAAAACCATTTGATGAGGTGATAACATGAAAGCGCATCACAAAGCGTCGAAAGAGAGCTGTGGAAAACGCGCTTCAAAGCGCTTCAAAGCGCATGGCGCCATGGCGCCTGATGTTCTTCCTCCATCTCGTCATAGTTGAGCTCCTACCGCGCGTCTCTCTCGCGTCTTGGACCGGAGGTTCCAGAAAACGAGTCACCGAAACAAGCAGAAAGAGGGAACCGAAACGCCTGGAGTGCATCAACAGCGGAGTGAGTCAAGATGGTGGAAGTTGGGGATCTGGACGGTCATGCGCTGTCTTTGGTGAAGAATGAAGTCCAGAAAAAATAGAAAATAAAAACAAAAACTGGCCCTTGCAGGATGACTTATTGACGTCATGAGCCTCTAAGATCCTTACAAAAAAACAAATCCAGTCCTTCATCTCAGTGTTCACCAAACTGGCCGTGGGTGGGTCGGTGCCTCACTTGCAAGCTCCAACCGACGGGCCGACGGGCCAACGGAGAGAAAGACCTGACCGAGAAATCGGAGCGGACTGCTGCGTGTGCTGAGTGGCAGGCCCAAATAACAAGCTTGCAACTTGCCCTTGTAGTCCATCAGCACCATCATGCCTACCCAAAGAAAATCCCCCCTTTGAATTCGCACTCACACCCGGACTGGCAATTCTTTAGGAACTTCCAGGGTCCAGAAGTGGCACTAAAGAATCAAGGACATTCTCTAAAGAATCAAGGACACCAGAATGCCTCTGCTAAAGAATTGGAGACTTGAAGGAAAAGGCCAAAGGCCTAAAGAATCAGACAGTCCGAAGTCGATTCATGCATGTTGTTCTTCACTTGCAGAGGTCATGGTTCTTCATGCTCTCATCTGTGGGTTGAGCCCGTGCTTGGATGTGCAAATCTGGCTTTGCAATCACTCTTTCCTCTAAAGAATCAGCACCAATCTCGAGGTATTGCTCGACAACCAAATTCTCTAATAAATCAATCATCTCTTGCCCTTATAGAAAATGGGAACCCCAGGTTCCGGTTGTAGACTGGCACTGTATGTTTTCATCCGTTGTCATTTTTTGTGACAACCCGGGTTGTCTGATTCTTTAGAGGAAATTCGCACAGGGATCAAAGAAACAATAAAAAAAATCACGTCCAGTTTGCACTTGCCTAGGATATTGAACACGCAATGCCTACCCAAAGAAACAAGCTTGTAATAAAATCAATATGAAATATGACAAGACAACTATACGGTGAAGACGGGCCTTTGTCTCAAACTCGCTACCCGTTAACAAATGAGGGTGTCCACTTCACCGTCGCCCTCTACACTGAATCAACGGCTGGAAGGGGTAAAGCATAGATAGAAGAACAAAATTGACGAAGATTCCGGTTGAAATGAGACCTCAAGGATCACGCCCATTCACCATGGCTAAAGCAGCCAACGCAAGAGCATACAAAAGACCGGAACGGCCCGAACAGGATAAGTCATATGAATGCCGTCAACAAAACCGGACAAGAAGGCAAAACCAAAGTCCTGAAGGAGGGAAATCTTGTAAGGATAGATCCGCAGCCCGCAAGCTTTACGAACAAAGGTGAACATCACACGGAAATGACTGTCACTGCTTTGTGAAAAGAACCCTTCGAAACCAACCACTCCACATCGCTGCTCTGAGTGCAATAATCTAGGAACACCAAAGCCCGGACTCGCGAGTCATTTTTTGCGTGGTCCAAACAAATGAAACCTACCCATCCACCTCGAATGCCGCCAAGGGTATCGACACAAATCTGCGCTGGCACCTTACAGTAAGTGTGCCACTCAAGAAGAAGGAGTCACCTTCCGTCTTCGACCCCAACATCTACTGTAGACTCTTGATTAATTCAACCTTTTCATTTGGATTGTAAGAAGCTCTTCAGGCCTCGAGTTAGGGTTGAAAACATGCTTTAAACGGCCTCATCGGAGCTTCGTCCGACCTCCGTCTCGTTTGACTCGTTGGTGTTCTCATGGATCACTCTCGCGTTCTCCACGTGACGTGAGGCGCTTCGCTTCCTGGGGTGAAACCAAGGTCTGGACCATCCCCTGCAAGCGTGCGCACCACACCAGCTGCATCTCCTTCAAGATCAGCAAGTGACCTTAGCTTCGATACTTCGATGTCGCGACGAAAACCTGAGAAAGCACCACATCAGTTACGGCGTTGTCATGGGAGTTTGGAGACAACGAAACATCTCCGATCGACACATGAAAAACACACACATAACACACCCTCTTTTTTCACAGCTTGCCGTTGTTGTTGTCTCGCATCTTTAGGGACTTTCGACCAGTTCGTCGCGACCAGTGGTCAGCCAGTCAGCCTGTTGCCTGTTTCACGTCAGCTGTTTCGTGTCTGAGTGCTGCACCTGTGTTTGTCCCAAGAATCAGATTGTGATTTGCTAGCGCCTTGCAGAACACTTCGATTGGAACTTCGATTCATCAAATTCTATTCAATTTCCTATATATGTTTTGGTCCAATTCTATGGCAAATCATCGGAAACACCCTGTAGAAGTACGGTCAATTGGTGGTCACAGATGGTCAATCCGCCCAGGTCGTCTTCTTGCCCTCCCCTTTCACTAGTGGTATCCAGCCACCCTCTAAAAAACAAACGCATCTGACATTGGAATCATAAATGTGGCATCATGTCAGGTCTGTGTGTGTTTGTGCAGCTTATACATCAGCTTTGCCTAAGAAACCCGGCTATGGATTGATTGGGGACATTGAAGCATGTTCAACCTGGTTTGGAAATAGTTCAGCACCGTTGGGGCATTGCGACAGCAGGGTAAATCCTTGCCTCAAAATTCCAGTCGTCGAACAGTCTAACCAACATCTTCCCTCCTCTAACTCACTGAAGAGCAACACATAAGCTGAAGAACAACACGTTCTTAAAGCCATGGTAAGAGCATGTTCTCCTGTCCTAGCGAGCCACGGAACGGCGGCCAAAAAAAAAAGAGATCCGGCGACCTGCCGCGATCGTCTAATTTTCTTCTTCTATTTTTTTGTGCACGATGGATCCGGAGATCAGGGGTTTTAGATGGGTCAAACATGTATTTTGCCCTCTCAGAACGACCGACACGTCGGTCGTGCAAGCACGACCGACACGTTTACGAAAGGTCAACGGATCAGTATCCAGGTGCCATGACCTACAGCCATGTCACTGTATTTAATTTACATGTCAGTTGCTGCAGTGTTTGGCAACATGTCGAAAACAATCGTCTTTGGCAGTCCACCAAACCCAGCAGTCTGAGCCGAGTGGAAGATTCTCTCTGGGCTGCCAAAATTATGGATCATGTAATCTTTGGGTCTCATTCTCCAAATTTGGAATAGGTGATTGGTCTTAACATCATGTTGCTAGAATCTGTACCACAAGGTTCTTCAACCAAAAAACACCACAAGCTCCTTCACTTCGGACCAGCGGCATCAGGAGATTCTGCTGGCATCTTGTAGGCGATGGAAGCAGCTGGGAGCAGCGGCGGATGGACCACATACATTGCTGCACCCAACCCCTCCATCCTCATGCCTAGATGGGATCCTCATGAGTTTTAGACCGTCTACCTGTCAAAAATGGCCAGTGAAAGCTTCAAGATGCTTAAGCCTTGTTAAGCCGCAATGATCTTGTGATCAAGACCTTGGCTGTTCAACAGAAGGTTGTTCGCACCTTGCGCCAGGTACTTCTGCAGTTTTTACTTCGTGAACTGATGTCAAATCAGTCCCAAACACGACTAATGGGACTGCGCTTTTTGTATCCCACAGGCCTAAATCCTATGATCCCAAAAGCCCCTGGCCTCATGGGCAGTCTTTTTACGGTCTGAAACGGAGAGATCGTGTGGGGGAGTCGTGTCAATTCGTGGCTCCCATCTCCCCCCTGGGAGTCTGAGGATCCTCACTCCCAAAGGGTAAGAAGTCTAGTAGTTAGCTACGGTATGGTATGGTATGTAGAATGAAGGAAGGACGTTGGGTATGGCAAACTTGGCCAACTTCCAAGTGGCAAAGCTCTAATTTCATATGCACCTTTAGTTCTCCCTACCACTCACTGATAGGATGAACGTTTCTATGCGTATGGATGCGTATGTGCCCTTTACAACCACGGGCTTTGATTTCTATCGCTGCTAACACCTGAAAACATGTTTTCAGGGTCCGAAGTTGAAGAAAACGCCCCATCAACTGGAGATGCAAAGCAATTCTAGTAGTAATTAGGAGGGCTTATTCATCCGGAGTGTCAGTCTCATTCCTGATGCTGGGGCTCAAAAAAAACTTCACGAGACCTATCTGAGCCTACCTGCTGACCTCTCCCCAAGCTCCGCACTGATGCCATACTCGGCCAGCCGCTTTTGCAGGCGGATGCCACCACTGTCCTGGCGAAGGTGCGAATGTTCGAAGAGTCTGCCTGAATTCGTCCAAGTGTAACAGTGTAGTCTGACGGTTCGTGTTGAAGTGATATGTTTCATCTCTTTCGACCCCGTCCCAAAGACGGGTGCCTCACCGGACCATGACCGACTACCGACCCCTCAGACCCATCGAGACGGTCGTGTCGTCCGAGACGAGGAGGATCTCCTTGAGCGTGAAGACGGTTTGTTCGCCCACCACGAGGATCTCCTGGGATGGTCGTTCGTCCGCTTGGACCATCACTTGCAGCTCCCAAGCAAGGTGGAAAACCGGCGCCCAAGCTGCCTTCTAAAGCAAGGTCAAAGATCATCACAAACAGATACAAACAGTAGTTGTTTTATGAATAAACAACTCTTAAAGCCCTATAACCTTTTTGGACGGGGTCGAACATCGAGAGAGGACGGATCGTGCAGTGACAAATTCATCAAGAGTCGACACTGATCAACATGTGCCCATGAGCCAAGCCATGAGCCGTATGCAGCCCTCCCATGCCACACCAATACCCGCCTGAGAACGGGCCCAAAGAAAAGGATGAATGATTATGAATGTGTATAGTAATCATTAGTATTTATGAGTGCTCCAGCTGGATTCTGCCAGGAATTCTGCAGCTACTTCAAGTAAAACATCGTAAAGCCCGTTTCCAAAGCGCGTTGGAAAAAAGACCACCCGATGCCCCACCGTCGAACCCGAACCCGAACCCAACTCCCGAACCGCCCGCCTGCTGGCTCGCCGAGAGGGACCGGGTAAAGCGAACCACTTCGATGCTCCGGGCGTGTTCGCCAATGTTGGTGGACCAATCCACCTGTAGTGGACCGGGCGTGGACCGGGTGTGGTCTGAAGATGCAGTGTGGAGACACCAAAGAGATGAAGAAGCCCAATAGCAGGAACATGGACGGAAAAATAGCTATGAGTCGAGTATATATATAATTTATACATACGTATATTGATAGTGATTTGCATTTAAAAAAAAAAAAACACGTGAATTGAAGCTTTTTTGCATCAATGTTGATACATCATATAGTATATATATATATATATATATCCAATGCCAAATGTGTTGTCATATTATGTTCGCACATCTTCGCATCGACTCCCAACACCCACGTGCCTGAACTTTCTTGCCAGAACCTCCTTCACCTGTTTCATGAGGCCAAAACTATGTTGGACGATCATCAACAAAACACAACGAAACCATGCCTGGTAGTTGATCTACATTGTCAGCTGCTGCAGCAAGAACCTCCAAGAGAGCTTCTTGTAGTCTTGAGATCACAAGCATCCTTCTATCACAAGAAGCAGCAACCCAAAGCATAACTTCAGAGCCTGATACCGGTATGCCTCTATACACATTGCATTCGTGCCTGAGCTGCGTCACACATGCTCAAAAGCAAAATCCTGCGACCTCTATTGACCCCGTTCCTCATTCTCATTCGCAACTGCCAATCTGCTAAGAGTTTGGTTTGGTGGGTTAAAATCAAAAAACAAATGGGTCTCCGATGGCTTGCGTCTCTCTTTTTGTGGAAAAAACGCCAAAAAACCGAAAATCTTCCAGCCAGGATCATCCAATGGGTGTCCGAACTGGAGGTCCAGGACAGCTCTATGATGCTCTAAAAAGCTCTGTGATGTGTAGGGACTAGGGTTGTCCAGTGACCCATTGGACCCATTGGACCCATTGGATGATCCAGGATGAATATCACCTCACCGAGGCGGCAAATGACAAAACTGTCGATCTTTGGCACGTAGCAAATGGGTCCAGGCACCCTGAGGAGCAAGACGGGGGGGTCAGATGAGCAGATGGATGGCAAGACGGAACACATCCGCTCATTCTTCAGTATAGAAACTGTCCGCAAACGGTTTTTTTTGTTCAACCACCTGAGTCAGCGGCAAAAAACTTGCTGAAATCATCCTGCTGAACGCAAAGGATTCCTGCAACAACTGCAGGTGAACACGAGGCAAGAGCCATCGATGGCCGGAAGTAAGTCCAGGACTCGAAGGAACTGACGAGGAACGGGCCGAGACGGCCATCCCATCGGCCGTCTCAGCGACCGATGGAACGGCACCCATTACAGGTTTCGTCTCGCACTGCAACCCTGTCACATATACTGTTACTGTGGAATGTCGCGGATGTGAAGCCTTATGTGCAAAACAAAAAAGTGGCTGCAGCCGCCTTTCTTGGAACGCTGTGTGCGACCATCCTTCGTTCTTTGGGAGCGTCGGACTCTCTACCGTCTTTGACTCGTTTTCACTTGTCTCTCGCGTCGCGTGGCGTGTCTCTCGCGTGTCGCCTGCTCGAAGAACGACAGGACGCCATCCAAAGACCTGGGACCGACGAGACGTCGCCGGGATCCGGGATCCGGCGGAGAGTCTGCGTGGAGATTCTTGGGTTTTTCTCAGTCAATCAAGTAAAGGTGTTTAGCAAATGTTAGCCAAATCCTATACTTGACAGTGAGGGTTCTTATGGGTTCTTGTTTGGATCCTTTTTGGACCCTCACGTATACTGGTGATTTAGGGGGGGAAATCTGTCACAGGTCTCGTCTCAGGACGAGAGTTCTCTGAGTCTGCAGCTGAATGCAAAAGTAGTCGCGGTCCTTCACACCGCCTCAACCGAAAAGCGATATCCCATTGGGTTGGGTCTATTGGGTTGGGTCCCCAGCGGATGATGATGGTTCAGTTGCAGGCTGACATCTCTGTGAAACATGAGAGAAACATGAGAGATGGCCGAATTTCTCATCGTTTCTCTATGCTTGGTCTTATTGACTTTGCCCACTACTAGGAAAGGACGCGGACGTACTTGGAAAGCATGACAGGTTCAGTTCCGAGTGCGTTGTACTTTTGATTGCTCAGTCTTATCTACATGATTGACAGCAATTTGGATTTGTCAAGATTTGTCTCTGAATAACCTGAATAGAGGAACAAAACCACTTACCAGTTTCAAAGGAAGTCCCACCTACAGGCAGCAGTGGTTGTCCAAGAGTGGCTCTCCAAGATTTCAGCACGACCCATCAGAAAACATGCTCTTGGTCAACATGCTCAACCCCACCTCGCTCAACGGGCTCAACGGTTTTGAGCTCCCAGCCGAAACTGCCATAGCACATGTTGAATGCCGGCCTGTCTGATGTGATCTGATCTGATGATAGGGCTACATGCATGGTGCAAACACCACAGTCTCATGCTACAAAGAGGAGCAACCGGGTCTCAATTCAGCGTTTCTCTTTGTTTCTCGTCACCACGGCTTTCGTTTGCGGCCTTAAAAGCTTGTGTTCATAGGCTGGAACCATGGAATAGTAGTTCACCGACGAGCCCGAAGACACCGCAGACCTCGGACCGTTTGGGTCGTTCGATCTTCGTGCGTTCACCATTCTGCAATGATCGGAAGCAAACACCGAAACCATGGGGTCTGTCACGGTCTGTCTGTTGCTGCAGACCGTTGGGCTGATTTTGCGGCAGGATGTCACAGTCAAGGACCATCTGCGTCAAAAGAAGGCGTTCAAGATTGTCCAGGATAAGTAGCTTAAGGATGCTTAAGGTAGAAATCCCTAATCAACCTGATCCACAAGCAACAAAAGCACAGAAACATCACAGAAACATCCCCTATAGGACACATTGAAAGGGGCCCAACTGATGCGCTTTTGTCGAGGGCTTTTGTCGGTGTCCCTTTGAAACACCCGGCCCCAATGCCTCTTCACCTTCACCCCTCCTGTCCACATGCCTCTTCACATGTGTTCAGCCAAGACACACCATGTAGACTGACAACTTCATCGGGTGAAGCAGAGACATGCAAGTGTCTCGACCTCGTCGTCTTCACATCGTTTTCCCTTCAGATCGCTCGAGCGTCGAGCAAAAATTCAGTGATAGATCGAGACCTCCGAAAATGACTGGGGTGAGAGAAAAAGGATCGATCTATCTCTAAGTTGATGGCACCGTTCATTCCCATCAACTCCTATCAAGTCACCATATATCTTGGCACTGTCAAGCCATCGAACTCCCCCCCATCGAACTCGTGCGACTCAACAACAACATAAGATCATATAAGATCACAACCATGTCTGCATGTCACTGCATCCAAAAGAGAACACTTCATCCATCTGTTATGTTTGTTCGGTTTTGACCAAAAAAGAAACCCAGATCATCCTCTTTCTGGATGCTCAGTGAGGCAACTGAGACGCCGCGCTCCCCTGAACAAAGCGCCCAGCTTCGATCTGCAGGATGGGCGCCTGACACAGAACAGACGAGGGAGATCGGATGGTTTTTCGCGGTCGCGCGGTCGCCAGTGGGGCGGTCTGCAACACTGCAGACGTGTGGACAGAGGATTGAAATGCTTGTTAGACAGCTAGATGGTCTAGCCCCTAGCCATAGCCTTCCAACACTGATTTTGACTCAAACACCAAGTGCATTCTTGGTTCCAAAGTCACCTCAAGAGGTGGCAGCGACGCTGGAACGGACGCCCGTCATGGCCGCCGTCATGGCCCATCGCCGTCGCTTCTTCGTGGGGGGCGGTGATGTCGAAATGGCCAGGCAACACGAGGTGACCCACATGTATTTCTCCACAAAACAAGGTACGTGATGGTACGTGCGCGTGTATTAAGACCGGAAATCGAACCGGAAATTGACCCGGAAGAAAAACCTTCAGACCTAAGACAAATACACACTTCACTGGGTCTTCGGATTTGGCATCTCGGCTCGGTCTCATCAGCGAGGCAGTTCCCCAAAGAACCGCCACCTCGACGTTGCTCTCGAGGATGAGGTCCTCGATCTTGTATTCCTTCTGCTTGGGGTAGTACCTCACACCAAAGACGCGGTATGATGTGTTTTCTGTAGCGAACAAAGGCATGAATTGAAGGTATACCGTCTGACACGCCCAAAAAACATCCACCGTGGAGTCCAGGAAGCGAGAAACAATAGTTGCAGACTTGCAGAACTTCCGAAACAACCAAAAGAAGATTAAAAGCACAGAAAAGCAGACGCAAATGTTTCCTGCTGACTCGGAGAAGTGAAAAATCCCTTCGTCATCCTTCCTCCCAAATATGCTGTCTGGGCACATGCGCAGCATGCCCTGGTAGCTGCCCATGATGATTTTGTTCGCGCCCGTGGGCCTCGGAAGTCGCGTCCCCAACTCGACACCGGGTCGAGGCATCGTCAACGATCGGCGTTGTGAAGACCGGGAGCCCGGGCTCATTGTCCACGTTGGCCACACAGAGGCAGCCCACATCGAACCTGACGGTGTTCGAACCGTGGACGGGAAGAAATGGCACGCGGCCGCAAGGAGATGTCGGATTTCGGAACATCCAGAAGTGATTGTGGTAGGTTCAGAGTCAGTTTATAGTAGTTTAGACTCTAGCTAGACTTGTCTATACTGTGTGTTCGAGTTATTGTCTCACAAACTAACAAACAATATCAAACAACCAAACAAGCAAGCAAGCAACCAACCAACCCACCGACCGACCCACCGACCAACCAAACAACACAAACCAAATAGCCCCTCAGTGATCCTTTAGCCATGAGATTCGGCATCAAACCAACCGAAACAACAAACCAAAACAAGGTCCAGGCGGGCCTTTCTTAGAGCAAAACAACTCACCCCATTGGTACAAGCGCACCTGCCAGTGCTTTGGGTATGTTTGGTACTCTCCCTCCACCGGGCTCCCATCGCTGGGCGTCGCTGGGCGTTCCGGCTCCTCATCTTCGCTCACCTGGGTGCTCCACCACTCCCGCGCCTCGGCGCTCGGCGGCGCTTCGAGCGACGTTCGGCAGCTTCTTTTGGGGTCACGAAGGCCAACTGCAACCAGTTGGGGTCACGAAGGCCAACTGTTCATCATGATCCGAAACTTCGACAGTAAGTTCACTTGGAAGAAAAAGGGCTGTGGCCCACCCTTCGCGCCGGAGGTGGGGTCCAGCCTCTATATAGTAAATTCTCTGGTCGCGCCTGGAAAAGGCTCATCTACTGGAAACGGCCATGCGAGTTTGCTGGATCTCAGTCTGCAATAATCACGGAGCCATGGTCTGCAGTCTGTGGGGTTGGCCCGGGGTTGGCTGGTTGGTTGGACCATGGGGAAGGCTCAGAAATGGCTGGCTGCACTGCACACCGCACACGGATGATGTGAGTGAAACAAAATAGCTTGCACTGACCAAATCATATCCAAGCATGTCACAACTACAATGGGCTAAACATGATGAATCTCTGCAGCTTGCGTAACTTGCGTTTGCTTGAGCTGTCTTGAGCCAAAAAATCCGGACGCTGTGACTCTGCATGGCCCAGGCTTTCCTGAACAAACTCAAAGCTTCAGCCGGAAGAAATGGCTTTAGGCCTCACAGATGCAGCGGACCAGCAAATACCCCCTATCCAGGCCCTGGGATCCAAGTGGATGGTACGTTTGCGTCATGGAGAAAATAGAGACAGCGGAAATCTCAGACAGGAAGTGGGCTTTGTGAGACAAAGAGTCCCTCTCCTTGATCATGATGTAGGATTATATAAATATATCCCATACACTCCATGGGACTGCCATAGGACTGCCGCCCCATGGACCCCCAAAACCACCCCCAACTGATCGGCATATATGGCACACACGGAGTGTCTGGGTATATATATATATATATGACCCACAACTCCCCACAGCTGGAGCATTGTGGAGCTGTGCCAGCAGACTCGTGCCTGCCATCGCCCGCCTCTCGAGACATGTCGTCATTGCCTGCGGACTCGCTCAACTGGGCCGGAAAAAGAAAAGACGACGGAGTGGAAGCGCTCCAGAACCATCTCAGAAAGACTGAACACGTGTAGAAACGCTCCAAACATCTTAAACCGCTGGCCACCATGAACCCAAAGTTGATTTGGCCACCTAGGCCAACTGCCGTCCGAGTCAAGTGGGCCATCCCACCTTTCTTTGAAGGCCGCGAGCGCGAGCGCGAGCGCGCTGGAGCGTGCTCGACTCCCTGCCAGGTTCTGCGACTCGCCAAACAAAGTTGAGAAGCTACGAACGTAACAAAGGGCATCGCTACGAACGGAGCGTTCGGACGCTACGAATTAGTAGCTCCTGGTATTATTACGTAACAAGAAGCTACATGAAGCTACTAGTAACAAGTTCGAAAATTCCAGGAATTCCTTCGGAGGTCAAGTGTCAGGTCAGGCATGTTCCTCGAAGTACATCCTCATCGCGTTTTCATGTTCCCGAGTATATTGGACCCATGTTGCGCTTGTGGAGGGTGGTTTCGTCCTACCAGCATGACAGGCCACGTCCTATGTACTTTTTCACAACAAAAATAGTTAATGTTTAAAGAATCAGAATATATATATATATATATTATTCCAACATTAAATCATCGAACCGCGAAAGGAACTTACAAACAATATAGTTCATGGTATACAGAATACATGTATCTTGAGTCTTTTCAGGTTCTACGTTGATCTTCTATCGAGAATCTGCTTCACAATTTAGAGGTTCATGCATCCCGGTTCGCTTTGCTTCGTCAGCTGCAGGCGTCCCCTCCAGCCTGCTCCTGCAGCTCGTCATCCCTGAGCGTTCTCCCAAAGACTCTTATGAAGCTATTGCTGTTGGTCAAGACACTAAGGTGAAAATGGAATGCAGCACAAATCTGTCGTGGCTTCATGTGATGACAGCACACTGCATCCATCCGTGAAGGCTGGATGCATGAAGAGTCAAGCCAAACGAACCATGCAGTGGCCAGCAAGCGTGGCAGAATGACAGCACAATGGGAGGCTCAACTGGCTGTCCTTGCCTTAGCTCGGTCAGTCCACCCAGCAAGCTGGACGGTCCACGCGCAGAGGACCGCACAGATGCAGCGGATTTGTCCAGTCTGTTTGGGGAAAATCGCAATCCAGCGATTTCAAAGAAAGGGAAGAAGGTGTGGCAGGTGTTGTTGTCATGTTGATCGTCACACAGTGTATCACAGTGTGATCCCAAGTCGTACGAATTATAGGTCTATCTATCATCTAGATGCTGACCATGCACATGGTGTTGGAAAACATGTGAAACAACGAATGAGCTGCGACTCGCAATCGCGTTCGCTCGAACCATCGACTCCTCGGGCCGGTGCACAGCCACACTCATGACCAGCCAACCTCAGCCGAATACGAGCAGCAAGCGCCGAGGTCCCCAAGTCGGAGCGAGCGAGCGTCCGGCAGGAAATTGCGAAACCCAAGGAGTTGCGGGAGGCAAAGGAGTTGAGCTAAACACAACGAAACATGTTTTCGAAGCGTTGCTATAATTGCAGGCTGTCCGTCATGCGATTGCTCTAGCTGGTGCTGGTCAAGACCTTATGTACAGTTTGGCCCGCAAAATGCCTTAGGCTCAAACATAGATTCCAGCACAGGCTCAGAGCATTGGAGCCTCAACGTAAAACATTTCGATTCACACGCCGAGAGCGCCAATCATTGCAGCGCCATCTCCAATTCCGTGCGATGTCTTGCTTCCATCCAGCTGGTTCTCGAATCAGGAGAAGTAATGCCGTAGGTCTTGCTGGCCCGAAAGCTGCAAGAGTTGTCGCGCCACGTTGCGCTGGACATCTGGATGACTTCCCCAGTTGGCCTTCAGGTGGGAGATCCGCCGGTCGACGCTGTCCGGGCACACATCCGAGAAAGTCACCACAGATCTCAATGAGCAAGAGCCACACAAACGAGTGCCCTGACAAAGAATGGATGGTTCACAGGTTGCAATGCTCAAATCCCAGTTCAAAGCCAAAGCTGCTTCGCTCGAGGTGCCAATGGATAAAGCATCAGGAATGGAGCGGATCACGGGGAACTTCTCACCTCCTTCAAAAGTGCGAAGCTCCTCCTTGTTCATGTTGAAAAGCATGAGTCGGTCACATGAACCATAGAGCTGTGAGGATCGCCGCTTCAAAGGAAACCTGGCATTGATGCACGCACGTTCGTCCCATAAACGTCGCGCTTGAATGCCAACTCACTCGTTCGGGTGTGCGGATGCGGGCGGCTAAGTCTGGATCCATCGGGATTGTGGCGAGATCCGATGGACGTCAGCCAAGACTCCGATCGCAGTCGTTCCACATCCGATCGGAGCTCAAAGTTTAGTAGTAGAGTCACCAAAAGAAAGGGTTCCCTTTACTAATCACGATCCTACATGGAATTCTTTCTTTGGGTTTCTTCTACAATGGGTGCCTCAGAGGCACCCCATCACTGGGTTCCTCCGCACTCAATTCGCCCCGCTCCGCTCTCCGCCTCAGGAGCGCTCCAAAGACCTCTCCGGTGAAGCTCTCGCACACCAAGAGGTGCATCCGGCCCTTGGCCGCGGTCTGCCGCAGCATGCTGGCGAGGGAGGTGCCGTGATAGCGGGTGGAGAAGCATAAGAAGGCAGACCTGAAAGCGGGGTGTTTCACCATGTGAAACCATGTGAAACCCAAGGAACTGATCAAAAGTGAGCTCATACGTGATACAATGCGGAAATGTAAAGACGCCAGTCCATGAAAAATAACAGTCAATGAAAAATACAAACAAGGGTCGCAAGTGTCCAAAAGAAACTATGATTACCTAAAGCCTCAAGCGACATGGACAAAATGACCCGCATTGAAAAGGATACATTTCATAAATGTCTGTAACGATTCCCCCCAAAACTAACATGTCACCAAAAAGTATGATCCCAATTTGACTTTGGGAAAGTGTTGTTTCTATGTTTTTTAACGTGCGTCAGTTGCACCCTCAGTTTGGCTGAGGTGGCTCAGCAAGTACTACAATCTTGACCAAATTGATACGAACGATCGGTGTTCATCTGCTTTCGTTTAAAAAAAACGTCCAAACAAAACCCCTGGTACTGCTTTCAATGTTTTTTCTTGTACAAATGGGGGTCTCGGGCTTCTAAGGGTCTCTACATGTGTTTGTTGACCACTCGCCGAGTGACTGCAAGTCAAATCCTTTGATCATCAGGTGAGTGCCTAGTCTATGCAAACCCAATCGGAGCTTCTCGGCTGCTCGCATATCAAAGTGCACAAACTTGTTGAATCTCTGCTTGGCTCCACATCCACAAATCCCTGGAAGATGTCTGCGGGCATGGCACACATGGCAGAAGCGAAGCTTTGCAATGGCCACCCGATCGAAGACGGAACAACCATCAATATCTTCAAATTCCTCCACCTGACGGCGCACCTGCGGTGGAACATGTTTGATATAGAAGTGCTGCCAAAAGGCATCGGAGGTCAACATTTCCCGCAGTTTGATGCTGCAGCGCATGACGTCATGAATGGTAGGCAAGATCAGAAACTCCTTGGATTTGCTGTCCGGGAGACCTGGGAATAAAACGATTTGGGGATTTAACCATAGAAAACAAGGCATCGCCTGATCCGATGTTAACCAGGACTCTGTGATCACATGCAAGACCTCTGGTGGAAACACGGCCAATGGCACTCGGCTGGAAGATGTGTCAATGTTGGACTCTGGAAAGAGAAACGCGCAAAGGTCGTCCACCTTGCGAGGTCAAAGTAATGTAAACAGTTGATGAACAACCCCCCCCACCAAGACTATTGTCCATCTCCAATATGGTTGTTTAGTGGACACCCATGTTTCTACCCCTACTCTATTTTCTCAACCCCTATACCTTTCATTTTGACCCTGTTGCCTTTAAAACATTCCCTTTGGACCCTGTCTGTTGTGAAAATGTTTTTTTGACCCCGTCTGTTGTGAAAACATTGGGAAACCTTCCTTTGGACTTTGGACCCCGTCTGTTGTGAAAACAATCCTTTTTGACCCCGTCTGTTGTGAAAACAATCTTTGTTGACCCCGGCTGCTGCGCAAATGCCGTGCCGTGGCAGTGGCACAAGCTTGCACGACACACTGTTCTGGGTCACAGTCAAGGTTTGCGGGTTGGCCTGCAGGTGTTTGGACCCAAAGTTCTTGCCCGTGGCAGGGGTGCAAAACGAAGTCACAGGGGTTTGTTTGGACTGGTGGAGGTTACACTGGATTCTCATGTACAGCCAAAAAAAGCAATCCCAGGGATGGTAGGGTAAGGGGTGGACTCACTGGAGCGGGGTCGAAATGAAAGCTTTGTGGGGTCGGAATAAAAGTTTTTGCCCATGGCAGGGTTTGAGAAAGCACTTCACAGGGGCAGGGGCTGGCATGGAAGGTTTGCACCGGAGCGGGGTGGAAAGGATGGTGGGGTCTTGCCAGCGGCTTGAAGGAGGGTTGATGTGATAGGATTTCGGATCAGAAAAATCTGTCGGGGTCAAACAAATGGGAACGTGCTCAAAATGAAAGGTTTGGAGCTTGTGCCCTTGCACGAGTCGAAAAAGCAATCCACCGAGGTTGGAATGGTACACTCTGGACTCATGGCAGCGGGTCAAAGGGACAGGTTTACGGTTTGCGGGGTTTGGCCGTTCGAAGAGGTAGTTCCCAGGGGTTGGAGTGGCAGGGGCTGGAATGGGAGGTTTCCAGTGAAACGGGGTCGCAATGACAGATTTACGGGGTCGGACTCAAACGTTTTGGCTGCCCAACTTGATAGGGGTTGGTGGGAGAGGCTGGAATGGGAGGTTTCCAGTGAAACGGGGTCGCAATGACAGATTTACGGGGTCGGACTCAAACGTTTTGGCTGCCCAACTTGATAGGGGTTGGTGGGAGAGGCTGGAATGGAAGGTTTCCTGTGGAACGGGGTCAAACATGACAGGTTTGCGGTCTGCGGGGTCAAAAGGAAGTATGCCGGTTGTAGGAGGAGGGTTGAGTGATATGGTTTCGGGGTGAGAAAAAAGGTAGGGGTCAAAAAAGGGAACGCGTCAAATAAATAGGGTCCCCGTTGTTTAATTCCTCAACAGTCCACAAAAAATGGTTGGCACACATGGTGACACGGATGGTAAAAACATCTCCCCACGCGGATCAAGCGATCTGGAAAATCCCCAAGAATGTGAGGCTCCAGAGTAAGTCAATGCACGGAATATCACGGAATCGGTTGGTTACATGGGGGTTGGCTACTGGAATATCATGGAATTCCTTTGCTGATTTATGTGGTTGTCCGCTTTTATTCGCAAGAAGGATGACAGCGGTCTGTTTTGGAGCGCCACTCTGGGGATTCAAAGATAGAATTCATTCCCAGCCGACCTCAGGTGCAGCGGAGGGCAACATTGTAACTTAATGCAACTACAAACTTAAACCCGGTTATTTGACCGGGATCTCCCTCGTTTCAAGACACGTTTGCAAAACCTCAACGCTGTCTGTCTCCTCCTCCCTCCAGAAAAAAGAGGCGCCTGGTCCACACGCAACGTGACCGTGCAAGCGAAGGGCTGACAACAGCACAGTCGCTGAAAGACTTGCTGCGCCCAAGTGGTTCGGCTCAATTCCAGGTGCCTTTGTCCTCGTCTCACCTGAAATGGATCGACCGGTCACCCCCGTGTCACGAGAAATCGCAGACGCCTGAGTCCACCGAAAAACAAAACGGTCACCGACAGTTCCCTCGAACAGACCCAGTCCGTGTCCCAGTCGACCTCGTGGTCTCTTCCCCCCCCCTTGGTTTCGGCCACCTTGACCCTCGCTTTCGGGCTTTATTTGGGTGCCAAGATCGGGCACGAGCCATCTCTATATATGAAAGATACGGTGCCGAGCAGGAAACAAATGTTACTAGTAAAAGAAAAGGGTTTGGGTGATGCAGGAAGTCTTGGTCAACGGTATGGTCTTCTGAGTCTTCTGCTTTCAGATGATGGCGATACAGTGATACAAATACACAGCCATACGGTTCCACATTGATTCCACATCACCGAGAATCAGCATGAAAAGATCATGATATGTATAACTTAATTTGTATGGCAAATCCACCTCGGGCCTCAATTCTCAATGATGCCCTTTGGAGGACCAACGTTGGCCCCCCTTGAGTTCCAAAAGAAATACTTCCAAACCGCCGAGCTAACACACCGCTCGACTTCGCGTACGCAGAATCCGCATCATCCCCGCGCCTTCAAACGCTGCAAGTCGAAGACGATGGGGGGCTTGTGATCCGCGACGTAAACGCGCAGGTCCTCCGATCCCAAGGCGACCACACACCTTCGGCGGTCGCAGGTGCCCCAAACGCTATAACGGCATCCTGGCGTGCGCCGTTCCGCGACGTTGCGCAAGCAGGTTGGCCGGCCCAGTGCTTTGAACTTCACTTGAGTCCAGGCGGCACAGTTAGGCCGTTCAGGCCTCTCTCTTTCTTTGGGATTCCACTTTTCTTTCATGAAGAAAAAGGCGCCTCAATAGAGGCTTTCAGGTGGTGTGAGAGGCATCTTCTGATCTTGAGCCTAAATCACAAATCACACTGACAAAGCACGTGTATATTATATATGCTAAAAATAGACTTTGCATTGTTTTGCATTGCGCTGCACTGCTGACAAGCATGGCGCCATGTGTTGCGCCATAGGTCGCTTTGCTACGCAAAATTCTGCTTCCGAGTTTGGAAGACTGCTTCCCTCCACTCCCGCCCTCCCCAGGCCCTCACGCGCCGAGTCAACCGCAACTCGTCCGCCGTGCCGTTGTCGGAGACCTCGGTGTGTGGGAGCGACCGCTGAAGCTGCGACTCGTCGTGGGTCTTTTTTGACCGCTGAACGGAAAGGATGACGAGTTTGGCAGTGCTGGCAATGCATGCTTAAGGATTTGGAGTGAGCCCAAAAAATCGCGGACTGTGGGAGGAGCAGCGCTGTGAAACGTCCGAGTTTCGAATCCAAGTTCCGAGTTTCGTTCTCCACTCCGTCCTTGAGTCTCCGCACATGGTGTCTGGTGGACACGACAGTCACATCGACTGTGCACTGCAAGCTGCTGACGCCAACGACAATGTTGTGACCGCAATCTGCTGACTGTAGTGAGTACATGTGAGCGTATGTGAGTTTTTTGGTGTTCATAGTGGGGTTTTCCGGTTGAAAGGCATACAGTGGTGGGGTGTCGCACGCCTTCGGATTTGGATTCTTCAGCGGGGTGAAGGAAAGATCAATGTTGCTTCAGTACATCCAGAAGAGCCAAATACTTGACCAGCTTGAGCGTTGGATTTCGTCGGATCTTCACCACTTTGATTTTACTATCGGTAGCGGTGACACCGTGGACGGGTTAGCAGACAGGTCATCGAAGCCGAAAACGATGCTAGAGCCAATGGCACTGCGGCAGATGAATTTGCTATATAGACATAGATCTATAGAAAAGCAAAATCCCAGTCGAAAGGTATTGGAAACCATGCCACGATCATCCACTATCTATTTGCTGATCTATAATTAGCTCTTGCAGACAGCTACATGCCTCAGCCAGCTTTTGACTCGGTGATGGCGTGGTCTGAGGCTCACTGACTTAGTGCTGAGCAAGTCTCTGTAACTTGCTTGCCACGTGCAGTGACTCGTACCCCAACTCTGCGCGCGAATTGACACGCAGAGTTGAGCGCAGAAGAGATGATGACTCATGGCCCTCGGAAAAGCCCCAGGTGGCTGGACCTGTTTTCGGGGTCCCCTCATGGTGTTCGCGAAACTCACTCAAATCCTAGCTTGGGTCCTACCAGCCTGGTTCCTGGCCGAAAACTAGCTCATGCAATGTAGATGATTGGAGACTCCTGCAAACTGCCAGCGGTGGGCCCAAGCAAGGGTGGCTGGCCCCAAGACTGCAGCACTTTGGGTTGAATTTTATCTATCGAAGAAAGGGCATCAACAAGACCAGTTCTATAACCCAATCGATGTCAGCCAAACACCCTTTTGCACCTTGCTTTGGCAGTAAATTCAGGTTTCTTGTCCCGAAGCAACTGACAAACAGGAATGCAAGGAACCATAACACATGTCCAAAACATAGATATGGTGCACCAACATACATATAGGTCAAAAAGGCATCTTCATGTGTTCTTCATGTGTGGGATATGTTGGAGTCCAATGACTCATCACCCAATATACTAAAAAAAAAGAAACAGAAAAGACACAGAAACAAACAAAAAGAAAAGAGAAACAGAAAAGCCTGTCCCAACCGCGAGACCACCCACTGAGACAGTGGGCTCTCGCCTCGCCCACCAGCTCGCGCATGGAGCTCAACCTGTCGAGAAAAGGGGCTGGCGAAGCGAACGGAGGATGATCCCGGTGCGTGGGGATAGAAATCAGGATGATCAATCTTACGTCAATCATTTAACTAGACTAGACTATTTACAGTGATTATCAGTGATGTTATTTGGAGCTTCATGAACCAGGGGGATCTGATCTTCATGTCTGCGATAGGGAGTGGGTGGAAAGCAGGGCTTTGGGATCTAAAGAAAGGCATGAAATTGAAGTGTCACCTGCCCCCCCCAAAAGTCTCATAGAAACATATAGAAACCGACCCAATTCCAGTTGGGTAGAGAATTCTTGGGGGAAAGGCGCCAGCGGCCAGCGCTGGCGGCCAGCGCCCCTGGTTTCCTGGTTTGGTGATGTTTCCTCAACCGATGAGGAACGAGGCTCCCAGCAAGGTTTCTCTGGATGTTGTGCAGAACCTCGACCAAGCCTCATGCACGACCATCAAAGAAAGGAGGCTAGAGAGAAAAGCTGGAAGCCGAGGCCTGCTGCAACTGCTGCCAAAAACATGAAAAAAATGCGGAAGAAACATGAGATCTGGTTTAAAACATTCAAGCCTTCAACCCTCCAATTCATCACTTGGCCACGACTCCATATGACTCCATGGTACCACTCTTCTCCCTTGTTGAAACGCCATGCAACACCATGAAACACCGGAATCCTGATCGATCGCAGTCCTCGCCACGCACCGTGTTTCACGGCGCACCCCACGTTCTTCTACCGGTCCAAAGCGTCAACCGTAGACGGGACAAAACGCAGGTCTCCGCCGTTTTTCCACACCAGAAATCCGAGAAATCCGACTCCGACTCTCTCCTGAGGACGGGTCCGCGCAGTCGGGTCCAATCACCAAGGTGCCCGTCCTCAGTTTCGACCGGTGGATCCGTTTTGGCACGTCCTCGCGGTCACCGCGGTGTTTGGTCCGAGCTTGGGACCCCAAAAACGCCAGGCCGTCGAGGGTCGGCCAGGCCTGAAGTTCGGTTGGGGTGAGAACTGGTGGTGGGTCTTCTGGGGGTCTTCAGGAACTTGTTCCACTTTTGGATGTCCAATTTCCATGGATTCTTGAGATTTCTTGAGCTCACCTCGATGCCCTTAGAATCCTTAGAGATCTTTTGTCTAACCATAATGATGGTACTTCCGACAATCCCTCAAATACTGCTTGGCAAAAACTAATTATTATGATGTCAACACAACCCCAAAAACATGAAAACACACCGAACATGAAAAAAACCTGGGAAAACAGACCTGGCTGTTTTGTCTTCACCATGCTTCACCCTTTTTGTTCCCCCATGCCCCATGCCCCGATCTTTGTCTTTCAAACCACGACCTCCGGACCCTTCTCGGGCAAAGAACAGACCCTCCGGACCTCGCCTCACCTCGCGGATCTCGTGCTGCAAGGTCCACGAGACGCCCCGCGCGGGACGCCTCCACGAGACCCTCGAGGCCCTTCGCCGCCGACGCCGACAAGACCGTGGGGAGCGCTGCGGCACTCAACGGCGACGGGACGTACCTGCAGTGGAGTGTCCCAGGGTCGGGTCCAGCTCCGGTTCCGGGTTCTGGGCGACCCGCGAACGCCAGGGTCAACAACGCGAGGAAGCGGGTTCTGCTTGACGTTTCATGGAACAAGAAGCGTGCCAATGCTTGCAAAACCATTTCCATTCATATAAAAACCATTATAATTACATGTATTATATAACATTATAATATAACTCGGTGATTCCTTGGAAGACGCGCCTGGGAAGCGAGTACAAATAGTCCCGATAGCTCCGGTCCAAGCCGTGCTGCCGCGCGCCCGCGCGAAGTAGTCCCCAGTAGCGCCGCGAGGGTGGCAGAAGCGGAGGAGCTCCTTCAAGCTGGGCGTCAACGAAGGCATAGGCCACGAGGCCAGGCCCGGTGCCTGGGGAAGCAGCGCCGGCAGCGGAGCGTCCATAGCTGCAAGCCTGGTGGAGAAGGAAAAGCGGAGGAGAGAGGGGGCAGGAGGGCCAGGAGGGGATGCGAAACAGTGGGCGAAGTGCAGCGAAGTGAGAGTACATCAAGTTGATGGTGTTCAGAACATTGATGTACAGAGCAAATGCAAAGCAAGAGACAGAGTGACGGTGGTGGGCCATGGTGTGTCATGGTCCAAAAAGACCAAATGGACGAAAACTGAGATGCAAGGAGGCTCTTTCGCCTAAACGATGGGGCGCTGAGCTAATATAGAGGTAACATGGGGTAACTTCTATACGACGTGTAGGGACCAATGCAAGCATCGCCTGCAATGGGAGGAGCCTGTATCCAAAAGTTGCAGTGGGCTTCGCGGCAAGCTCCAGGACCTCTTGTAAAGATGCGCGTTTCATGGCATTTGCTTCATCCGGTCGAAAGACCCCTTCAGACACCAGCAGTCGCAACCAGTTCTCCTTGTCAAGTTCCAGGCACACTCCATGTGTGCTGACATTGGAGGGTCTCAATGCTGCGAAGGCGGGTTCGATATATGGAATCCCCGGCAAGCTAAAGTGAAGTTCCCACCCCTGCACCACCGCCGGCACCGTCCGAGATGGCTCCAGCCGTCGCCGCTGCCGCGTGGACGGCACCATGTTCGAACCGAAGGCAAAGTTCCAGGCACGGTCGGAGCCGCGGCTAAGCGGTTCGACCATGGTCGGTGCGTTCCGTCCCAAGAGAACACCCACGAGGAGCGCGAACGCGTGCACGCCCGGCTGGACGTGCCATCGGCGGACGGATCTCATCATCTCAGCATGGCACGAATTAGCTAAGCCTACGATGCATTTTGGGCTCCAGATGTGTCAGTGGAATGATATGGAATGCATGCCTTTCTGCCAGGCTATTCATATCTGGGAGATTAGAGTCAAAAGAGTGATCTGTCAAAATCTGCAATAGTCCCCTTTTATCTGATCGGCTCTGGCAACATAGAGCGAGCCGCGAGCCCCAACGCTACCGAAGATTAGTGGAGATGGTGTCCCAGTTCGGTCACATTCATCAGCATCCTAGCTCAAAACAACTTCTTATCAAGCTCTTCTTTGACATCAAATGCTGGTGCTCTCAACCGCCCTGCGATGGCCCTGCGATGGCCCTCAGAAACATGGGGGGCGTGCTTGGTCCTGGTCGCAGCACCCAAAAGCACCTCTGATCTCTCAGAATGAACATATAGGTCACCCATGGTCACCCTACATGTTATGAAGGATGTCCCCCGCTTTGGGGTGGTTAATGGATACCCCTTAACCTCTAAGGGGCTAGAAAGATATGACGCTGCTCTTTTTGCGAACGAGGCTGGGCTCTTCGGAGTCCTTCAGCCTGCGGCCAGTGCGACGTACTACGCACATCGGGGTTGGATTTTTGTTGAAACATCATATCATCATGATTTATCATGATTGATGAAACAGAATGAAACCAATGGAGACATGAGGAAGGATGATGTTCTTTTTTCACGGGACATCAACCCGATTCGAAGGATCCACCCGACCCACTTCTTGGGACGCGAGCCGACCACCGACAAGCAAATCAAACAAAACCATCTGGAACTTTTTCAAGTTCCACTACCCTGCCGACCCTGGTTCTGAAGTCATCCCATGTCATCCCCAAATTCTTCGATTCCACTTGGCACGGAAAGGCCGTTCACCCTTGGACTCCTCCGACATCACGTTCTTCCACCGGGCGAGCTTGGGAACCTCCGCGGGAACCCCACCGCGACGTGTTGACAGCGGCACCAACGCCACGAACGCCTTCAAGACCTTGCTCACAGCAGCAGCAGCTTCTTCGAGCGTGACTTCTGCAGAGTCCTGAAGCGTGACTTCTACATGCGACTGAAGAGGAAACTACATTGAAACTACACTCCCTGATCTCAGGAGTCCTGATCGCTTCTGTCCTTCGCTTCCTTTTCAGAAGATCGGCCGATCGACACCCCGTGGCGAGTTCAACGAATGGGCGCCTCTCCGCTCTTCCGCTTGGGAGGCCTGGCTGCGCGGCGTGCCTGGCAACCCGCCACGTCGGACCCGGAACTGCACCACAACACAGGCAGTCGTGGGTTTTGGGGTGAAAGAGGGTGACAGATGAAGCATCTGCGACGTGTCCGAAAAGCAAATCCTGTCTGGACCAGGGGAGATGGATCTACGGTTTGGCCTATGGAACAGGCAGAGTTCGTTGTTCTTCGGAGGGTTGGCCCCAGATTTGGTCTATGCGGAGGGCCTCAAAAAAGTAATTACATTAACATTTGAGGTGGCCTCAAAAAAAACAACTTACTATTTTGAGGCCTCATGGGTGATTTCCTGAGAAATGATCTTAAAAAGGATCTTTCAGCCCTCCGATCTGCCGACGCACCCTAGGGGGGGATTAGAAAATGTAAGTTCAGGTTCTGGCCTGCCAGGTTGCAAGTTACATTTTCCAGAATAAACCCCCCCCAGCCCTTCGATCTGCCGACGCACCCTAGGGGGGGTGGTAAAATGTAAGTAAGCACGTGCCAGGCCACAAGTTACTTTTTTTTTTGGACCCCCCCCTCCCCCTTTTACCCGCTTCGATGGTGCCTGGGAGACCCCCTAGAGGCCCACCCTAACATGTAACTTTCTTTTTTGAGGTCCCCCCTCCCGGAAGTAGCTTAAGGGGGTATGGATATTATACCAGCATAGACCCCCAACAGCGTCAGCATTTTTTTGGCGTCGGCGTCAACTCCGAAAATTCCAATATAATTAATGCTTGTGGAAACGAATGCAAGTATACTTTTCTGAAGCCTCCAGCTGTTTGGGAACTGCACCCCCCCGGACACAGAGCTGGGCGAGGAGGACAAGACCCGGACACGGAGCCGGGCCACAGAGCCCAGCCACAGAGAGCAGGGAAAAGGACAAGAGGAGGACAAGGCCCGGACACAGAGCCCAGCCACAGAGTTCAGGGGCGCGGCCAGTGAGTGTGGCCAGCTCTATTTTTCTAAGATAGAACCCCAACAGTAAACTGTTTGGGTAAAAATGCTCCAGGATTCACAAACCAGTGGATGTGACAAGGGCACCTCTATCCTCCGTTCGTTCGACACCCCTTGTGACTGCTGCGTCTTCTGCGTCTTCCACATGGTCTTCCACATGTCGTCTTTGGCCTCCATCTTGGCTCTTTGAGGGATTCCAGCTTCCCAAGCAGCATCTGCAATCCGGGCCGCTTCCTCGGCCTCGGTGCGAACGACACGCGAACGAAGTCGACCAAGGAGAGGAAAGTCGGTGGAACGAGAGGTTCCACGGGGCAGATCCGGTCAACAAAGCAAGATCCTCTCTCAACACAACGATCAACAAGGTCAATCCAGTCAGGTCCTAACCCGAAGCTTTCGTTCTTCACGTCGTTTTCGAGGCCCTGACTGTGGCAGCTTTATGTCCAGTTCCCGCCTGGCGATTTTGAGGCCCCGTGTGGAGCGCTCCACTTCGGTCGACCGAACCTGAGGGTCTCTAGGATGTGACCCGCTTGCAGGTTCTTCAGCTCGTGACCCCGTGACCCCCGGTGGATCAGGGGTCACGAGCTGAAGAACCGGGCCAATTCCACCCCCCTGCGGTTTTGGATGAGACCTGCTGGAGTCCTGCTTTGGGTCCAACACGTACTTTTATGGGCGAGAATGGATGATCGATGACCCAGGTATGATCGATGACCCAAGTCTCTTCTGAGTTGAAAGGCCTTGGCAGAGATGGGATACTTGATTGTTCAAGAACGTCGTTAAACTCACATCTTATCTAGCGTTGCATCACAACGGTTGTCATGTTACGGGCTGCAAAGCATGACACAACCTTCCAAGATGTCAGCATGTTGCGGAAAATACAAGAATCCATGGTCCTATGCTGTTGTTGCATGGGCGTTCATAATTGCATTCTCTAAAATCTCTAAACGGCCTCCGGCGGGCTTTGCATGATGGCTATCCACTCCTCTCCTAAGATGCAAATGTCGATGGATTGCAATATTGCAGCTCATTATCCCTCACACAAGGCTGAGCAGAACACCTCTTCTTCAAGGAACATGGTCTTCAATGTCAAGGACCCTATTCTTCGATGATTGAATTATTACCTGATTCGATACTAAGGTACAGTAGGTGCCGGTGTGATCCTCGCACGACCCAGGTAGTCGTCTGCTGGGTCCGTGTTCGTCAGATTTCGTGGATTAGCAAACAAGAAGGTCGGTGAGGCTCCAGCGATTCAAATCTGAGGCTCTTGCGACCCGAAGCTGCAAGAAGAAAGCGAGCTTGCGCGCCAAAACATATGGGATTTTAGTAACTTCATGTCATAAGGGGATCTCCGATTTCATCATGGATTTCATCTGTGCTTTGATTTTCCCTTAGGTTGGGGGTTAACCCTAAACCCTTAGACTCAACTGCCATGATCCAAAACATGTGTTGCCTCCCTAAACACGAGCGCATCGCTCTAAGTTGCTGGCTCAAGGCTGGCCAGCCTGTGGCGCGGGCCTCGCAGGCACCAGATGTGAAGACAGAGGGATTCGGATGGACGCGGTTGTGTGTGTGTGTGATTCAATCTGATTTAAGGATTCACAAAAATATCAAACAAGAACCTTTTTGGGGTGGAAGAAGGCTGAACTCATGAATTACTGGAAGGCTGGAAGGTGTTCGAAATACCAGCAGAGTTTGTCCGATTAAACATCCGATTCTTTCCCCAAACGGTTCCGGTAACGCTACAAAAACACATCCTGAATCCTCACCCAACAAAAACGGCCATCTCCCACCGACCCCACGGACCCCACGGACTGTCCCCACCTCCAGTAGCCGCTCACGCAATGCAAAGGCTGCATCGAGATCAGCGGTTTGTCGCCCCTTGATTTGCCGGTACACCTGACGCAGGCGTTGTTCACCATCGTCACGTCGTCGCGACGCGACGATGGGTCCACTGCCGCCGGAGTGGTTTTGGGTTGAGCTTCGGGGCCCAAATCGGCGAAGATCGCAGAGAAGAACGGAAGGGAAGGGAACGGTGTTCGTTCGTAAGGTCTACAAGGCAAAAGAAGAGAGTGTTGAGCTAATGAAGCCCTTGGAACCCAACAATCTCAACATTTGGATCAACATGCTCTACATTGTTCTACTGTATTCTACTGTACCTATTTCTGCCCAACGTTTGGCTCTTGCTCACAGCTTAAGTCGAGCATGAGTACTCTTCGGGTGGTAGCTTGTCCTGTTTCACTGAATTGTTCCACCTACGTAGTATCACCAGAATGGCAAACAGGACTTGTATATAGTAGTAAGTAGGTGATTCATGTATGCTCGGTGATGATGGCATGTAACCAGACTAGACATGACTGGACTCCAGATCGCCATCTCCGCCACTTCCCAGCTCCGCCATGTCCACCATGTCCGCCTCGTAGTATGCCGGGATAATCGCTGTGAAGGTCAACATTTGCAGCGCTTTGGCTGCATCCAACTCAGCTTCACGACAAGCCTCGCAAAACGGCTGGGGTTCTGGAAGATACTGGATTGGAGGATCATGAGTTCTGGCTGTGGTTATCGTGTCAGTCTGCCACTTGATAGCTGAACATCTCGAAGTCTGCCTATTGTCTACTCCACAAAGAAGAGAAAACTTCATGATACGTTAACTTCCAAAGTGCCACATGACTTAAGGCCATGACTCAACATGTTCTTCTCTCAAAGAAAAAGAATAACAAAAACGTCTCATGGTCCCTGCACCTCTTCGAAGGCCTCGCGAAAGCGATGGCTGTTGACGTCGCACGTCTCTAGCAGCTCCCGCGCGCGGAGCAGCGCCGAGTGAAGCTGCAAGATCTCGGCCAAACCGCGGCGGCCACCAGGACCAGACAGGATCCACCGGGCGCTAAACAAGGCGGCCAAGGCCAGGGCTGGGACGACTGCTGTGATCGCTTCATTAGGCAGCACTAAACATGGAGTTAGAAAAACATAGAAAAACACACCCGGACCAGCCCTGTTTCAACAGGAAATCACCCCGGTCGGTTGGTCCGTTTTGGGATCGCCGCATAGCTGCGTTGGTTTGAAGCGACACGGGAGTGGAGGGGTCTGCCCACACAAGATGTCGTAGCGCGCACGAGGATCGACGAAAGTTCGAGACTTGGGGGCCAGAGCTCCCACTGTGCTTGACCACTTTGAAGGTAAGCTCCACACATGCTCCAAAGACGGGCTTGGTCTTGATGCCACAAACCTTGGAGTGGAGCAGGCAGTTGTTTGATGTCGCAGAAAATCATAGATCTGCTTGACCACAACTGAGCACGTGTTGTTGGACATGTTCAACTGCCGAGGTGCATGGAGCGCAGAAAGACGGAGGCTTTGTAAGATGGAGGAGACGTTGCTTGTCGCAATATACCGCGTCCAATACTGCGTGTGCCTGCAGGGTGAAGACAACCATGCACCATTGCTTGCTTTTGCCGCAACAACTTCAGTTTCACACTCTCACCAATGAGCAAGTGTATACAATGTATAAACTTGAGCTGGCTAGCTGCTAACCGATGACAATTAATGAATCAACGCACAGTGAATCGCACCCGACACGCACCCCGCAAGGCCTGCACGGCCTGCTGCACAACCTGCACGCTGATGCACCCAAAAAAACAGCTGCTCATCCCCTTTGCAGGGTCATTCCCCTGTCTCTCTTCGGTGTCTGGCAAAACGATCGAACGGGCCTGTCGCTCCACTCACCTCGTCCACCAGAGCTGGAGCTCGAGCAGCTCGAGGCTTCGGCGCCTGGGCACGAAGCCGCGAAGCCCGGCGAGTTCGGAGTGGCTGATCGAGTGGCCCTGGAAGTCCAGGACAGGACACGTGTTTTTTGTGGTCTTTATATTAGATAATAGAGAGGAATGTCTTTACTTCGGTGGTCCCCAAAAATAGTCGAACTGGGCGGTATATAGGTATGGTTATAGTATGGTATATATAGTTAATAGTTATAGGAACATCATGGAACGGCATTGATCATCTATAGAGGAACCTCTATTGGGGATTTTGTCATGGCGAGATATATATATATATATAGATACACATGTGTCGTCCAAGCCTCATCTGACGTTGGAGGACGTGACAAGTCCCAAAATTCCACACCTGAAACCAGTGCTCCACCCTGATCATCTTGGCCAGGCTGTGGGCCACTGCTCTGGCTGTGAGTCATGGAACAAGAAGCACAGAGTCCAGAGTGGACACAGCCCATCCCAAGCAATACACTCAATCAACACTGACTACAGTTCAATATATCTTCATCCATCTTCATCCATCTTCATCCATCATGTCTCAAAACCGATGTCTCATCTCCAAAATCCACAACCGAGCGAAGACGACCAAAGCCGCCGGGCGACGCGGGCCGGCGGTTCAGCTTTTGAGGTCTCCATGAAGGACACCAGCGCCGCTTGCACCTGGTGTCCAAGGGAAAAGGAGCGACCCAATTTTTTTCACAAGAGGAGAGTCATGAGTCATCAAAGGTCTGCAGTTTTCATGGCCGAACAAGAAGCCTACAGTCTTCTGCGGTTTGAACCAGAATTTTTCAAGTTCCAAATGAACCCACTCAGGTCATCTTGAGTCCATTCCAAAACTCGTTTGGCCCTCTCCTGCCAAGATGAATCTCCTTCTGACATTCCCATGTTTTCCGCCGAACTCCGCCTCCGCCTCTCCAGCCCCACCGTCCCGCCTCTGCAGGCAATTGCTGCAGCGCCTCCTGCCGCTTCTCACGGCTCATCTTGGACAAGACTTGTCGAAGCCGCTCGAGCGCCACCGTCGCTCCACGGCTGGACGCGGTGCCACGTCCTGCGGCCTCGGCGGCACCGCCGGGCATTAGTCGGGCACCACCAACCACCGGGTCGTTCTTCGAAAAGCAAAACGAGATGTATATGAGCGTGTCTCTAGTCTCAATGGCACAGACGGGATTGGCCAGTGGGCATTTGACTTGCTCTTTATGGCCACAATGTGACACTTACTGGAGCAAAGAAGAGTAGAAGAAAAGCTAAACTTAACACTAGTCAGACGGTCAGCCTCCAAATCTGGGATGCCAGACGTTCGTTGGGGAGAGCTTATGAGAGGTTGTCTTGTCATGTGTTTTTGCTCCAGTTCAAAGCCAAAGCCCAATGACCTTTTCAACTGCGCCTTGAGACTGTTCCGACAGTCCAGAGTCCGTCCACACCGTTCCGGACCTCACGGGGTCGGTCCGCCCGCCCAACCGGCCTGTCTAAACCACAGGACCGTGCAACCGTCTCAGCGACACTGCGACGGAGGCGGGTTCGGCCAGCTGTTCTCGGTTTTCCGGTACATAGAACAGGGCTGGCTCTATGGGTGTTCGACCCACACCCTTCCCACCAACACCTCTCTGGCATCATCTCAGCTCCCTGCTTCTCCAGTTCTGCTCTTTGGCTCTGCACGTCCTGTCAGGCTGCCAAGCTCACGGCATGAAAGCGCTGTGTCCAGGACGCACGCAAACGGCTCTAAACTTTAACCATGAATGAAAACCACTGAGCACAGCGGAAAAAGATACAGTACTCTACATGAAAACCATTGAGAAGTCGGAGGCTAAGCTCTCATGCTACCCAAAGGACCGAGCTCTGGAGGGATCGACCTTTATAATATATATATATATAGGTTTCATCGTTCATCACGTACACCAGTATTCACCAGTCCAAGACCAAGATAGATCTATTTAAAAAACTAAATGTATTATGCTAATAGTAATAACAATAAAGGTTGTTTAATCATGTCCAAATGGACAACATGAGACACGTCACTCCCGCTTCCTGTTGTTTTGGAGGAATGACACCGGTGCTTTTCGGACGGAGCCGGATTGTGAATTCTTGACACATCCCAACCGGATTGGACGAAAGGACACGGAGGATGAAACGACGGTGTCTTTTTCTGCCGGTGGAGTCAAAATGTGATAAAACTGAAAACGGTGTTTGGTGTGAAGAAGCATCTAGAGATCATCGAGGCACACCTTGTGAACCTTTTGTGTTCAGTGGAGATCATCCAGGTCTGCAAAGGCTTTTCTTATCGTTGGGCGATCTGAAGGATCTGGATTCTTCCCTTCATATTCTTGCCTTCATACATTCCCCTACAAGAAAACATTGCGGTTCAACTAGCCTCCAAAAAACTGCCAACCAACCAAAACTAGCCCAAGGGCGCAATGCCTCAAAAAGTTGCACATGCCCTGAAATATTCACAACGAAACTAGATCTGCCCCAAAATTAGCAGAGCTGCAACAACATCCTGATCTTTACCTACCCCGTTCTGTAACGCATTCCATGGTAGAGAAGGGAGGGCTTGATGTTCTGAAAACCAAAGTATGCCATTAAACATTGTAGAACTCCTTCTAGGCCAACATGAGACTTCATAGAATAAGAGCGAAGGAAGGCTAAGAAAGACACCTTGAAACCTTACACAGGCTGTTGATTTTCAGATATCGATCAGCGGGTTGGTGGTCTGGTGGTCTCTTGGTCGAAATACAAACACACCACGCTGGTTTGCATGTTGGCAATCAGAGGTTCTGGAGGCTGTGCACTCGAAAGGGTGTTTGTTTTTGTGACACCAGGGGACTTGAGGGACTGCTGCCTTGAAGCTGGTGAATCGGCAGTTTTTTTGAGATGGCTTCAGTGGAGGCATGCCTGCTTAGACATCCCCAAAGATGTTCAACCTTGCCTCGGGACCACTGAGCAGTGCCGAACACCCTGGATGAAGCTTTGTTCTTGCTATGGTCCGATGTATTGAATTCAAGCGCAACCAGAACTGTATTTTCCATGGTATATGTTTTGTCGTTGTTTAGCCGCTCTAACGACATCATCCAATCAACGTTGAACTGAGCAAAACGCAATGGGACATCGGAGTAGAAGCATCGACCTTGCTGTGACCACAACATATCCAGCACGGCATCCAATTCAAGCTCAAAGTCTCCAAACCACTTGCCACGTCTGTGTCTGCTGCGCGCATTCGCCAGCAAGTCCACGATGTGACCGCGCAAGGTCATGCGGTACGCTATTCTGTAAGAGAGTCGGCGCTCCTTACGGTAGTATTGCAAGCCTCCAGTCCTAGTTTGATTCAAAGCATCGCAGTTTGGATGGTTGAAACACCCACACCTTGGCCACTGCAAATGTTGGCCTGTGCTTGGCTTTTCTTCAAGGGGCTTCCGAAGATCCGCAATCAGCAGCCTTTGATTCGGTAAGCGTGCTGCCTTGATCTGCTTGTTCAAATTCTGTAAATCCACATTCAATGACCGCTCAAATGGCAGCTTCTCTACCTTCTCCTGGGACCACTGGGAAGATCCAGATTTCTCGTTTAATGCCACCCATTTGCTAATTGTTCCCGGAGTATTGAACTCAGCAGCAATGAGAACACAATTTTCCTGCACATACCCAAGGCTATTGTCCAGCCTTTCCAGTGACATGCGCCAGTCTGAGTGGGGCAACAGCATTTCCATCTTAACTCCTGAGTAGGCACATCTGCCTTGCTGCCGAAGAATCTGATCAAGGATGAAGTCCACGTCCAAGTTGCAAATCCAACCTTTCAACTTGGATCGAGTCCTGGCACTGTTGACCAAAACAATTGCATTCCCACGAAGAGTTCTTCTATAAGCGGCCTTTCTTGCTCTCTCGCACCTGGTGCACAAAGAACACACTTTGCCACCTGTAGTCACGTAGAAGTCTTTTACCATCTTCTGACTACCACAGCCACAACACCGCCAGGTACCCGTGCCATCACCCAACGCCCTTGAAGTTGCTGGGTGTCTTTTGCCTGGATTGGCTTTCCGCGGTGTTCTCGCCTCCTCCACCATCCGCCGAAGCTCCACGACCGCCCAAGCTGGTGCACCGAAGGCCCGGCGCCCGGTGCCAAGATGCCAAAACCGACAATGCGGCAAATGGAGAGAACAGGCACGAATCCTCCAGGCCATTGCTGAGCACCCTTGTGCCAGCCAGCGGATTGGAGCAAATCTTGGGGCCTTTTTGGACTGTACTCTACAATTGTCTTGATGTTTCCTTTTTTCTGAAGTGGATGCTTGAAAATCTGGTTTTCTCAGTCACTTAGTATGTTGTGGACAACACCAGCCGTCGCGAATCGTCACGATGCCCGTCGGCAAGGATGAGTTTGGAAGTGATGCCTGATGGCCAAAAGCTATCGCTTCTGTCAAGCCTTTAGGCATGAACTGGTTCACCTATCAGTGACAGCGCAGGTGGCTAAACAGGCTAAACAAGTCTTCCGTGGCTAAACAAGTCAGTGTCTTCTCCTAACAGTAGTTCAGCTGCGGCAGGATTTCTTCATGTGCCGCCTCTTTAGCCTTTTCATGTTCTTACCACCAACAATGCACTTCTGATCTCCAATCTTATGTAATTACAGGAGTTAATGGTTCATGTCCACATTGAGTCTACATCAATCACCCATGAAATGCGGGTGGCTTCCTTATCTTCCTTCTTGGCCCCAAACCCTCCACACGGTTTCCGACTTTCTTGGCCAAACCCCTCCTGTGGCCACTGCCAAGGCTGCTTCGGCCGAAGCCCCACGGGCTCTGGCCGCATCATAGGCTTCCCGGGAGGTCCTCCAGCCGGTCACGCAGCCACCACACATGGAGGTGGGAGAGGCGGAGGTAGGTGTAACACCGAAGAGCCCGATGCGGCCGGGCTTTACTTGGAAGGCTTGGGCAGGAAGTAGATGAAGGCGCAGTAGATGAAGGCACTTCCGGAGATCACGTCCGGGACGTCTACGTGTCTTGAGGGGAAGGACTTGGACCAGTCTGTTGGATTCATGGCTGTTTTACAGAATCAATTATTGCGATTGTAAGAAAACTGTACCAAAATAATAGGCGCCCACATATGTTGTCCCTTAGAAATAGGGAGGCGTCCTGTGATTCATCTAGGCTCTTCTACAGTATTGCACCAGTTCTTTTCAAACGGTTGACTGTAGATGGTCCAAAATCTCAGCCGTCAGCAGTCTTGCCACCATCTTCCATGGATTGTGACCAAATCAGACCCCATCTTGCCACCATCTCGGTCGAAAACGAACATACGATATCATGACAGAGAAAACGAAACAAAATTGATCCGACTGACCGTGTGGGTTGGCCAGAGTGACCCAAAGAACTTCGGAAAATCCCACATACCACCAGCTTTGCTGAGGAATTATCTGATATTATCTGGATGTTCCAAAGAAGATTGCCCCAAAGTCCCTTTATATACTCAGGAAAGGACACTGTCGGGGCGGAGATTTCATCCGTGGGAAACCACCTCTATTTTTTAACAGAGGGGTGCTTAGAAGGGAATAAGGGAATGGAATAAGCAAAGAATCTATATTGGGATCTGATTCCCTCATTCCTTGCTTTTCGCACCAGTCATCAATCTGAATGTTCAAGCTCTTGGCATCTTGAATGTACAGTTACCTGCCCAAAGATCTTCTGACTGATGACCTTTTCGGTGACGCAAACCAAATCACCCCGAGCGAACGTCTCTATCCTGCACGAGAGAACCTCAAAGGCAGTCAAGACAGCATGGAACTGCTCCTCACGACCGGTAGAACCGAAGAACTGCCGAGCACGAGTGTGGGGGTTGGATGAAAAAGACCATGAGAATCAAAGACTCATAATTAATAGATTGGCTCCTTGCCTGGCTGAACAAGAAACACCTACAGTACATCTCTAGATTCTCCACCCTTTTGTGATCCGCCTGACGTGGACCACACCTCTGTAGCGTTTTGACATGGTCATCTTTCAGAGGAATCCGAAACCAAGCAAGAGGCAGCTAATCCAAGAACTCAGGACTGCTCCCTTTGGTTCGAACTACCGAAGACAATGTCAGTTTCTTGGGCTATGCGGTTATACCTGCAAAACTAGGCCCTCAAAGCCCTTAGTCTCTTTATTAGTCTTGCAGAGGATCACGAGGAACCTACAGTCCATCCTTGTCGGGTGCCAAATCCTGGGAGTCCGGGACAACCCGGTCAGTCCTCACTTCCTCCTTTGTCCGGGTGCGCTTGCAAGGCACTGCGACGATAAGCGCTGCGGAGGTCAGAAGCACCCACGGCCGCTTTGGGGCTTAGCCCGAGAAGCGCATAGAGGTCTGCCATCCATGGGGAAGTTGAACCCGGAAACCCAAAAAAATCGCAGCTTGGCCTATAGAAGATCTCCTTATAAATGCAGATTGATGAATCTTGCCTTCAGACATTCTCTCAGATGTGTCCATCGCCCGTCTGGACTCTTGGAACTGACTTTCAATGGCTCGGGAGCTGTGGAGCTTGATCCAATCAATGGCGCATGCTCCGCGCATGCTCCTTCAAGTCAGGAAAACCGTGCGATGAGCCGCACGTTGCGATGAGTCTGTAATGAGCCGTGAGTGTGTCACTGCTGTTCCTTGTAGAGAAGCTCAAGAACCGAACGTGACCCAACGTGCAAGGCCAAACATGGCCCAATCTCCCTTGGTCGTTCAGGAGGAATGTTTGCTGGAAAGCCCCTTCATACATAGCAATGGCCTAGACTCTTTTGCAAGAACGAGGGAAAAATCTCCAAAGGTCAAGCCATGGCAAGCGAGCAAAGAAAAAAACACATCTGAACCAGAACCATCTGAACCATTGTGCTTCACAGCAGAGTTCTCGCAATCCGGTGCGAAGTCTCTCTTTTCATGTCTGATTTCACCGCTGGCAGATCGATCCTTCCGTCATTTCTGCCGCTGTCAGCACGGTGGAGGTGGAGATGGTCATCCGTCGCAGCCTGTCGCAGCCAGTGGCAGCGACAGGACACGGGTCAGGTCACTCATGGGGGACCACGATTAAAGACTGAATGGCTCACATGGCTCACATCCCATCAACTGGACGGATGGTTTGTTCTGAGATGTTGCTTTATATGTTCAGCAAGGGAGATATAATATAGCTTAAATCATCTTAAATCAATGATACGAGTAGCCTTGCATTTTGCAAGCCAATGGCTGCAAAATCCACTGATGCTCCATGTCTCGTTCCCCGTCAACCTCACTGCGCATCTTCAGGGCCAGAACCCTTGAGCTTCTTCGGCTTCCGCTGCTTCCTGGTGCGGAAGAATAAGTGCACCAACATACTCCAACAATGCTCCACTGATGTTGGTTCCCAAGTCAAAATGACTGCCGTTGAAAGAGAGACACTGCAAGTACCTGCAAATCAAAAGAAAACGACAAACATGCCAGCTAGACCGCACAGCACCTTGCTGGGGTCCATCGACGAGCATGAAGCATTCTCATCGAAATTATTAGATGATTGGAACGCCTAAATTCATCCAAATTCCAAGAAATTCCAAAAACAAAGTCCTGTGGAACTGAGAACAGCATCAATTCAGGCATTGATTAGCACGGCCACGGCAAACGACATCAGCCAAGGCATGCCAAGGCTCCTTTGATGACCGAGCGTGGCTTCTTCTCGAGCTCAACAGCCCTTTTCTTGAGGCCCTGAGGCTCGGCGCATGGCAAACAGGTCTGACCTCGTGTTGATCTGTTTTGGGAGCCCCCTTTTCGTAAATGATGTAAAAGTAGTACTGTATATAATATGATAATATGTATATCAAGAAAAGTTGTCTTCTTTTTGGGACCATGTCATCCACGTAACCATGGAATATGACTCAGACTCCAACCAGGGACTGACTGGTGCAGATTGGATGCATTGGGGATGTACCAGCGTCGCCGAGCTCGGCACATCAGGTGCGGCTCAGCGTTTTGGGGGGGTATGACTTGCCATGAGTCAGGATTCACTCATGTGTCTCGTTCCTGCGCTCACTCATGGCTCCCACACATGGAAAAACGCCCCAAAACCCTCCCCCCCTCTTCGAACAAAAGACCGGTCCTCATCTTCCAGACCTTCACTCGCCCGACCTCTCGACCTCGCCGGGACCACGCTGCCGGGTCCGGCGCGCGGGCGTTCCTTCAGCTTCGCTCCGATGGCTTGCCCCGGTCCGCTGGACTTCAAACCTCGGAGAGAAGGGCGTCAGGGACGGCGGGGGGAAAAGGCAGGTTTCGCCACCGACAGTTGATTGGTGGGGGCGAACCATGCGTCCTGGCTCTATGATTATATACAATCAATTTGGCCAGCGGTATGGAGTGGTTACCATTATTCACCTCAGTCTTGCACGTTCTGGCGCCCAAATTTGTACAGTAAGTCATGATGTGTGTGTGTGTCCACCCCTGGACAAAGGGTTTTCCACCACCACCTCTCACAGGCAGGGGGACTGTCTACCCCACAGAAGCGACAGTCCAACGAAGAGGCTTCTGTGGCGGTACTGATATCAGTTCCGGACGCGGAACTGACGTACCTGCTTTCAACACAATGACTCCACTGGTCCACCCTGCCGCTGTTCTTTGTTTCCATGGTTCTTCATGCTACTGCCCCTCAAACACTGGTTCCTCAGCCACTTGCAGCCGCCGAGAGTTTTCGCAGCGCGCCACCGCAGTCACGTGACAATTTTTTTTGTTAAAACATCTACACATTTGCGGACTCTTCACCTTGCCGTTCCTTCACCATTTTTGACCTGGGAACTGAGTTAACTGAATACAAGTGTCAGAGTGTGTGTGGCATGTCTCTCATGCAAAACATATGGTTCGCGGCTCAGCTCCCCACTGATCTCGCGGCTTTCGTTCATGGGAACAGCACCTGAGGTTTCATGCAAACAACGGAGTTCGGTATTTCTCTGCGCAGTCACCCGCATTCCAAGCAAACTCACTCAGTTTCAATCAAATTTGGCCTCTACAGGTCCCCAAATCACCAGCACGTCCCAGAAAAAAAGAAAAGAAAACAAACAAAGCATAACAAAGCGTGATCCCGATGACCAAGCAGCGCGAGACCGCGCGACGACGTCTTGCTTGCTCGACCGCGCGGTCGACCACGAGAGAGACCTGCAGCACTGGCGGTCGACCACTGAGCTCATTTGGGGGGCCGAGCCAAGCTTCTTCCTCAAGCCCTCGAGGTGCACACGGAGCTCCTACAGACGTCACACGGTCGGCTCCGCTCCGATCGAAGGTCGGCTCCTTGGCCCCGAAAACGACACCTGAAGAGGATCGGAGGCGAATGGCTTCATTGTCGTGGGCTTTGAAAGCTCAAAAGGAAAAACATGGATGTAAGAACTAAGAATGCTATAGCCATGTCAAAAGGACACATGAGAACGCTTTAGATGTCCAACTTGAAGCTCTCAACAACGAAGCGCATGTTGCTATGCTGCTTTGACTGGTCGTTTCGAAGTCGGGTTCAAGTCTGGGCTCTTCGATCCTCCAGAAGCGCTCAGAGTGCCCGAGTTCGGTCGTGGTAGGCTCGAAGATGTTCGAAGACGTACCCTCCATCGCCCTCCATCCTCATCTCCTTTCACCCCTTTGGGATTTTCACTGGATAAGATGTGCTTCTTCTGCTGCTAGCCTTAAACATCAATCTGGGAACTTTGTCTTGAAATGTCTTGAGACAAACTATAACAGTACCACATGCATGTACACTACCTGGAAAGAGAAAACGGTGACGTGGAAATCCGGCCAGTTTGTCCCGATTTCAGAAGGGTCGTGGAAATCCAAAGGGTCCGAAGACCAAAACCAGGTGCTTTTCACTCCACTTTCCATGAAAAAAAGGCAGCTCCCCAAGCTTTTTCGGGGCTGATCTCTGACCTCCTCGTATGCGGCCAGCTCAGCCACCGAAGGCTTTTCAAGTAGCGTCTGGGCTGACTGACCTCGAGGGCGATGGCAGCCACAAGAACTATTCCTACCAGCATCCTGTCGACAGGTGCGGACGATCTAGACCACTACTACTATCTTCAGGTGGGTGGGGCCCTATCCTGCAAGATGAACATCAAAGGTTTTTTTCATCTTGGATCTAGAGGTGAGGTCTTAAGGAAATGAACTCCTGCGTTCATTTCCGGGATCTCCATTGAGCACCTCACTCATTTTCAGGTCCGTGAAGTCAATCAAAACCTTCTCATTTCCGGGATCTGAAGCCTCCAGTTGATTTTCGCTTGCCCACTTCATCCGCATCTTCTCCGATCCACCAGAATGTGAGTCCACCAAACAAATCTTCGGCTCATCGCAACGACATGACGTCTACCACTTCTCAGGCTCCTGCTGGCTGAAGCCTTCTGAAAAAGCTTGCTGCTGCGCAGAAACGCCTCACTCCCCACTCTCCCCCACCCTCCACGGAGCTAGCGCGAGCGTGCTTCACCCGCCAGCTCTCACCGTGCACCGGCCCTCCCCCTATCCCAACCAAGAGGCATCCGCGGAACGTCTCAAACGAACGTCCCGAAACCAGCCTTTCCCTCAGGCGAAAGAGGAAGTGAAGAAGTGGCCGTTTGGGGGGCATCTTTTTTGGGCAAAAGTCGCTGAGAACTTGGGATGTGGCAACCAATGCTTTTGGGTGAAGGCATCTCATATCATCGGACGATGAGATATGATGATATCATGATATCATGACATGTGACGTCTCCTTGTAACATCTGGCACTGCAGTGCTTTCTCAAATCCGAGGCCTCAACGTCGCAGGAGCTGTGTCGTGGACGCCTCCAGCTGCTGGTTTCTACCCGTGAAACCGGGCTGACACCGCGCTGACGTGTCTAGAGTGCAGATGAAAACCTTAGAGGGCCAAAACATGATCCAGTTGAAACACAACTATGAACATGAAGAGAAGGGTGTGATGACGGCCTGAAAATCAGAAGTCTTCACAAATCTTTGCAAATACGTTGGCTTTTAGGCACTGTCAATGCAAGTTTCAGAGATACCGGCCCCTGTCAATGCAAGTGTCAGACTTACGTACCCTGAAAACAGTGTGACGCTTTGCACACCAGGTGACCTGCAAAAAAGCGCTCCCGTCGAAGCTTAATTACTTCCTCCAAGTGTTGAGTGGGGAGCCCCGCAGGTGCTTGAGTGGCTCGTGGCTCTTGTTGAGTCATCAGGATCTTAAGATCTTCCAGGCCAGCAGACATCTCCATCCCCAACCCTGAGAGTCCAGTCATGACTCACTTTACCCCGAACTGGTAGTGGATTATGACTACCAGGTTGGGGGAAAAAGAGTCAAAACAGAAGTTCTGGGCAACATCTTCGCCTCCAACAATTCCAAGGCCAGCTTGGCACCGTCGAAGCTGCCCTGAGGTCCGGCAGAAGGGCTGAATCTAAAATCTCACACTCTTAGAGTCTATGGCAATGAGTGCATGAGGTGCCATTATTTGTTGAAGGTTAAAGGAACGGAAAGGAACCATGGTTGGAGTAGCATCTCTTGCTGAAGGACAACATTCGAAAAGTCTTGTCTGGTGGGATCTGCTGCAACATCCAGTCGCACAAGAGCTTGGCTGCGTTCTGTTGGTTGCGTTCTCTCTGCACTTGGTCAGTGAAACCTAAAGAATCTCGTGCAGGGCGGCACCTGGCCTGGCAATCGGATGAGGAATGAAAAAACAAGGGCACCTGGCCTGGCATCCCCGCCCCATCCAATCTCAGATCAGTTTTGGCAAGGGTCAGCCACTGTCACAAGTGACCGCTTGACCACTGTCAGGCCAAGGCACTTGCCTTGGCTTCCCCCAGCACTTGAAAAGATAAGGGTGCTCAAACAGCACCCTTGGATCGTTTCTCCATGTAAATGGAGAAATCCATAGAAAACCACATGACCCACACCCATTGATCACTGTTCATGACAGTCGGAGCTGCTAGGTCTATCTTCGTTTCGCGCTTCACAGCCAAAAGCTCTGCCTGGCGCGGGAAAAGCACGGTGAGTTGCGGGGGGGGCACTCGAGCTTCTCGAGCTTCACACTGGAGGCGGATGTTGATGCCACACTGGACTCCGAATCGGAGCCCATGGGCGCGGACGGCCACCGTGGTACCCCTAGTCCTGGAGGTGGACTGGGGTTCTGATCGACTGAGGTGGACTGAGGTGCCTTCACCTCGCACCGGATCTGCTCCATCTCTTCAAAGCGATAGGTGTTTTTCGGTGAAGGCCGTAGATCCTTCTTGCTGTGGGCAAAGGTGCATGCGTAGCCCTTACTGCACATGCCCTTCGACAAGAATTGAAAGCAAAGCTTGGTGGCCATCAAGTCGGGTGCCGGTCGCAACTCTTCCTCGGAGTGTGCGAAGTTGCAAGTCTCGCCCATGAAACAGCGCTTGGAAGCCCAATACTTGCACATCCGTGTGAACCTTAAAGTCTTGCTCGTTTCCGCCATGACGGCAGCCGAGCGAAAAGGAAAGGGTCTTCTGCCGCCTCTCTCTACCAACTTGGTCCTTTTGAAGCCCCCCCAAAAGTGGCCGCGGGCATCACAGGATGTCACACGAAACAGCAGCGTGAGCTTGCGTGATGTGATGAAACAGCAGTTGGTTGGCAAAGTACAAGTGTGAAACAGCCTAGGACAGCTCTCCACAAGGTCTTGCATGGCTCAGTGCTTTTCTTCATGGGGCGATTTGATGAAACTGCCTTGGGTTCAAGCACCAGTTAGAAAACGGTAAACTAGTAACTTTTAGAGCGTCCTACACCACTGCTGGCCATCCCCAACCCGCCTTCTTGACAGACTGCGGTGGTGCCGTCGACTGGCCTTTGGCTTTCTGTCTCCTCACTGGCGCGCGAGTCCCCGGCAGAGCAGCGAAGCCGAAGCCCCAAAGAGGTGGACCGTCTGAGGAAGTCCAAGCGCGCTGATCCAAAGAACACAGTGGTCGCTCGAACGGTGCCTACTTGATCCACAAGAAAAAGAGGCCTATTTATCCCTATAGAAGATCTTCTTCATGCTTCATGCTTAGATCTGACAGAATCCCGTGCCTCCCTTCTTCACTCGGCGAGAGACGGGGAAAAGAACGGAGACGCCGACGCCGAATCCAAAGACCGAAAGACGCTGACGCCGACTTCACCCATGGAGCTCCATGGAGCTTTGGACCCCTCTCGGGCAAAAGGGTAAAGAAACACAACATGTTTGTTTATAAAAAAAGGTGCAAGTCGCGAAACCAAGACGTATAAGTGTAATATCATGAAGATCAAATAGGACAATAACATATCTTCATAATATGATACTCTTCAGATCTCATGGAAGAAGCTGGAGCTCACCTTATCTTAAGCTGTTCAAGCTGGAATAAACAAGTTCTCACTCTTCACTTACAACACTGAGCCATCGGGCACGCCCAGCTTCGCACTCCTCAGAGGGCATGCTACTGGAAACCGAACAAGAAGGAAAACACTAGAGAACACCGGATGAAAAAGGATATGCCTATATAAGCATCCCTCAGCCAAAACTGTGCCACCTGGTGTGCGTGCACGAGCGCGTTTCCTGAACATTGATCATTATTTAATTGTCGTTGTTTGGCAAAAAAGCAGTGGTTTCCCGGTTTCCCTCGTTTTTTGCAAGGTGGAAAGCATTTTTTTTGCGATGAAACTGGGCATCGGCTTTGTGCGCCCTAGTAGTGGAGAGGCATATGCCACTTGAAGCTCGAACTCTTCTCTTCACTTCGTGGAAAAAATAATGCAACTGACAGAAACAGTAGCAGAGCCAAAGAAGTGCAGCTTCGTCCAAAACTATAGATTTTCGAATTAGAGGCAAAAAAGACCGACTTGTTTTACGTTGATTGGCCGTTTGTCTGATTTATATATATTTATATATATATATTGATTGACAAAATATATGTACATATATGTATTTTATGTTTGAAACTGCTCTCATACTTTTGAGGTATTGCCTTGAGAATTGATACCCTTGGTCCGACATGTCCTTTGAACACTAGACAATTGCGGGGGGGGGCCTCCCTGTCGAGCCCGAGGTCGGCCCACGTCCTTTCAGAAATGGATGCCACTGATCTTTTGAATTGCAATACTGTACACAGCATGTCGCAGGAAAATGTTCGAACATGTTCGGGCTCGAACACGGTGCAACGACTTTGCCTCTGGACCGGTGATGCCGAACTACCCAGGCTAAACCTCCAAGAACTCACCGGTTGGGAACCGAGCGAGCTCGTCGAAGTCCTCGAGACCTTCGAGGACAAGGCCTGCCACACGTGGCATGGAGCATGCCAGCATCGACCATGCCACTGTGAAGGGCCCAATGAGATCTGCCATTTGGGCAACTTGAAACGGGGAGCCTGAAAGGCTTACTGCTAGGCCTACAAGGACCAGCCTTGTTAGGCCTAGACGAACGGGACTGCTTCGACCGGTGGTCCGGAACCGGGACGGTCCAGCGCCTCGCGGAGTTCGTTCAGATCCGTCTCAGGCCTGACCGGTTCATCGGTCACGACAACGTGATGTTCCCGGTGAATCTTGTCTTGGAGAAAACAACATTAAAACATGTTTTTATGTTTGGTCCGGGCTTTGCTATGTTCACGAGGTGAACGAAGTCCAACAGTGTTCTCAGGCGTGGGCGGTGCTTCGAGCTGGTGGTGCTTCTTGGGTCTTTTCTTGGGCATCGCCTGAACGATCGAGTTTCACTCAGGGAGGTCGATGACGTAATTCTGGTCACGTCACTGATCGCGCCCGGTCCGGCATGCGGTGATCCGTTCATGACAAGCGAAGAAACATGTACGATGTGCACTTTGAAAGATCTCCTAAACGGGGTCTGGTCTGTTTCCCGAACCTGCCAGGAGGTCGAACTGGGGGTCTCCTTTTTTTGGATACACACCCATGTGTTAACAAAACAGAAACCTGCGATCAATGAAACCATCTGTCCTATTGTTTTTCGCGGTTCATGTTTCTGACAACACCGGCATGGTTTTGTCTCGAAGTGAGTCCAACGACGGTACATGATCTTTGTTGCAACCTGCCGAGGCACGGCCGTCCAATTAAAACGCGGTTCCTTGTCCCACGAGAATCTCAGGCATGAAATCTAGAGCTTGTTTCTAGTTTCAAACCGAAAGCAATGGTCTGGGGCCTCCAACGGATGCCCTGCAATCAATGGCAAATCAACATGATGGCGGGTCTTGGCACGTCTTGAAAAAACACTGATTTCTTTTAATACTTGACACCATTTGAGCGGTCTTCGAAACGGAAGCTGCGTTCATACAATTTTGTTGTCGTCGTTGTCATACAGAGTCTTCTTGGCTATCTGGATCGATGTTTGGCACATCTTGGCTGCAAAATCAGATGCCGGAGCTAAACATTCCAAGCCGAAAGCTTCAGCGCGTCCACGCACAAGAAAGAAAAGCAGTCTGGCTTTGAAGCACAAGGACGTCTTACGGATTGCTTTCGGAAAGCACTTGACACACCTGCAAGCCTCCAAACAGCAAACATACCTTTTCCTCACTGTTGCTTTCTCAGATGGTATACATCTGGACTGGTGTTGCCAGATGAACCTG